>VNJS01003025.1:0-306154 GCA_008042575.1 Drosophila watanabei | reverse complement strand
AATGAGGTAAGTAAGGCAAAGCCATTGTGCACCTATGAATGTGAGACCTAAGACTGCGCTTTAGTTATGCACTTTATGAGGGACCTTGCAGCACTTTGATGGCCCTCGGTGGCCGTGTCCTGTGGTCCGGGGATTATGGCCGTAATGCGTGGCATAAAAACCAGCCCGACCCGAGTGAGCCTCGTATATACCTAATGATGATGATCATCGGGCTTGTTCGGTTCCACGAAAAACTTTAATCGCTTTCAGCATCTCCCGGTACCCATCCGTTGACGTTAATGTCGGTGGGGGAGATGTCGCTGTTGTCCGACAAAGCCGCAAACACTTCATGAAACTCAACAGCAGCATGCAGCTTGGAGCTTGGAGCAGCACCAGGAGCGGGGCCCACAGCTGATGGAGCACCAGCAGCAGCAGCAGGAGCTGCACAAGGAGCTGGACACGACAAGTGTGGCATGTGCCACACGCATGCGTTGCATGCCAATGCTGTCTGCCATATAAACAGAATAAGAAACTGCATAGAATTTGCAATGGCAATGAGAGAAGTGGAGCAGGCTAGCGGGGTACGGGTGCACTGTGAGAAAATCAGGTATAATAAGGAAAATTTTATTTCAGTTTTTAATAAACAAAGTAATCTCCTTGCAAGAGCTTCTAACTTGGGAATAGTAACACATCATTTTTCCTTCCATAGCCAAGTTTTCTTGCAGTGTTGGAAAGCTAAGCGGCAGCTGGCCAAAGTCGAAGGAAGTTGGTTGGCTGCCATGTCAACGGCTAAATGACACTGGCACTGGAGCTGGGAATGGGAATAGTCCCGGGACACTGTCCCCTGTCCACTGTCCTCACTATTTGTGTGTGTGTGTGTGCGATATATATGTGTTTGTGCTGTGCGGTTGTGTGCCACTTCCGGTGACAATGTGCAACCGTGGCAAAAGGAATGAATACGACGACGTGCAAGTGAACGAGCCGGATGAATGGTCAGTGGCAATGCACAAAGGCCGGCGACTCGATTTGGGATTGCAACAGGAATTGGAATACGAATGCGAATAGGGATATGAGCAGGAATAGGAATAGGAATAGGAATAGGAACAGGAATGGGCCAGGGACTCAAGCCCGGACTTGGACTCGGGCTTGGACTCCGGCTGTTTGAGTTGGCATTTGTGTTTGCCGGCGCATCCAAAACACTTGCCATGCGGCCAATATCAGAAATACATGTGAATATTCCATAGATTCCTTCCCCAAGCCCGAACTCATATCATTCCCGGCTGTCCGGCTGTCTGTCGCAGCATTATGATTTATGAGGAAGGGACAAGTGTAATTTAAAGCTCATAAATTTGTCGCTGCACTGTGAAAAGAACTGACAGCTGTTGTCTAGGTTTACTTTATTTTTACTCTTGGAAAAAGGAAGTTTGGGATATTATTTTATATTAAAATGTTGAATAGTTTTCACTTAAAATTAAAAACTAAGCAATGCAAATTATTAGTGCTTTCTAATATTATTACTATTTTTTCCAGGAAGTTACTGGGACAGGAATTTCATAAAATTTCAATTACTCTCACCATCTCTGCATTCCCCTTCAGTCCTTGGACTGCTTCCATATCGACAACAAGACAGGGCCTGAGTTTAGGGGCACTAAATGCAACAATAAATTCAATTAATTGCATTTTATTTCGATTATCCTTGCCCCACCGCCGCTCCGCCACACATAAATGTCAATTGCGGTCATTGAATGCTTGAGTGGTGGCCGCCGGATTGCGGTCCACTGAGTTGTGTATCTGCCCTGCCCATCTAATGTCTAATTTTTGCTCATTAATTCCATTCAACATTTTTATGCATTGTCATAAAACTCATTTTATGAGACTCACGCAGACTCCCCTCCACATTCGCCCTGCTTTCCTAATCTAATTAGTTAGTTGCGCATTCTTTCTCCAAGGAGAGCCATTTGGCCTATCAAGAGGGAAGCATGAAATGATTCAGTTATTCCTTCGCCACCGCAGATTGACTTTGGTTCGAACGGCAGGAACTAATTGGTCCGTTTTGGCAGGCTTTATTTGCCCAGCTTTCTTTCTTTAATTGGTGCATTTTTCGAGCTGCATTTTGGGCATTTCCATTGATTCTCGGTACATTGTTAATTAATTAAATGGCAACAGAGTTCGATGTTTGTGCTCTGCTCCGAGGCGGGTTCGTTAAAAGTGATATCGTTGCAGGCCATCCGAGGCCTGACATCGAGGCAGTTGCATCTGTGTCTGCCTATGCAGAAACTGAGATACTTCCAGGCTCGACCTTTTGTTCTGCTCGAAACTCAAGGCGAAAGCAGCTGGAAAACAGAAATGGACTACAGAGGTATGTTATCAGTGCGTATACTTGATTTTTATACGCACACTTAAGCAAATAACTGCAGGCATTATTTCAAAATTCGAAAATTAAAAGCAAACAACAGAGAGAGAGAGATGGCGATGGCCATAAGAAAAATACACAGGAAGAAGGCAGGAGGGAGGATGGGAGCTGAGGACGAGAGGAGGCAAACTTTTAATATAAAGTGATGCGAAATGTTTTCCTTTCGAATTTACCTTCAATTTATGCATTTATGAATATGTAAGCACATTCGAGGGAATGCTCTGTGTGTGTGAGTGCAGTCAAGTGGCAAGTGAGCTCACAGATCCGCACACACAACACGACACGAGTGTGCCTCGCACACACACCCACACACATTGATTAATAAAACGCATTTGGCTAAGAAGTTTTGTGCTCTGTCGAAAGGCATTATTCCCACTGCTCAGCCCGGGCATTATTTCGTCATGTGAAAAAAGCCAACATGAAATATTTATGGATTAATGTTTTATTTACCCCCCAAACTAGCGGCGAAGGAAGTCGAGCCACAAAAATATATACAACTAGAATTGCCTGGCCATGTGCGAAATTACGTATTTTGAAATGCAAGCGCAAATTTCCATTCGGACCCAAGAGTCGGGGCGGATTTAATTTGGCCCTTTTTTTTCGTAAACGGATTGTTGACTTGTTTACCATGTATTTACATGCGGATAACTATGTGGATGCGGATGCGAATGCGAATGCGAATGCGGCGGCGGTTTCAACATGCAAGTGAACTTTGGCCAGTCGAAAACAATTCCAAATCAAAATTAATCAATTACGGGCTCAGTCACAAAGTGTCATGAATTTAACATGACAGCCAGCACGAAACACGCTCCTCCTTCTGCTGTTGCCTTTGCATAGACCTAACCTCCTTCCTAAAAACAAAGACAAAAAAACAATCAATTCGACAATAAAAAGGGCCTCGGGCCACGCCCCACATGTTCCACAATTAGCGTGACAATTTGAAAAGCCCAAAAAAGCCACCTTCGTTGAGCGTCAATCGTTCCATTTTTGTGTCCAATATTTGCGGCTATTAAATTGCGTATACGCGGTGTGGGCCCGCCATCGATTTTGGGGGCGAGTAAAGGAAGTAGGTCCTAGGGAGCTGGGTAACCCTTTTATGACCCTACGTCACTTGCTCATTACGCAAATGGCACGGGATAATATTCAGAGCGTATTGTATGTCGGTTTTAGTGACTGTAAAACGCAGCTCCGACATAAAACAAATAAACTTTCTCGTTGACATTTCTTTACGACAATCAATTTATGACATTTATGATAGGCAAATGGCACGCGCTAATCAATGCGTCGTCGACTTCCTGCTCCTCGGCGCCCTTCTGGTAAATGACAAACTTCCGTTACGCATTGTTTGCCCAAGACAATGGGCCACTCGTTACATCGCCTAATAGTCATTTGCCACGATATGGAAAGCCAGCGGAGTCGCGTCGTGTTGAAAAAAATTAAACGAGCATTGGGAGACAATTGCCAAACAAGTGGAAAAAAGTTTATGGACAATTTTACGACCGGCACAGCCCTCGACCCAAGGATCAGTCAACTTTTTATTGAGTGAAAGAAGTAATCAATTTGCGGAGACTGCGAGCGCGGCTGCTATCCCTGGGCGGATGCCATGCCATCCATTAAACTCAAATAGTTTATGAAATCATGTCTATTTATGGATGGTTTGGCTGGCGAAAATATGCCAGCGAAATTTACTTTACTTTAATTTTATTCAAAGTCCATCAAACTCGGTGAAACTTGTGCGTTTTATAGCTCTCCTATTGCCATGCAAATTACTTGTCAAAATAGTTTATTGCTTTTTCGCTGCAGAGAAGCCTATTATTAGCTATTAGATGTCTTTGGAAATGAATCAGCAAATAGCTTCTATCTGACTTTAACAACCCTTTTCTTGAGGGAAATATAAGAACAGAAAAATCCATATGTTCAAATATAATAAAAAAATGGAAAATTAACTTCAATGTTGGTTTTATGAAAGCAAACTCAATAAATATAAAAAATAAAAAATGCACTTAAAAAAATCGTATTCCTCGCTTATCTTTAGTACGTGAAACTAATTTGGTAACATAAAAGGAACACTTTCATGACCAGGATTAGCGTAATTTTCTTATAGCTTCTTTTGCATAATTCCAACAACTCCAACTCAAAGTTCCTATAACCCAATAGCAGCCTTGTTAATGCATGCCGAGACAGGGACTGTTGCACGCACTTCAACTGCAATTGCAGGCGGGAAAAGGGGTTCCCCTGCAAGGACTCCGGCGGCATGTGCGTATTCCATAAATAAATTAGAAAGTGGCAAAAGCGAAAAACGTTGAAATGTCAGCGGAGTCAGCTGGCTTTTTATTCTCTAGCTCGTTTTCACACTGACACGGTTATACAAGCGTATGTACGGCTACAAAGGCAACGGCAATGCCGACGCACTGCGACATAATGGCGTCCACTTTGCGTTTTTATGCTTAATTTACTTAAAAGGACGGCCTGCAACGCGGCTAGAAGGGGGCTCTGAGTGCACTGATACATGGCAGCGGATGGGACGCGCCCCAAAACCGTGGAGGGGCTTGCCTTAGGCATAACAGGGCCAACTGCTAGAACACGCAATGCAATGTGTCCATGTTTGGGTCCGGTCTCTGGGTGTATTTTACATTTCACGCACAATTTTCCATGGCACGCAATTTGCCGCTTATGGCACCAGCGAGACGGGCAACTGCCAGAGTGGCGTTTGCTATTTTAAAACGTTTCCCCCATGTACCCCTAGCCTTACAAGGGGCGGCGGCACAGTGGCTCCTCATATCACATGCACGGCGGCACATGCAGGCGACAGCTTAGCGAGCGCTAAGCAAGTCCTCGTCATAGTCGCATATTACATATTACATCACTCGCCGAGTGACTGAACCCAATCCAGTTCATCCCACTTGCCCTTTTCTTCAGCCATGTCACGTTGTTGTTAGCATTCCCGATGTACGGGGTGGTGAAATGGAGCGATAGTGCACTGGGAGAAAGTGGTTATTAAGTCGAGATTCAATTACTAAAGCGAATAAATAATAAATAATACACATTAAGTATAAGAAAAAGACTTCTAATAAATATAGAAAACTCTTAGTAAATTCATTTCGTAGTCTATTTTATCAAAGGTCGAATTTTCTCCGTGCAGGATTCTATTGTGGGGTTCGCTTCGAGGACATGTGCGTGGCAAAATAGTTGAAATAGTTGATGCGCACTTTTCAGCGGTTTCGAATTGGGCTTGGCCTTTGAACCCCAGCCCGGAGCCATTTCCTCTTCCCAGCTGAGGGGTGAGATGGCCCGTTGAATTGTTAATAACATTTTGGGACTCACGCATTTAAATGAGGCTCACGTACGCGGACGATTTGTCACAAAATAATTTTTACGACTTTGCGACTTCATTGTCAGTGACCAAGCGGATCCATTTTCCAACCCACCACGCCCCCTTTTTCCCCCCCCCCCCATCTCAGGATAATTGTTGTCTTTGGCGACTGCCAACTGCGACAATCGTGGATTCGTTTGATTCCCGCTGAAAGTGTCGCATACTTGCCTGCGCCACGGGCGGTGTCCTCAAGGTTGGCGTGTCGTCCCCACTTAAACCCTTAACGCCATTCAGTTGGCATTAGGTGGCAACTGTAGATCATTATACATCCTGCAAACACACACACACACAGTCTACCACGAGAAGTTGTTTGCGAGCTTACGCCTGATTGCATTTATTCTGACGGCTCGGAGCTCGGCCTTGTCAGCGTCTCAATAACAACTGCAAACGGAACGGGCCAACTTTGCCCCCGTCGACTCGAATCAAGCGGACTCGATTGGCGGCTCCGGCAGAAGATTCAGCTTCAGCTTTAGCTTTTTTTTTCCTTTCAGCTGATTCTGCGGTTGCCAAGCTGCGAGTGCCGCAAATGAAATTAAACGCATTGCCACAGCGGCTGCTGTCGATAAGATATCCGCGTTCGCAGGATAGATGCGAAGATAGATACACAAGTACAGTGGGTACTCACAAATAACAAACACAAAGTTTTGAATTCAAACTGATAAATATGTGTGAATTAAAATGGCAACGAGACACAACCTTAAAAAGTGTAGGATATTCTTTAGGATATTCTATAAAGAATGCCATTTTTTAGATCCAGTGTCCAGTGTATATTGTGCGTGTAGTACGTATCTTAGTATCCACTGTACAGCAATACCCTGGCTATGTCGAATTTAAATGACGTGCGAAACAAGAATTTAATTTTCTACTTGCGCTGGCAACATGAAAACCCCCTGAAAAAAACCCCCACCAGGCCTTCGATTGGAGATCTCCCCTCGAAACCAAAGCCAGAGCTCCCCGCCAATGCCAGGCTGTTCCGCTCGCTATTCAATTTTTATTTGCTTCCCGTTCTAGTAGTTGGTTTCGGCTCTCTGCTTTTTTTTCCGGCCCGAATCGGGCGGCGGCTCCTATCCTCCGAGTCCGCGTTCTCGTCCTCGCCGATGTCGTCGGTTACTAACTCACATCGCTAGACGTTTGGCAAAATGACAAATTTGCAGCGCATGTTGTCTCTCGCAGGGGGCGGGGTGGGGCGGTGTGAGCCTGGATGGGGCGTAGGCCGTCGAGGGTAAGGACATTGGAACATCAGCCAATGGCGCGGCAGTTGGTTTTAGTTTCAGTTACCCTCCGTCGCTGCTTGTGTGCCAAAATGCGTTGCCTACTTTCGGGTTGGCATAATGAAATTCCAACTTTTGACTTATTGACGACGACAGCGAGGACGAAAGCGGAACGAGGACGAGCGGCGGCCGCCTGCTCCGCTTTCCGCTTGTTGTGGTTACCGCTGCCGGCACGGCGTCACAGCGACGCTTGCGCCATGTCCTATCCCCGGAAACCATGGTTACATTTTCCCCAATCATGTCAAGTCGCCGGCCCAATTCTCAGCCCAGCTCACCTCGAAGTAGTGAGAAGACATTCACTTAAATTGAACATCAATTGATGGCTTTTCTCGTGTTTGTTAACTATTTTTCGTGTGAATGTAACCTTTAACCTTTTATGTGCAAACAATTATTTTCCATTTTTTAAATATTAATAAGATATATAAGCTGGTTGCAAGCACTCGTACAATTGCAAAGGACACTCTCCTGTTGTCGAGCCTTAATTACAATCGCACTGGCGAGCAAACGGAAAAAGCTTATTAGTTAACATAATGCTATCGTTTGCACCAAAGGCAACTGGAGCCCCGAGATGAAAATTCCATCGATACTTGTCAGATCCAACTGAGCCCGGGAACAAAAGTGGCAACGAGGCAGCCGGGCGCTCGCCTTTCAAACGAAACTCAAAACTGAGTCTCCATGATCCAGTTGCATGTTAATTAAGTACATTTTTCCGGGGGAATGGAAGGGCGACAGAGGGCTGGGGCGGGAATCAACAAAGGGTTGACACAACAACCAGATGAAGCAGAGCAGAACCGAGCTGATAATTAAGGCCCGAAGAAGTCCCCTTTTGTCTTCGCCAAATTAGTTGCATTTACAAATAACTTTAAATTGGCCAGGGCCGAAAAGCGAACTCTGGCCATGTTCTGTTTGGCGCAGACTCGTTTCGTTTCCGTTCTTGGCTTAGTCGGTCTGAGCGGCCCGGCACTGCAGTAATAACTGGCTCTGCAACTAATTTAGTTGCGATTCCCCAATGTGCTGGCCAGGACTCGACTTTTAATGAATGTGCTAGCCAGAAAGAGAGAACGGACCAGTGCTAGTGCAAGTGCAAGTACGAGTGCGGGTATTGTGCATAAATTCGGGTTGCCTATCTGCAGGCGCCGGAAATTGCGCAATTTTCTAGATGTTTTCACCCAGAAATTTTTCGAAATTTTCTCCTCTTTTTGCATCTCGGCAATTCGCCTTTGTCTTGCAGTCTAGTCCGCTGGCAGCAGGATTCACGGCTCAGCGGCTCTCACCTTCGCCTCGTTTGGCATTCAATGAAAACTCGATTTAATTGACTTTCGCCGAGTGCGGAGGTGGTGGACCTGGCTCTGGGCCATGTCAATATTTACATGCCACGCATAAATTATCTACACATTTAGGCACACGCATTAGGCACCACAATGGCCAATTTCCGAGGCGAGCTGCCGACTGACCCGCGGCCAGCGCTCCATCCATGCGTCCGTCTATATAGTTGGCCCAGCTTATTAACAGGCCAACACGCACGCACATTCGGAGCGGGCAAAAAGCGCAGGCAATCAAAATTATCCTGGCCGAAACCCACTGGCTCCCAACTCCCAACTCCCAACCCCCTGACCACGCCCACTTGGTCGGCCAAAGCCATCGAACTTTTACGCATTGTTTATGTTAACAAAATGTAAATAAATGAGCCGTACAAACGACAACGACGAAAGCGACAACAAAGGGCAATTAAATTCCGGGCCACGCAGGACGATGTCGCAAAGGAGAACTAAGGACAACAACAGGTGTGCAGGTTTACAGGGTTGGCTTAGCTAACAAAAGCAGCAAAACAAAAATACCTAACAAACGAAATGCGATGAGAAAAGAGAAAAAAAAAATGCGAAGGAAAGGAAAGCAAAACCAAATAAATCAAACCGGGGGCAGACAGGCGCACACGCACTCCCCCATCCCGCCCGGATAATTCCCTGAATTTTGTGCCAGTAAGTAGCAGGACTTGACCGGCGGCAGCAGGACATTGTGTATCGAACGTTTTATCGCTTATGCAGCCACTTGGTCGTCGCCATCGCCATCGCCGTCGTCGTCCTCGTCGCTGTTTGCTCAAGTGCCTCGCGTGTTAATTGTCGGGGAATGTGCATAACACGGCGATAACAATGAACTGCCAACTCCTGGGCTCCCTTTGCTCCTTAAGCTGATTTCCTACCTCCAGCTGCGGCGACTCGAGTCGCGGCTAACGTGCTCGGTGACAATTCAAAATTAACTGTCCAAGTGGCGGCGCTGGAAAAGCAGCGCATAATGAAATGGAGCAGGGAAGGCATAAATAAGGCCGAAAAGCCGCCAGCCAAAGCGAGGCAGCGGAAGTGCGACTTTGCCACGCAGCTCGTGGCGGAGAGTGAAGAAAAGTCCCGGGGGAGAGCGATGCACTGAGTCCATTAACCAAGATCGATGGCTTAAATTTTAATTGTTGGCACCACACTTTCTTTATTAAAGATAGATTAATTTGTGTAAATTCTACGGGTGTATTCGAATACGATTTAAAAAATAAGAAAAGAAGCTAGATTCGGGGAGCCTTGCAATTACATAACTCAGCCAAAAATGCATTCATTTTAATTCGAAAAGCTTTTCTGCCTTTGTTTTTATTTCGTTTTAAAGTCTGCATACTGAATTTAAAATTCAAAAAATTGAGGTTTGGTCAAATTTTGACAATTAAAATTATATATGATTTATAGGGTCGGAAATGATTCCTTTAGTGCGTTTCAAGCTTCTGAATAAAATTAGAATATTCTTCAAGGGCACAATAGAGAAGCCTTGTTTTATATTTCAAAATTATTTTAGTTTCCTTATCTTTATTATCCCAGCAAAGGTGTAGCTTAATTAATTCTCTATCGTAACTTTTAAATCGTTAACATATTTTATGGCTTATCTTAAAGGCACCTGCTATCGTGCAAGCACGTCCACTAAATGCTCTCTTCCATTAAAGTCACTTCCGTTTATTTTTATCGCTTTTAATTGCGTTTATTTTGGGGTGTCGCTCCTTGGGCCATTGTCTATTCTATGGTCTTGGTTCTTCGGTCTTTTTACTTCTGGTCGTTTCGCGGTTTGCTCATTTGTCGCCGTGTGTTCGCTCGTTTATTTTATTTAGCAATTTATTTCACACATTGCCATTTCCCTAGCGGTCGCTTCGTCTTCTGGCGGTTACTGTTTTTAATTTTTGGCCATTATGAGCGGACGGCCGTACGGAGATCGAGGACCCGTGCCCCCATTTCCGGGATTCTGGGATACAGGAGGGACCAGTTCCAGTCCCAGGCAGGCCAAAATTATGGCCACACATATAAATTGTCAAGCGACCATTCATCTTGCAGAATAAATGTTGCAATTTGTTGGCTTTTGCTTGGCGCGGCGGACCCGAAAGAAGATGGCTACCGCTAGATAGCCTCCACACACAAACACAAGCGCAAATACAAACACGAGCACTGCTACACACACCCCGAGCACCGAGCACCATCCTTTTCGCACGCACAAAAGTGTGCTACGTTTTTTATTCGGCCTGCCCATCCGTTTGAGTTTATGTGTCGCACCTTTGGTGACCGCGGGTCGTCGGGGTGCCGACCCCAAAACGAGGGCTGTAAATTCTATTGCACTGCCCCGAGTGTGTGAGTGTGAGTGTGTGTGTGTGTGTGTGCGGCGACACAAATAACTCACAGTTTGCAGTTGCCGCGCTAGTGGCGCCCGAGCCCGAGCAGGGACCTTTCATTAGACGGAACTGGAACTGAAACCGACTTTGGCCTGCCTCCGCTGACCATTTGCGGGCATATATTTGCGCACAATTAATTATTATAAATGTCGTGGTCTCCGGGAAACAGCATCCGGATCCGTAGACCCCGCCAGAGGGAGCCGGACCGGACCTAAGGCGAGCGACCAGTCGGACTGCAGGCGAGCGAAATTGTTTATGAAAATTTATGATTACAATATTAGTATGTCGCAGTGAATCTTTTGCTGCTGCTGCTGCTGCTGCCGGCCCTGGCCTTTGTCTTTTAAATTATGGCCTTCTGCATTTTATTTATTCGTTTCTGGCTGGCCATCATCAGAACTGCAATTGCATTCCACGGCCAGAAAACTCTGAATATTCAGCAAATACCCCATGGCAGGTGTACATACACCTTTACGGGCGGGCACACACACAAATCTGTGTGTGCTTGTATGGCAAGCTGATTATGATTATCGCCTCTTTATCCGGCACTGTTTACCACCAATACACATGCGCCGGGGTGCGAGTGTTTGGATTGGTATTGATACCCTGTTTACAATTGATTTCACACGACTTCATTCACGTTTATTCACAAGAAAAACTTTTTAATGCCTTCGAGTGCAAACAAGCGAGCGATGAAAGCTCACAGATACAGGCGCACATCCCAACAACCACACAGATACACAAACACACACACACCAGGACAAGCGATGACAATCACAAAAGGTCGCTCCGATGTTGCCAACATTTCCTTTTTTCATTCCGTTTTCCCTTCCTCCCTCTCTGATTTATATTTGCTTAAATGATCTTTTATTTATTTACTTAACGATTTTTGATTTATTTATTCTGCTTCTTTGGCGTAGATGGGGATCTGAAGGGAGCATCATTACTTAATGGATATTGGTTAAGTTCGCTTAAGAAGCTAGGTTCCTCGCAGCAGAAACATTATTTCCACATTTATCATCCAAACATTTTTACTCTCAAACACTAATTTGGCCACCTCGCCCCTCTGTCAAACTTCATGCAGCTAATTATGCGCTAAGTAGACACCGTAACCACACAAACACACACACACACAGCCAAGGGGCAAGGCGGCCGTAATTTATGGCCGCGATTGCAGCCAAAAATCCTTTGTCGAAAAGTTGCAAATACCTGGAACTTAATGCTGGACTTTGAACTGGCGCGTAGCGTTGCAAAGCAGCACCCCAAAATATGATAAATGTTGTGCGGAAGCCAGCGGACAAGCGCCCTTCTCCACTCGCAGCCCCACGTAACCCCCTGCAAAGCCGACCACAGCTCGCCGGAGCCAACGGATGGCCAAGGGGCCAACGTCGATACGCGAATATGCGAGCCATCGCTGAATGGCAACGGAATCCGCAGTCGCAGTCGCAGTCGTTGCAACAGAATCTATGGGCCCGGCTTTGGCATCTCGGCCACCGGCATTGTGCGTGTGCTAATGCAGCAGATAAACACTGCCAAATGCCATGAAAATCTTCGCTTATTTGTCACAGCATGGGGCCCATCTGCAGGATGCAGGCTGCAGGCTCCAGGGTGCAGACTGCAGGCTGCAGGCTGTAGTCTGCAGTTTACAGTTGCGCTCAGAGGGTGGAAAATTAAAGACGCGCCCGCAGCCTGAGCTGGTCAATGGGCGCGGAAATTGAATCATAATGAGCCCGGCTTGCGGTGGCCCAGCAGACAGCCCTAACTTTGTTTAGGGCCGCTTTTCACACGCTGCCAAAACGTTTCCGCTTCCGCTGGCAGTCTCAAAAAGCAACTTTGTGTGCACACAGCATATATATTTTTTTTGCGAATGAAAAGTTTCGCACCCGCCAGAAGCGTTGACATTTGGAGGAGACTGGCCAAAACAGAAAATTTCGCGACTGCCGTAATGCAACTTTCGCTGGCAGCTGAGCCAGAAGCCAACATCCTGCAGTTGCAGCAAACAAGCCGGAAACGTGGACAGCCCTTTGAACTGCAACGCGAATGGTACTCTAGCAAAGGCGGTTTCCATGTCACACAAATACTACTAAAGTAAAATATTTAACCAAAAAATGTCACTCATAAAGGCAATTGAAGGAATGAATAAAACTTTCCTCTATATTTTGTATTACGTTATATGTTACTTAATTTTCCTAATTAATTTAATTTATTTTACATAAAAGTAAAATGTCACCCTAACTTTTGATAGAGGCCAGCTCATCTTTATGTATATTTTTCCTAATGCCCTACTATATTTCCCTTTTCAAACCCTTGCCCTCAATCAAAGGGAAACGTATTTAATTATATTTAATTGACATTTTTCTTTTGCAGCTTGAAGGAGTATTACGTTCTTGCTTTGATATCTCAGTCGTTTGGGCTGACACATATTTTGGAATTACATTTTTGTCAGCAGCCACTCCTGGGTCCCCCCGACAACACCGACAACCCCGACAAACCCGACACCCCGTTGCCACACTCGCATTATCTCGCGGTTGCCGTGGTGCTTAAGTTTGGCAACCGCCTGCAAAATATGCACTCGGCACGAACCTTTCAGCGACTTGGGCCAGCTCTGGCATTCGTGCTACTCGAACTCGAACTCATTTGGAATTTTTTTTCTAATTACTTTAGGGATTAATTTGGAGCGCCAGCAAAGTGCACACACACACCGTCGCAGATATTTACATGTATTACGTGCAACACGTTTCTTTACTTTTAATTTCAATTACTTTCATTACGCGCGGCAAATGCGTTCAAATGAAGCAAAACAGGCAGCCAGGCAACAAAAAAAATAAAAAGCAAAAGCAAAAATATAAATATTCCCCGGGAATATTATAGCTACAACACCCGCACTCACCGAGGTAAGTGTGTGTGTGCCTTTACACATGAGCGTAATAAAAAAGTGTTCTGGGGAAAAGTCGAGCGTAGAAAAAAAGTTAACTTATTAATTTTCATAAGAGTAATTTTGTGTATTTTATGTTTGATGTGTGTGTGTGTCGGGAGTCGGGAGCCAAGACAAACAAACAGAGGTACAAATACGTATACAGGACGTGGAGCCACCACAGCAACAAATGGTGCAGCGGTGTGAGTGAGCCGAGCGCCGTTAAACGGTTAAGGACATGCAAAAAGGGCGCGCTCTGATGAGTTGATGAAGTGTTCAACGCCTGGCTGGCTCCGCAGGACACCGAATGGGCGGGCAAGAGTGGGTTAAGGGGGCAGCGGTTCGGCTCGCTGCGGCATGGGGTTAAGGGTTTAGGGGTTTCGTGGCTGCTGAACTGGAGGGAGAGGGGACAACCCGCAGCGCAAATAAAAAGTCAGGTTTTTAACTAAATGACTTTTTGTTGTTGTGCACACGCATTGCTACACACAAACGCACTCAGTGCGGCAACAACATGCATGTTGGGCGTTGTATCGTAATTATTTTGATGGCGGCAACCTTTTTATCCACAAATACACACACAAAGAGACATTTATAAACAGCTACGACCGAAATTATATATAAATTATATAAAAAACTCTAGGAGCTCTACTGAAATTAGTTTATGCTTTTCAGTAGAGCTCCTAGAGTTTTTAGAGTTTAGAGAATGTCTTAAATGAAACTAGTAAAATACTTGAAGAAAACACTAGCTGAAAAATATATAAATTCGAATAATTAATTGTGTCTAAGAAATTACTTATTACAAATGCTTATTTTAGTATATATTTTTTTGTGTGAATCTATTTAATTAAAATATAAAAATTTTACTTCAGTAAGAGTACAATAAGTGTCAAAAACTCCAACAAGATTTATGTAAAGAAAAGATAATCGAGTTAAAAATTTTATGGAGTGAATAGTTGCCTAAATTCATCTTAATATCAAAAATTCACCCACATATCCAATAATAAAATTTCGTCTTTAATAAAATAAATATTATATTTCATATATTTCATATATATATTTTCATCAAAAGTTCCCAAACATTTGACCTTGACTGTGCTTATATAGTGGCTCCAATGTGTGGCGGCGTTAAGTAAAATGGTCAGGACCTCACCTTTCCTTTGGTGACCCACTACCTCCCCTTCTGACCCTGTCCTGGCTGTCCTGCCGCGGGAGTATGTCTGTGCGTGTGTGTGTTTGGGTTGTGTGCGCCTGTGTGTGTGAGTGTGTATTGCGGCTGTCTCGTTGATTATGCGCTGATAACAAATTATTCACTTGGGAGCACACTTCAGCCGACTTTGGCAAACACACACTCGCACTCAAACACCCGCACAATCGCACAGGAGACGCGCGTGGGCTTTGCCAGGATTACATGAGACCATTGGCTTGGGAGGTCCTGGCAGTTGTAGTATGTACACACGCCCTACTCCCGCCTTCAGGCCCCCGACAACCCTCCCCCTGCTGCATGACCTGCGTGCCGAAAATTAATGAAAAGCCACCAGTGTTGCCGCCGCCGCCGCCGCTGACGCTGCCTATTTGTGTTTGCTTTTTGTATATTCGATTTTGCTTTTTGTTTTTTGGGGCCCGGTGACATTGTGATAACAATCAGCGACTTTTTAGAGGCATTAGACCCCACATTATGCATACGCAGCGTGGCCGTTGGGAATATGAAAGGACCTCGGTCTCGTCGAGTGCGTAAGTGGGCGAATACCTCGGTAGATCTGCCGATTATGCCATAGTCAATATATAGACATGTAAGGAGAGGGTAACCCTCAGCTGTGTCTAGGAATGTGGGCATTCAAAGAGTTAAAAGATACTTTAAACAGAACTTTAAAATACATGTAAAACTGCAATAAAATGATACATCAAATTTAATATTTGAAATATAGAGCGAACTTTCTTTGATAGTTGCTTAAATACAGTGAGAACATCATTCAATTTAAGGATAAAATTATAGGTCAGAAAGACAACTATAAAACTGTAAAAGTATCACCCAGAAATCCTGTTTGAAGTTGACTGCCACTTCAACATCTCAGCTTTAATCGATTTTGGATGTAGTTTTATTGGTTAGCATCGGATCATATGCTGGAACTGCTAAATCCTTTCGAGCTATCGTTGGGAGAGGCTGGGCAACGGGGGCTGTCTCATAAAAATAACAATTCCAAAATCAAACGCTGGCGGAAATAGACAGCACAACTTCCGGAGCCGAGTGCCGCTGATGGGCCAATAAAAAGGACACAACTGGACAAACGCCCCCCAGAGGCTGCTCCCGCCGCTCGTCCCTTCCGACCATCCTCCCAGTGTTGTTTTATTATGCGAAACAAGCGAAGGAACAAACAAGAGGAATGCCAGCAAATTCGTGTTTAAAAAATAACAACTACACAGCATCGGGGGCGGATGTGGGGCGGTGCAGGCGTGGCAGCTGCGACAGTCGTAGAAGGAGTCGCCATTTATCTTAATCTACCTTTTAACTTATCTCGTTGCCTGGGCCTGAACTTCTTTTTCTTGGTCGAATCCTGGCCGTCCCGCAGAGCTCTGTTCTCTCGTTCCTGCTGGCGGCTATCTTTGCTTTTGTTGCAACAAAAATCAATTAATTATTTATCACTTAAACTCTCCGCCACTTGTCATTATGTCATTGTTTACTCATTGCCGGGGGGCCACGAGGGAAAATGAAGGAAAACCCCGGGTAGCCCACGGAAGGCAAGGAAAATCCGGGGATGCTACGGCGAGAAAACGAGCCCTGACTTTATCAATACTCAATTGAGATGGAGGATGGGAAAATGGTGGATGGTGAATGGTGCGATTTCTGGGTGGGATCGGACCGGAGCATTAGCTGACCCCATTGATGTTTGTGCGCTTAACTTCTTGCCGGCAGTTTGTCTCAGCGGGCCTCTGTCGTGGCTGAGAATCTTTGAGCGCCATCGCCGTTTCTCCTCCTATTTTATTTTACTTAATACTTATGCTGGCGTTCTTTCTTTCTGCCTTCCTCCTTCGAGGCTGCCAGTGTCGTCGCTGTGGCCTTTTGCAACAATCGAAATCCCCAATTGACAAAAAGAAAACCAATTTAGCAGACAACGACAACTGTTGTGGTTGTGTTTGGCTCCGACTCGAGTCCTCATTCCCAGCTGTGATAAATTCATCAGGTGAATGCCGAGGCACGGCGCAAATATGCTGCTCCACTGAGTCCTATCCCTGTCCTATCGTGTCCCGCCTGTTTCCTCGAATCGCCTTGCTGCTGGAGGAGGTCCTTGATGTGGCTGACTTCGGCTTGCTGCGGCCTGGCTGTCGCCGCATCAAACGACAATTGAATTTGCCATGTTGAAAACTTGGTCGGCCACCGCCACAATATCGACTAGAGGCTTCCAAGGTCCCTCGATCTCACAGTGCAGGTCCACTTGAAAAAAATCAAGAAGAGACTTGAAAAATTAAGTTCTATAATGCACAACCCTATATATTTATATGATTGTTTGTTACAATCACTTTATTGTGATATTAAATTTTATAAAGATAATTTTTAAATACTTTTTCTTTTAATTTTTCTCTGTGCTCTCTCTGAAAGCCCAGGCTGGAGCTATGGCCAGGACATTCGGCATTCCACATGCCTTGCCGTACATTCCTTGGCCATTCGTTGTTATTTATTTAGTTTTGTTAGCCGTTGGCATGCCTTCAATTAATGTCAATTCGTTTTTAAGTAAGATATCGATAGCAGGACGAGCAGGCAGCCCAAGTAGGATCTCCCGCACTCTGAGACACGGAGAACGGAACGCATCAGGCGAAATGAAAACGTATGGGCCAAGCAATTTGTCTATATTTGGGGGCCCCACTAATATACCCAATAAGGGCATAAGGCGGCCAGCTGGGCCCACAGCCAGGTGATCAGGCTCCATCATCAGGACAGTTGATGTGTGGATATAAACTTAATGCTAATGCCTTGTCCTCGTCCTCGTCATCGTCGGGGACTCAGCTCAGCTCTACTCGTCTAATGTTGGAAAGGGTAGCAAAAATATTTTCCATTATGTTTGAATGCAATAAATTACCTGTAAAGGCAACGACAAAAACCACACACAGGCACTCGCATACGTGGGGATATGGGCCACAGGATATGGGCCAAAGGATAAGGGCTCGGGGGCCAGATGTACGCACATTAATTTACTTTTGTTGTCACTTTGCCAGTGGGCCGCATTCGAAGTGCGCTGCCGGCATGGAAATAAAACAAATACAAATACAAATGACAAAGCGGAGACAGAGTCAGAGACAGAGACGGAAACAGAGGCAGTGAGTGAGACGGACGGAGGCTCCTTGGTCTCGGCTGGATATGTAAATGTGTAGCGCACACATTTCGGGCCGAGTGTAATGGAATTGTATGACATTACTTTTAATTAAAAGCGCACAACATTTTTGGCCAGCCAGTTGAGTGCCAGGCTTTCAGTCCCTGTCGCTCCCGGTGAAAAGGCTTTCCTCTCTCACTCTCTTTTGGCAGCTAGGTGTGAAGTGTTTTCCATTTGGGACAATGGACAGCGGACGGCGGGCATCAGGACGCCAGAACGCCAGGACGCAAAGGGTTAAGCCGGCCTAGCACTCATTGTTAGACAGCTGCCAAGTCATAAAGACGCTCGACACTCGGCACACTGGGGCAACCGATGTATTTATCAATCGCATTAAATCTGAGAGCAGCAGCAACGGAAATTGCATGCAATTCAATTGCAATCAAGGAAAATGGTCAACTCCTGCAAAAGGAATAGAATGGGGGCACCCATTCTCGACCTCTCAGTCTTCGAATTGAACACAATTAAAAGTGGAACACAGAGCTTGGAGCGTGGAGCGAGCGGATGGCAGATAAATCAGGAATTTAGCGGATAAAACAGCTCAAGGATGCGGCGAGTGTGTGCTCTATCTCATTTATAAATTGGACAAGTTCTTACTGAAAAAAAAGTATGGCTCCAAAATCATTCTCCACACTTGCAATGCTGTAAAGTAATTTTCATTAAATACTTATTAAGAAACACCTGAAACTTATCTTGAATTTGCCAATAAGATTATTAGAATTATTATCTATAGGTTTCCTTAACAAATCCCAAATCATTTCGTATTTCTTCGAGTGTAATTAAATGGCAACTGCCGACTGAGGACTTTGTCAAAGGTTTAGAGCCATTTCATATATTTGTAAGTATATTACTTTGCTGAACCAAAGATCACAAACAGAACAAACGGAAACTGCAATAAGACACGGGCCTTGGGAGTGCCGGAGAACAAGAGCACATTTGGAGGCGAATGGAATCCTTTCATTCCATCCCATTCAGATCTGCGCCCTCTGATTCTGTGGTTTAAATAAAAACAATATCGAATTGCTGGCCCCGCGCAAACACACTCGCACACTTTATGGGGGCCGCGTAAAAACCCAAAATTGCAAATAATGCGAATCACGTGGCTCACTGTGACCCAACGCACAAAAAAGGCAGTGGGAAGTGTGTGTTGGGGGGTCTGTTTTTTGTGGGACTTAGGGGTGGGCTAGGCTTCAAGTACAAAGAGTGCAAAGAGCAGGGATCCTATCGCACAATCAACCATTACCGAACGCGATTCGAGTTGGGCACGAGAGCATTTCGATTCGCAGGCAAATCATAAAAACGAATGAGTAAAATCAAATGGAAAATCAATGAAGCCAGCCATCAATTGCGTTCTGGGGGGTTTTTGGACCGCGTCACCCGCGGTTTGCATAAATTCCATTCCATTCCCAGTCCCAGTCCCAGTCGCCGCGGGGCCAAAAGGATACAGGATACGCGGCGGGGCATGTATGCCCCGTAATGCAGCACCCCCGGAATTATTATTTTTATTTCGAAACGTTTTCCGAACGCTTTTAATTGGGCTGCACGGGGCATCATCGCATCAGCTTCGGGTATTTTATGCAAAATCAACAATGGCGTTGCCACAATCGCGGCGCGGGGTGGAAAAACATTTCCCCGGAGTGGAGGGTCGGCTGTGTCCTGGTGTCCTGGTGTCCTGCTGTCGGGGTGTCTGGTGCTGGTGCCCGTTTCCATTCGACCGCTGAACCCAAAATAATTAAAAGTATTTGGCGTCTGTAAAGTAATTTTTAATTAAGTTGAAGTGCGCCAAAAGTGCGTGGAGGTTGCTATTTCGGGGCTGGCGTTGGGCGCTGCTGTCGTAGGTTGCTTATTACCGTGCATAAACATAAACAATTTTAGAAATTAAATGATAATTTTGGAATATTTACATAATTTTATGCATTATCTCAGAGGCGGTGTGGGCCGTGGCGGAAATATGGCAACTTTAGTTGCCTTGTTTTTCCAGGCCTTCATTTTCATGCCGCCGAATAAAGACAAATGCCAGCGGATTGGGTTTTAGGTGGAGTCTTAGTCCTGGCTTTGGCTCTCGGGTGAATTTTTTGTCAGGACTTTTTGCTCTGCTCCTTGGCAAATATTTGGCTTATGAAATTTCATTGTTTTTGGCAACGGCCGTAAGCGTTGTTTTAATCTCAATCCAAGTGATTGCTATCATCAGCCACCAAATTGATTTTAGTTTCATTTACGTTTCCTGCCTTCTCCAGGATGCGCTGCGAGTGTCCTGCCGCCGTTGCATTTGGCAGGACTGCCGCATAAATATTTATGACGAGCCAGGGGGCGTGGTGTTCTAACCTCGTTTTTGGATGCCGGCCAAGAGCAATGAAATTCTATTTGCGACCCTTACAAAGTGGATTCTTTTTTTTTCTGCCCCACTCTTTCCGGGCTCGAGTTTTAATTAAGTGCAATTTCGAGGGCGTAGCACTTTTTATTGAGAGAGATCCTGGAGTGATGGCAAATTACCAGTGTTGAATAGCCGCGATCTCGAGAGATATATCTGTTGGAAAACGTAATACCCAGTTCACATTAGGCACCGGCTTCCCCTTTGGCCTTTTTTGGAGAGGGGAACGAGCGCGAAAACTTAATTAGCAAACATTTTTAATGGCACCAGCAGTAGCAGTAGCAGAAATTTTAATGTTCGTGGCAATTTGGTTATAAATTACAACTATTATTTTAATATTTTCACACACTTTTGTTGGCCTGCCCAGAGAACGTGGCAGAAAATGGGGAAAATGGAAAAAGGGAAAGCGAGTGTCTGGTTGTAAGTAACATTATTTGCACCTCCATGAAACTCACAAGCAGCCGGCAATTATTGAAATAAATTTACGAGCCTGAAACAAATTATGGCGAGGAAATGGAACAATCCCCCGACCTCTGAGAAGGCGGCTAATGAGAGCCGGCAAAGTGAAATGAAGGAGCTGTGCCGCACGGAGTCGGGGCTGAAGAGGTTGCCACATTGTTATGAAACTTTGCATATGAATGATAATAAAAAGGGGTGACTTCGGGGAAGAATACATTAATATGCTGCATAATTATGCGATAACCCAGCCGGAGGGGGGACGGGGACGGAGCGGTACTCGCTCCATCTCCATTTTGTCTCCGTCTGCCTCTCTCGCTCGGAATATGGCGTAACATAACATAACGCTCGAACAACAACGTTAACGCTAATGATGCCGACAGCACCAGCGGAGGTGTGTGTGTGTGTGTGTGTGTGTGCCAGGTGTGCGTGCCGGTGTGCACGAGTGGGTGTAAGTATTGGGTGTTACATGCTGCCAAGTACTCCCCAAAGTGCCCCTAAATGCAAGAAATGACAGTCATTTCATATTTGTTGTCCTCCAAGGGCCGTGCACTCTCTCTTCCGCTGGCTCCCGGTTCCCGGTCTAAGGATCTCGTGTCATAAAATTAAATACTTCACTGGAGAATTAAATGCAGTAAAAAGTGGGCGTGACCCGCGCCCTCGCCCTGGAAACACACCTTCGCCATCGGCACTTCAGCATTAGATGGGGGTTAAATAGGACACACAACAAGTCCTTGCAAATACCTGGGGCGTTGCTCCGGCTGACAACTGTAAAATAAAGCTAATAATAAGTTAAAAGCTGAAAGTGCTTTCTGTATTACGATTATTACGGATTGCCCTGCTCTCTGACTGGGAATACGACCTTCCCCCGCGTCCGAGGATTTGCCGGCCGAGCTGTGCGATGACAGTAATAAATACATAAACTGCAAATGCCGAACAGGACAACAAGCGCCAGCCAGCTGCAGGCGCATTAAGCCATTCCGCACTCCATTAGATGGCCGGGAGGGGGATCCCCGTCCCAAAAGAGACCGGGTCGTAAAGAATTGTAAAGGTATATTAGCCGGTTGTGCTTTAAGCCATCTCACTCGGGTGAGTTGACCACACAAACGTAGAAGTCTGGCTGCCGTTAAAGGATATTGTGAGTTGAAATGGATGACAGCATTTAAATCCTTGGAGCTGGTCAACAGCTATGTTCAGTTTATGTGATCTTTGTTTGTTTTTCTATTTATTAAATTCAAAATATATTTTATCCGTTTTAAAATTCTGAAGATCCGGTTATTCGATAGCTTTGGCATTTCGATTCAAATTTATCGCGGATTTAATTCTGAGAGTGGTTATTTTTTTCAGTCATCGCTATTCCAGGCATTCCATAGATACCCAGATTCATGTGGCCTTGCATCCATCTATCCGAGCATCCATCAGTCCTTGCATCCACTCGTCCGTGCGTCCAGTCATTTATCGCTCGAATCGCTGCTGCGGCCGCATTCACATTCACATTCACATTCAAATTTCCATTCCCGCTCCCATTTGAATCGACTCGCATCGAATTGCATTTGGCCGGAAATTGCATGAGCCCGATTGCTATAATTAAAACTAAGTAGCGCTGATTTAGCCAAGATGTTCCACTGAGGTCGGCGGTTGCGCCGGATCCGGATCCGAAACCGACTCCAACTCGCCAGTCTTCGCCTGACTTCGCCTTACTTGTCTTGTCTTGAGCAGGCGGCGATGCGGTTTTGTTAAAATTACATTTGCTAAAGTTTTATCGCAGCTGCGGCAGTGGCGAAGGCAGGGCCATGATATCAGCGCCGTAATTAATTGCGGCCGCTGCATTTCAGGGTGGCCATGGCAATTGTGGCGTGCAAATTAAAAGCCAGCAGGCAAAGGCTTGTTCTTCTTGTTCTGCGAAAAAAGTTGAGGAAAACAAACACTTTGAAACCAGAGGGAAAACAAAACCCTGGGAAAACCACAAAAAAAAATAGCGCCAGCCAATAACAGCGGCTAAAAGGTTGTGTGGGGTGGCAGGCAGGGGAAAATAAACAGCAACAGGAGAACCGGTAAATGGTAAATGGTAAGTGGGAAAAGCGGTGGCGATGTCGATGGCAGCTGTAACCAGATCCAGAGCCATCGATGGAAGACGAATAAAAATAGGAGTACGTATAATAATAAAACTCGGGCGTACCGCGAAATATCCTGTCGGCAATTTACGGTTGGCACAAGCGAAACACAACAACCAGATCGAGTACTGAGAGAAAGGGGAGTTACTATATTCACAATCCAAAGAACTATGGAAGTATGAATTTTGAATTGAAATATATATATATTAAAAATATAAGCTTGTTGCGTTATCCGTAAGGCCTGTTCATATCGATTCAGTTAACTTAAATTTTGATGGAAATTTAAATCCAAATCTTTTTTCTTACTTTGATTTCAGATTTAATTGTAACAAAATTATTCTCACTGTGCTTAGCCGCCGGCCCAGTGAAATGTCTTCGATTTCAAAGTGCTGCTCCGCCTGTGGTTGCTGCAGCCGCTAATGGTGGTGCGGCATGGAGCGGCGGCTGTTGGAGTGTTGCCGCTGACAACAACAATTCGCAGACGCGATGCCGCAGCAACGGCCGACGTGGAACGGAGGACGAAGGACGAGAACGAAGGACTGGAACTCGAGAGGACAAAGCAGCCTAAAAGTGTCGCTGCAAATTGAGTGGGAAAGGCAACAAATCACATCAAAAACATATTTGAATATTTGCCGTCACTTAGCTTTCAGTGGGGCCAGGCCAGTGTTTGAGGCAAGGGTGTTGTTGGCGTGGGTGTGGGTGTGGAGGGTGCGGTGCTGAGTATCTGTGTTCGAATCCGCGCTTGTATGAGTGTGCCTTGGGTCGTGTTGCTTGGTGTCGATGTCGCTGCCAGTGTTTGACTAAGCGCCATGGAGGCGCAGTCAATGAAATCGACACTTTTCCAGCATGCAAGTGAGCGAAGAAGCTTTCAGTGATGGCTGCACAGGGAGAAAATATGGGGAGCTTCGAGGTACTAAACTTAATAAGTAGGCTTTAAAGGTACAATTTTTGCATATATTTAAAGATGCAAATAAATATTTTCTTATTTTGATTGAAAAAAATTAATTATTTTACCAGATTGCATATTACAGAATTAGCTTTGTTAGAATTTTGAATTTTAAAAGCAAACATAATGCCAGGAATTAAGCTGAAAATGGAAAACAGAAGTTTGTATACCCTTTCATCTACAATTTAATAATGTAATTCAATCATAATTATGTCAAAAATGCATTAAATTCAATTTAAAAAGCTTTTCTATGCTAGTTTTTATTAGGTAACAAATCTTTTTATTGAGTTTAAAATTTAAAAACAATTTACAATTTAAAAATGATTCCATCACCTCGTATTATTATTGGAAAGTCATTAATTGCCAACTTAATTGGCATTCCATCATTCGGAAGATGTCTTTTCTTTTTTTCCCCAGTGTATGTACCGGCAACTCCTGACTGATAAAGAGGTTAAATCTGTACAGTTTACTTTCGTCCGTGGATGTCTCTCGTTTTTCGGTAAGCAAAGCTTAACGGTTAGCTGACACTTTGCACACAGAGGGTTGCCTGAGAGCGGCATAAAGGGGCTGCAGGGGGACGGGATGGGGCTGAAAGGGGGGGTGGTGACTGAGCCTATCCACCTGCCACGAAATAGGTCTCTGTCCGCGTGTGAGTGTGTGCGTGCGAGTGCGATGTTTACATGTGTATTGTAAGTAAAATGCCTGAGGCTAAAGTGTACATTACGAAGTTTTAAATTACACAAAAATGTACATACAGGCGCACAGTCTACAAAGGACGAGTGAGGGAGATGGAACCGCAAGGATATGCGGTGGCCTGTGCGCGTCATTCTTCGCTACCTCGACGCTCCTTTTACTTGTTGTAATATAAAACCCACACAAAATATACAAGAAACTTTATGAAAATACAAAAATTGTTACATTTTTCAAATAATAAATCATTGTTCTTACCAACTAATGCTCTTATTTTTGAATTTAAGTTTAAAATATTGATTTTCTTATAATATTTCTCAGTTTATTTTATTCTCAGTGTAAGTGTGTACTTACGAACTCAGCTGGTAATGGAATGAAATGGGTGGCAGTGGGCGAAAAATGGGGCCAAGTGAGTCCTGCGGGTGTTGTATCAATGGCAACTCCGGGATTGGCGGCTGCACGTGTCAAAATTTGCGCAAAGGATATACAAAGTAACTCATGCTAATTTCGCCATTGTTGGCGACTGATGAGGGGTGGAAATGGAAGGGAGCTGAAGGAAGAAAATACATCGACATCGATTTGCGTTCGCGGGAGCTAGTGTGTGAGTGGCGCGGCTTTTGTGCAAATTATAAAGCGGTGTGAGCCCGGTGTAATGGATAATGGTTAAGTGGAGTGGAATTGTAATTTCTATTAAAACGGAACGCAAAGTTCCTTATCTGGCAGCCGATGTGCCGAGAGGTTTTCCATTAAACAGACGACGCTTCCAGGTCTAGCCGGGTGTCACTCACTATTAGGCAAAAGTGTGCTCGGAAATTCCATTTCGATATTCGTTGTTCCCCTGTCATTACGGGATGTTATCTGTTCGGGGTAGGAGTAGTAGTAGGGGAGGCAACATCACCACAGGATCGACCCCTTCACTCCTCTCTGGGTCACTTGGGCTTCGGCTTAAGCTTTAATTTTAGCTAAGCAAGCACATTGACAACCGAAAATGGTACACACGGATGCCATTTGCCCTTACACTGTGAGTATTTTTGATAGAAAATTATTTAAAAAATAAAACAAAGCTGAAAAAAACTATAAAATGTTCAATAGGCAAATTCTACTGAAAGGGTTTGAGTTTATAGAAGCGATAAACTATATTACATTATGAATTAGATAGCTAAAATTTAGCATTAATATAGCTAAGAAAGTCCACTAATTCCACTTTAAAAATAATCACAAACTTGGCTGACATTGTAAAGAATAATATAAATAGCTAACCTTAATTTCCCTCAGTGCAGGCTTTGCATATTTGCATGTAAATACGTGAAGCCCTCACATTTGAGGATGCACATGCACACACACACATTCGGCATGGCAGTGCTCGGAGAAAATTGCAATTTCGGTTTTATTTTATCTTAATTGGGAAGCTGACTTGTAGATACGGCTCTGACAGCAAATAGCAGCCAGGCAACTGCTAATTGACTGGCCTATGTCGAGACCTTTGACTTCCGAAGGTTGCCAATCAATCCCCCGAGCGGTCCACCCCTTTGTCACCTGTTTCGGTAAATACAATTTGCGGTCAAATTATGTAGGCTAGGGACCAGGGCAAGCTGACCTTACCTAACTGACTAACTGACTTCTTAAATGCCAAATGTCATTGCAGCTCCTCAAGCTGCCGCAGTGTCAACTAATTACGCCTGGCAAACGCTAATAATTAAGCCCGATGGCAGCTCAAAATTATTGGACGCCGCATCGGGAGCACGAACATTCCATACGTTGGCATTTGATGGCAATTCGAGCTTGGAGCTTCGAGCAGCGAACCCCAAGAAATTTTCCACTGGCAACAGCTGCTAACGTCTGGCAATTGCAATTGCATCGAGAGTGCAGCGTCCCTGCCACCCCCTTTTGGCAATTCATTTCCATTATCATTATCAAAACTTTTCTGCTTTTCTCTGCTGCCCGAGATGGGATTTTATACCATCTACCAAGGAATCGAAGTGGGCATTCTCACTGACTGTTACCCATATGGAAGCACGATGGTAGTCCTTGTAAATAAATCTAAAACATTTATAAACTAAAATTACAAATTCTTAAAAAGAGTATAAAAAGTTTAAAGATGTGTGCTAAGTTTCTTAGAAAAGATTCTAAAAGATTCCCATTTTAGAAGATGACAGAAAAAGTTAATTTTATTTCTAAACAAACTAAAAATATTTAATTAAAATAAAAGCAGGAAAAACTTAATAAAAATATGTTGGTATTTAACAACGTATGTACTGCTTTAGCTTTATTAAGTTCCTTAAATTCGCATCTATCATTTTTGAAAACCTCTTTTATTTAAAATTCAATTCCCAAATGAGAAGATGGACAGGTACTTTTCAGTCGATTCTCCGTCTCGAATTCCCTCATTTGTTTTTCTTCTTCCCCTGACGTTTGGGTGTGATTTACGCGACCTTGTGATGAGGGCGTGCTCGAATGGGTGGGTGTGGGAGTGGGTGTGGGTGTGTGTGAGCTGCGAGTGTCTTAGATGGCAGCATCATCATCAGGAGCAGCGGCAGTGGCAGTAGCAACCGCCGCACTTCTTAAAAAAGCAATTACATTAAAAAGGATATGCTTGAGGCAGCCCTTTTTGCTCCTTTCCTGACTGGCTGCCTGCCTGCTCACATTACATATACGTAATCGCAATGCCAGCTTACGTGCCGCCGCTGCAGGACGACGTCTCGGTCCCGCGAATTGGGTCCTGGCCTCCGCCGTGCGAGTGTGTCTCTTAAATGTTCATTAAATTGGATTTTTAGTGCGCATCGTAAAAAATTCAAAGCGTCCATTTAATTCGCCCGCCAACAGCCATAACAACAGCAGCTCTGCTCTGCTCTTGGCCGGGCCAAAAACTTGGGCAGAAGGTGCCTGTTCCGGTGCCGCTTGGTCAGCACTTCAATTCCGGAGGGGTCGTAAAAGCGCTCCAGTCGCAGGTCGTGAGTGGAGCCGAGTGCTCGAAGACGTCGATTCAAATTGAAATATTTTGCAATCCTATTGATTTTCCCCTTAATGATCCACTGCATTTTAAATGGTCAATGCAGCACAAGTGCGGGGCAATACAGAAGTCGACTGCCTTTTTCCCCTTTAGCTGCAACTCTATTTCCCAGCCATACCGCCTGTCACTATGTTGGGACTTGGACTCTTTTTTTTTTTTTGCTCTGCAAGCGTTGTGGAAAAACCTTTTTACGGCAAATTGTGCTGCATTTTAAGCGGAAATGATGCGCGTCCTGCGGCATCACATCCTGGCCACAAAATGGCCACCCCCGCCCCCTTTGTTTTTCTTTCACCGAAAAATATTTGCATATTCATCTCAAAAACAAAACACCAACTTCCAGCCGGGGAAAGACAAACGGCAAACGGCATGAAAAAAATAAAATAAACATTTGAAAGAAGAAAGCGCCAGCCGCAGCCGCCGCAGCAGGAAGGAGCAAAGTTTAATGGCCAACATGGCCATGACCAGTGCAGTGCACTTTGAAAAAATCAGTTAAAATAATAGGAGACTTTGGGTAATTAGCAATGGTTTTGTTTCTAAATAAAAGTATATAAATAAGGTAATAAGTCATAAGTATACGATCAATGCAAAAGTTTTAAAATACGACTGTTATTTTAAGATTATGAAAATAAAAAGTTAAGTTCTGAGTTAACCTTTTGATATTAAATTAATTCTTTCCTTTATAAAGCTGTACCTAAACCTATGATTCTCTTTAAGAATATGATATATTGGTTTACGCAGCCCAAAAATTCTTAGATAAATTAAATTAATTCGAGTTTTTTTAAGTGGATCCGCCAATTGTAAGCCGTGGGTGCCGGAGATCGGTGGGGAGGCTTGCCTGCAAGCCATTTCCGGGCCATTAGGGACCGCCTCACGGCCGACACACCGCCACGAAAAACTTCAGCATATTGGCAAAAAATTCAAAATAATTGACACCAACAGCGATATCGGACGAGGGGAAGGGCCCGAGGGATTATCGGTGTTAGATCGGGTCGATGTACCTAGTTTTTTTTTCGGTGCACCGACGCTGCGTCAGCGGACGATGCGATGTATTTTCTAATTGCCTTATCGCTTTCAGCGTTGACGGGCGCTCGAGCGCGAGGACTCAAAGTCCTTTGACGATGAGTGGACACTTTTGGGGTCCGGCCATGGGGAAAAAAAAGGAGGAGGAACGGCACACACAGATACAGAGAAGAAGCAGTGTTAATTGCAATTTGCGTTTGTCGTCGTGTACGGTGGACACTTTGAAGAGTGTTTGCGTTCCGAAATGGATTTTGGTGCTGCGTCTGCTGCCGGGGAATATTTCATAAGCGCTGGCCAAAAGGATCAATTAATGTCAACCGCCACGCGATAGCAACAAACTGTTTAACATCGAATTTGGTGGATACTCCGCGATCCCGGATTGCGGATGCCATTTGTCTAATTGCCTCCAATGCTGAAGGAGAGCCCAGGTACTTGGCACTTGGGGTTAATGGAAAGCCACCAGCCAGGCAGGTGGGGACAAGTGCGGACAAGTTTTGCGGAAAAGAAAAGGGGACTCACCTCGCATGCAAACTTTGGAGCACTTTGCCGGCTTGAAAGATGAGGCCAAACTTGCGGATAGATCCTGCTGGATGCGGAGGGGAGACCCCTGGGCAGAGGCAGGACAGCAAATTTATGGCATTGACCACAGAATGTGTTAGTGAGTCCCAACATGTGAGTGGCACTGCTGCTGCTGCTGCTGCTGCAGCTGAAAGTTCACTTTGTAAGTAACTTTTGGGCAAAGTCTGGCAAGTGCGCTACTAAATAAAAATTTATGGGAACGGGGGAACCGGAGCGGGGAGCAAGGTGGGCAGGACTATTGCCCAGACACTTGACCACTTCCACACTTATGCAATTATGAAATTGCCATAGAAAGTGACACTTTTATTCGTCATCCTGCTGGCATTGTCCTGTGTCGTTGCCCTCGCTCTGCCGGGGGAGAATGAAGAAAATTGCGCAACGAAAACTCTTAACAAAGTCATTTGGTCCAGATGCTGCCAGTTAAGTTAGTGAGAGCTCTAGACCATTTCCCTACTCCTCCCCCCTCCCCCCTTCTCTTGTTTTCCTCGACAAACATCAGCCGATTTCCCGGGGCAAGAAGTCTCCCGAGAAGGCTTTGCAAAACACATGTGGTTTGGGCTTGCCAAGTGGGCTGCGAAGGGTTAAGCAAGCAGCCTGGAATTTTGGCCAAAGTGTGCTACTTAAGGGCGGGCAGATGGATCCACCCCCGCACACACACACTCGCACATAAACACACGCACGCACTCCGGTCACTTACTGTAATTGTCTCTGCCCCAGCGGGAAACTAAGGCGGCGCAAATTAAGTGCAGAAAGCGATTACTAGACAAAGCGGCCACACACGACGAAAAACGTCATCAATCGTGCTAAAACAATATCAAAATTAGTTAATTTTCATGACTTTAAAATTTAAACATTTAAAATAAATTTTTTAATTAGTTTAAATAGAAGTACAACTTATTATAAAATCAAGGCTTTTCCAGGCTTACCCCAAAATATTACATTGTATTTTTATGTCAAAGGCAAGTCTATATTTTGTATCAAATTCAAATAATTTACAGATAAATATTATAATTGTTAATAATAACAAAATATATAACAAAATAATTTCTCTTAGTGGATTATTGGAGAGAGTGAAGCTGAAGCAGTTCCCAAGTGTCGCAGTCGAATCGTCAGGGTCAAGGCGCAGCGTTTGATGAACTTGTGGGAAGAGTCCTTGACGGGTCGGGTGGTTCAGCTCAAGGATGGTGGCTCAATCACCATAACTTTGGCACAATATGCTGCCCAAGTTTCGCCACCGAACTTCGTCTGAATTTCTCCGAGACATTTACTTATCTAGTCGGACACGTGGCCAGCAATTGTCTCTGGCAATTGTCACAAGCGGGGGACACTCCCGAAGCCAGTAAACTAGTTGAGTTTTCAACTCGTTCTCCTTTAACTTTAGCGAGGCGCAATAAATTTTACGCAGTTTGCTTTCAATTTGTTGGTACTGTCTCTGAGTCCTCGTCAACGCAGGAATTTTCATAGAAAGTCGCTTCTATTTTGGCACTTAAAGAGCTCCTTCCTCTCGAAGACATAACTATTCATTTGTTTGATTTAAGAAATATTCTCAGAGTTGTGCTTATCAAATTCAGCTACCTCTTTGAGGTTGGATTGTCCCCTCATGAGGAAACCCGACGGCGTCCTTGCTGTTAGTTGCGGAAGAAGAAACTCTCGCCAGGAAGCTCACAAAAGTAAAGGCAACATTTGGCAGTGCATTTTCATTGCAAACGGAAAAGTGGCTCCGGTGCTTATGTGCTCGTGGTAATTCTTCCTAAACACGCAAAAAATTTATTATTAGAGGCCGTTAACATATTTTATAGTTGGCTTAATAAACAACTAATAAAAGTAGTCGTAAGCAAAAACAAGTCTGGTGTGGAGACTTAAAAATTTTATTTAAAGATTGCTAATTACTAATTAGTAATAATAATTTAAAGACCAGAAACCAACTGTTAATAAAACAGCCATTAATGTTATTTATTTAAATAGGTTATTTTAAATATTTTCCTAGACCTAAGTACTTGCAAATTTAATATAAAACTTATCACTCTTGCTTCTTTTACAGTGAGTATCCTTCGGCATGAAAGCATACAGGATCTGCTGCTTTAAGGCACCCTGCTGCTCTTTTTGCCGAATACTAAGATTGTGTCGCATCCTGGCAGCTTGGCTCATCTTCAGCTCGACTGCCATTTGCGTCTTCATTCGGCAATTTTCACTTGCTGCTCTGGCAACTTTGGGGCATCGCCTCTTCTGGGCTACGTCTTTTATTGTTTCAAATTTTATTGCTGCATCAGTTTGTGGCAGACACAGATGCAGACGGGAGTCGGAGCACGGGCTGGCTCTAGCTCAAAGGGATGTGGGTTCTGGTGCATTTTTCTTGATGCCCGTCCAAGTGCTCCACTTTCGCCGCTGGTGGGTCACATTTTATGGCCTGGTCACTTCGCAGTCAGCTGCAAAAGCAGTTTCTAATCTTTTGATTATGGACGACGGACGCAGTCGAGAGTTTTGTGCATATGGCATTTGGAATTCGAACTTCTATCTGCCGCCATTTATTTATGGCTCAATCAATAAAGAATATAAATTATGGTTATTGTTGTTTCCCAACTGCCACTCTGTGTATCTGTGTATGTTGCGTGGAAAATCAGCCATCGTGCAAAGGTCAGTCAGCAATTGTTGTTGCTGACGTTGGCGTTCGCAGCTTTATTTGCGCATCTTCTTCTTCCCTGCGATGTCCTGCCATTGGCATTGGTAGTGGTGTTGGTGCTGGTATTGGTATTGGTATTGGGATCCTTCCGTGACCACACGTGCAACCGCCAATGTTTGTTCATGTTGCTGCTGCTGCTGCTGGCATTGCTGCTGCAACGTTGCTGTTGCAACGGCAGCATCAGCCTCTTGTTGACTCGGTTTCCTGTATGTTTGCAGCGCTTATGCAGCCAGCCTTCGCAGCACCAACATTCGGGTCTTCCGTCCATACAAAGCGCTTTATGTTTGCCTTTAATTTGCGTTCGGCGCCTTGGCGAATGCAGCGATTTTTCTGTTTGCCGCGAACAATGCCGCCGGGCACAAAGAACGCGCTTTCATAACATCCGTTCGCAATGGTCTGAGAAATTGATTGATTTAAGCCCTTTTCCAAGGCTTACAATTCACAAAAAGGATTTCGATCTATATAGAAACTTCCAGCAATTAGAAAGTTTACAAATTTCAAGTGCTTAAAGAGCAGAACCATTCAGTGAGCAGTGTCCATCATTTACAAGTTTACTCAGAGGAAAAAGTTATAAGAAAAAGTGCTCTACTTGGTTATTGGGTTACGGACTGGACTCAATCTCTTTATCCTTGCACATTTCCCTTTCTGCTCATTTGTGTCTCAAGTTATGCCAGGAATTGATTGAAAATCAAACCAAACCCCTCGAACTTTTTAAGCGTGTTTGAGTTATACCGAATGCATTGTACCATAAATATAAACACAAACAGAGCTCACACACACCAGCAGCAGCAGCACCAGCACAGAGGCACATCAAAGAAAAGGCAGTGGGGCGATCCTTTGGAATTTCCAACTATAAAACAGAGCATGAGTAAAATGTTTGCAAAAGAAATGTAAAAGCTGGGGTAAAAAACACAAAAAATTGCATATTAATTATGTTTTTTCTGGCACAATTCCACAGCTAGGCGGTAAAGAGTTCGAAGGGGTGCGCAGGGTGACGAAGGGAAGGATGTTTTTTTTACTTTGAACGTTCGGGGGCCGTGGCAGATGGTGAACAACAGAAACTAGTTCGGGTTGTGTATTGGGGGCGCGCCAAGTGTTTTGCCAGAGAGTAAGTGTGTAAGGTCCTGTACACAGGGAAAGTACACAGAAAACATTCATTGTTTCATTCATAGAGAGCTTAATAGAGACTGACTCTTCTAGTCTGGGGATGCTTTTCTTCAAGAAATATCTGAGGAAAAACTAGCTAAAAATTTATTAAAAGGCTTCAGTTGCTTTCCAGCATTTATGTATATTTTTCACGTTCTTTTTAACTGTAAATCCTTGAATTAAAAACAAATATAGACACTTATCTCAACAGTAAGCTAAACAATTAATTTTTCTGGCTCTGCCTTGTTTTCTTCTTCATAAAACTCAGTCACTGTCCTCATATTTAACTGGGACATGCGCTCCAGATAGGTTATATAGTCCACATCGCTCTCCAGGCCCATGATCTCGCAGTACAGCGAACCCATCTTCAGATTGAACCACTCCAAAGCTTCAGCCATTTCGCATTCCTTGGCCTCAGACTCGTCCAAATAATGGATTTTGATCTTTTCGTGGTTAATTACAAATCGAGTGGACGCTGTTGGTTTCTTCATGTCATCAGCAAGGGTCAACATGTCCTTCTTCACTTTGTCCAGCGTGGACAACTTGAGCTGGAGTTTTTCATTCAGGAGCTTAAGTACTTCCTGGCACTGATGGGTTTTAGCATCTAGTCGCTCCTTGAGGTCCTCAAAGTCGCCATTGTAGTTCTCAGAGTTGGACATAAACCCGCGCACGTCCTTGATGGGTATGACCTGGGGAACGGATAGTTCGGGAGATCTGTTTTTGCAGCTAAGAAGCTGTTCGATATTATCAATACCATTGTCTTCGGTCATCTTAATAAGTGTTGAAATTTTATTTGTTTAGATATATTTAAAAGAAGATAAATATGAATAGAAGCAAAACTCCAAGTTTCCTTGTGAATATTTTTTATCTATTAGTTATTCTCAGTGCACCTATACCTGAGCCTGACTTTTATAAATACACTCACTCACACACACTCGTCGGAGCACCCCTTGCATTGAGCCTGTGCGGCCGGGTGTGTTGTGTTGTGTTGTGTGTGTGCATCTCTCAAAGGTGTTTGTGTTTAGCCGCATTCTGTTTGTTTACAGTTTTTGCATGGCTTTCAGCACACACACACACCCCAGAAACACACCCTACACGCACACGGCAGCTCATTCTCCTCATGTTTGCCATTATCTTACATGGCGCTGGGTTCTCAGCACTTCTTTTTTTTCCCCGGCGTTCCGCTTTTCCCTGCCCTCCCCTGTCCGCCTTCCCCCTCCTCGGCAACGGCTGGCAACTAAAAATGGAAAATTGAACAACAACTTCTGCTCGTTTTGCTGCCCGAGCGAGCGGAAGTCCACAGTGGCGCTGCCGGTCCCAGTGCCTGGGCTTCTGCCTGTTTTCCTCAGCCCAGTTTTCCACGCAATGTTTTCCTTTGCCGCACTCTCACACACACACACTCAAGTGCCGTTAATGGGAGTGGGAGTGGGTGGGGGGAAAGGGGGAAAGGTGCGCGGGCGGGCGGCTGCAGGGACTATCAAACTGCAAGGTTAAGCCATAATGAAAGTAAAATGATGTACAAAATTGCTGCCCCTGCTGGTCCAATGTTAAAAAAAAATAGATTGTAGACTCAGGGACGAGGGAGCAACATCGTCACACATTCACAACACCCTCAAAGGATCGGTGGAACGAAGTGGGTGCCGAGGTCACTGCCACCATGGAAATAACCCCAGGCCTTCCGCGTAGGTTTCCCCTTTACCATATTTTTGCCTCGTAAGAGTAAATTTAATATAAAACATAACGTGCATTATGTTATGGCCTCAGAATATAAGTATATAATTAATAAATAATTCTTGTGAACTTTAGAAACTTGATACATTTTAAGCATTTAAAAAATAAGTAAAGAAAGTCTGCAGCAATATCTTTACAAAAGCAATAATAGTTTTCCAAATTATCACAAGTATTGTTTAGGCTAAACACAAATTTAATATGATTTTAAGTATTCCAACTATTACTTTAAATGTTAAGCAATGATCTTTTTATATTTTTAACCAGTATCTGCACATACTGTACAGTTGGAACAATCATTTCCAAGCCCTCACCTCTACCTTCGTCTGTCTGCAAATTAATTACACAAAAATATGCCACAGAACTTTGGTCTGCCATTTTTCGTTTTTAAGCCATTTTTTCACCATATATTTTTTGAGGTAAGTGTGCAGGAGGTGCAGCAGGATATGACTGCCCCCTGTGGCTGGCTTCCAAGGATGTTGGCGCTGCAGTGTCAAGAGTGCGGTATGCGTGCGGCATAACGTACCCCAGTACGTATACGTGATACATGTGTGAGCTCTATATGGGTTCCGATCCGATCCGTCCATTGCCTTTATTTGCCTTCATGCGTTTATCGTGGCTCCACCGGCAGCAACAACAACAGGCCAGAGGAGACCAGCTGAGCGGCGGCAAGGGGAACGGGAGCTGTTGTTTGTCTTTAATTATGTTTGGACGCGATGCCATTTTTGCGCTGGCCAGGACCTACTTATGTGCGTCCCGAGCCTGCCAAGCAGCCAGCAGTTGGCAACGAAGCGAACCGGAGCGTTGTCCTCATTGGGTTCCAGTTTTCCCCACTTATGTTTTCACACTTGGAAATATATATGTGGAGGATTTTTACATTAAATTTGGATAAAATATTATATATAATAACAGGATCATGTGGCTGAAATTATTTGTAAAATATATTCACAGATGTATTCTGGAATAATCTTGACTGGAAACCATTCAGTTAAATCTGTAAAAATTTATTTTTAAGTTCAATTTCTTAAGATTTCCTTATATTTATTGTGTCTTTTAAGCTTTTAATGATATAAACAATTTAAAAATTTTTCTCAGAGTGCAACGGCAGCTCCTTTGGCCCGTACTCGCCCGCAGTTGTTATGCAGCGACGCCGTCGGCGAAAATAAAATTAAACGATAACATTTCCTTTTCATTTGCGCACGCATAAAATTTCAGTGAACCCATCTACCAAGACTGACGCCTTTCGGCCCAGACGGGCTAATACGAGCTGGTTGGTGTTGGCATCGGCGACAGACGGGGCAAGGAAGCGAAAGGAGTGCAACATTTTCGATTCCGAACGCATGGAATTAATTAAAAGAAGCGACCGGAAATATTGATTGCTCACGGTTCGATACTGGGACTTGTACTGGTAATTTTAATTGGCAGCCGGAGCTGGGGCAGGGCTGAGGGAGGCTCCTCACTTCATTGCAAGCAAATTTACTCCAGATGAGTGCGAGTTCCGGGACAAGCTGGTTGGCCAACTGGCCGCGGCTCCAGCCGGACAGCTTCATTTCGCGACACTGCATGTCAAAGTGAAATATTGGCTGGAGACATGTAATAAATTTTAAAATTTTTTATTATGCGCTGCAGCAAAAATGCGGGCAAGCTGGCAGGACAAGCCAACGCATTGCCGCCAAAGTGGTTTGCACGGGTGCCTGCGTGTCTGTCATGCGTGTCCTCACCACAGACACATTCGCGCGCACACACCCAGGCACACCCCGCCTCCCTTCGCACACACACTCACACCCAGCCCTCTAGGCAGGCACACACACTGATTCAGCGGCTCCTCAGTGTGGCGTGAATCGTAAATCAACGATTTAGGCTCACATGCAGCGACTGAGGCAAATTTTTTAACCATTTTTTTTGTGTTGTTTCGCCGCCCTCCATTGCCATCTCTCTTCTTGCCATTTGACATTTTTGGACCATCTACAATAGAGGCTATTGCAGTTGGCAATGCCCTGCAATAACTTAATCCTCATCAATCTCTTGGTCTACTTTTTACTCACGAAAATTATTTTAATATGTATTTTGTATTTAACTTAATAATTTAATTTAAATTACACTTCTTGTTGTACAAATTCTTAGTCGTAATTCACATTTATAGTTAATAATTTATTAGTGATATTATTCCATAGTATTCCTATTGAAATTCAAATTCTGCTTTAGAGGAGCTCATTAAGTCGTCATTGCAGCCCTATACAATTGCTCATTTGCACTGGAGCCAACGCTGCGTATACGCAATAACGCGTTATTCTGTTACACGCACACAGACACACACACTCGAAAAAGCGACCGGGAAAACACCGTCAACACATCAGCATGATACTGTTTCCGTTGCCGCAGCATCACGGGCCATGGAGGCAGCCCTTCTCATGACATATTGATTTGATGCCCCGGCTATGTCGAGAATTTCCATTAAATTCGCCTCCCAAAAGGTCGGCGAGCGAAGACCGATAGAGCCAGCAAAAAGATAGGCTGAAAATGGGAAAGCTGTACAGGCATTTGCCATTAGAAGCGCAGCACTTTCCCCTCACCCATGCGTCAGCCATAGCCGGGTTTTTGCAATTGCAAATCGCGCGAAAAATTGCGACGCACATCAATCAGGGGCAAGCGGAACAGCGACGACGACGACGACGATCGGCGGCTGGGTAAAATATTAAATTGGCTATTGTTGCCTAATTGAAAACATAATTAGCCTTAATTTATTAGCTGGCCACGCACCGCGTCCGCAGGGAAGCCAGGGATGTCGTGTCAGGTCTATCGATTACCGTCCATCGTTGCTTTGCCGCCGGAAAAGCGCGTCAAGAAAATCTGAGCGACACATCGATGGCCGGGCAAACGGGTTCGACGGGGAAATGGCTGCTCGACACGGCCCTAATTTAATTAATTCATGCAAGCGAAGCGCAGCAAAAACTTGAGCGGCTCAACGGGTACACTAGGCTGCATAGAATCCTTTAAAAAATTGCCACGAGCAGTCGAAATTTAATTCTGAATAGATTTAAAATTGCAGTGTAAGGATAAAAGGAAACATGTCGGTAAATTCAAAATCAATAATGAATTATAGAATCTTATGAGTTGAACAAAAGGGGAATTAAAACATTGTCGTACTAAAACTTGAAGAAAAAAATCCTGTCATCTTAAAGATACAAGCTAATCGTGTAAGCCGCAAGGACTCTGCGGTCTTAAGATCCCAATTGGGTTAACCAGTGTGCTCGGATGTCATTGATGTAGCTGCTGCTAATACCTTAACTAAATATATAATGTTGCTGCAGCCCCTGGCCACGATCCTGGGTAAACTTGAGTGCTGAGCTTGCCAGCCGTCCTGCCGCTATGTCCTTGGTATCCTTGCCGTCGTAGTCGTTGTCGTTGTAGTTGTCGTTGTTTCGAAGTCGCAGTGTCGCTTGCAGGCGCAGTTAGTTAATGCTGCACATTATTTCGACAAGAACAACAATCTCGGAGACTTTTTTCGCCCGTTTTTCGCTTGGCAGTCTCCTTCGGCTCCTGTCGCTGCCAGGAGGACTAACTAGGTTTTTTGACAGGCTCATGCATGTGACTTTGTCGTTTATAACTGCCATCCGCCGTGCACATGTATTGGCATCCTTCGCAGCGCGACTGTGTGCCCTCGTCCCTGTATATGTGAAACTGTGTGTGCGATGGCGCTTGTAAATGTCTGCTTGTGCAAAAGTCTTGTATCCTTCTTTCAGCTCCGTGCATTCATTTTAATTTTGAAACTTGTACTTCCCGGCTTTCCTTGCACACACACGCGCGGACTGGGAGGCCCTGCGAGCTTCTGGCCTGTCTGCTTCTGTGTGTGTGCGATCCATATTACTTCCGGTGCACGTTACGTATACGCCAAATGTTCCGCTGCCTGTTTCCTTCTCTTTGCCACACAACTAATTATTTTTCGCTTGACAATGAAAATGTTTAAGTTTAATTAAATGCATCTTGCGCTGCTTTCTTTCTGTCTCCCCGATGTCCTTGTTATTGCTATTGTTGCCGCTGCACCTGATGCTGCCTGCGTGTGTCCCCAAAAGCAACAACACAGCCATGGCAACAAAAGGAACAACTTTTGCTGCAGTGGCTGGCAGTAAATTTATGCTGCCTTTTCGGCATTCGGAGCGTGTTAAACGTACTCAGGATTGCCGGGTGCCATGTCCCGGATGGCCCTTTCCTTTCGTCCTGCGATAAAGTTGCGACTGCAAAGGCAGCTAATTGCTGTCCTTTCAATCGAGCACGAAATAAATGCATTGAGTAAAAGGATATCGAGGGTAGTAGTCGCAGTTGATTTAATTATTTTAAATTCTAAGGAAAAGGTATTCGAATATTAAATTATAAATATTTCAGAGTTCATTGAGGACTCTTCTAATGAATTTCACAAATTCTTAGTTTTCAATAATTCCCTCTAACAATTTCTGTGTTTTTGTGTTCTTTTCCAGTCATTGCCTCAAATAACTAACATATCCCAAACCCTTAAAAAGGATGCTTTTTAGCCTTCTTTACGTAGCCACCTGCTGCCGCAAATATGCTTTGACAAACAAAACTATTTGTCTTGGCATGACTTTCGGCTAAAGTTGCCACCGAACCATTCGGAATCAATGGACGTAAAAATGCCTGAAAAACGATGCGGCATACAGAGTTATTTTTGGCCCGAAGCGCCTACGCAGCCAAAAAATAGAGGGCAGAGAACGGGGGGTTGCCATACGACCGCACTAGTCATGCCGTTGATAAATTTTTAAGCCCGCTCTAAACACTCTCTAACACAACTCATGCAGTTTATGCCCGCAACGAGTTCGTGGCGAACACACACTTTGGCACACACAATTGCGAACTCGCTTTGAAGGCAGCAAAAAATTATTCTAAAATTCTTGCAAACAATTTCGTAGAACTGGGCCAGATCCTTTCCAGCACTCGGAACATCCTTTCGCCGTGCTTGTGTGTTTGTTTGGCAACTTGCTGACTTGCTGGGTGACGCTTTTCGGGCATTGCATACATTTTGGGCTCGCATACAGGGAGAAAATGTTCATTTATAATAATAAATAAATTTATTATTTTAAATAAATTCATTCATCATTTTTATATAAACATAAAGTTAAGCTTGTAATTATTATTATTAAAGAAATGTGGTTGTATTACGACTAATCGGAAGTAGTGAGCAAGGATGTAGTAAGAAAGTAAATTTCTACGAACTGGTATTAAATAGAAGAATAATTTATATCTCCGGAAACTTTTATTCTTATTCAAATTTATGTATCTTAATTTTTCAGTTTGTTATATTTGTTTTATCATATTTATTTCAGCTTTGAAATTAACACCACCTTATTGAGACATATTTTTTTCTCTGTTCCTTGCTCATGTTTGCAAACGTGTTTTTCGGCGTCGCGTCCATGTCGGCGTGCTAATGTTTATAAATGCTGCGTGGCGGAGAGTCCTTTGAATATTTTAATATGATTTAATATTAAACATCATGAGGGAGGGAGGCAAGTGAGATCAAGATAACAAAGGCTTACAGGACGCTTTCATTGCCATTGCTGGCAGGCGCCGGGACCGAGTTGCGAATATTAAGTAAATGTTTTGAATAGTTCTCCGCCAAGTTATTTGGGTTAAGATTTTTTCACCACACCCCCCTTGACAAAACCGAAAAAGCTGGCTAAAATACATACATATATGGCGGGGTCCAATTGCCGGATTCTGGTGTGCGTGTGTGTGTGTAAGGAGCTCAAATAAACGCATTTAAATTCAAAGTTTTTGGCTTGTCTTTTGTGCGGGGAACCCCCCAACTGAACCCTTAACCCCACCGCAGCCCGCCCCCGCTTTAACCCATGCTCGTGTGTTTGCGTTCGCCATTTTGTGTGCGGTTGAGCGTGTTTGTTAAAAGCTTTGAAAAGATTTGCCATGTAATCGCATGCGGCAGAGGGACACGTCGACGGAGGCGGCGAGGGAAGCAGAACGCAGGAGGCAGGACGCAGGACGCAGGACATGGCGCGCCAACATGCTAAATCGCTTTGATGACATTGTTAATTTGACATACTTGGGTTTCTTTCCCGCTTTCGCTCTCGCCTCTGGCCGCTGTATCACTTGACTCCGGCCTGTTTGTATAGGCTTTGATTGCCACATAAAAGGCCCATATAAAATATGAATAAAAACTTTTGTAGTGCGCAGCACAATGAGAGCGATAAGTTGGACGCATGACGGCACCAAAGGCATTCCGCACACGACCGAATACCGAATGGGATATCAGAATGCATAATCACTGTGGCCTGTTACCCGCTGCCGCCACAGCGAAGCCCCAATAAAATGGAAATAGTTTCTTGACGCCGATCGCCATTCCCCATCACCAAATGTCCGAGATTAATGAGATAAAACACTGTCAGTAAATATACTAGATACAATCGTAGGCTGCTCTGTAATTCTAGTCATGAAACGAAGGGTTCTAGCTAAATGTTTTCTGTGGTTAGAAGAGACCCAAGCTGCAAAGAAAAGATTTCTGTGAAGAAAAAATATAATATCGTTATTACCATACTGTTATTTACCTTTGAATTATATTGAATTCCAGTGATTTGAATTCTCAAAGAATGTTTTTCAGTCCTTTCAGACTCAGTCCTTTCCAACTCCTTGCAGCTGGCTGCAATCTCAACGTAATATGCTAAGTAAGTGGAAAAAGTGTGTGAAATGTATAAATGAGACGCATACGCACCGTTGTCCTGCTGTGCAGCTGTGTGTGACCGAAAGGCTGTGCGCACATGTCAGCTACACATGTCTGAGTACATCCCCGGCAACTGCAATAGCAATTGCAGACAAGAAGACGAAATGTAGACAAGTTGTCGTCATGTTGGCATCCTCTGCGAATGGCGACGACGCCGGCGGCAGGTGACAGCCAACGCCTTGCCGTAGGCACTATCTCATCATTCCGTCCGAGGTGCGGGGAATCTGTGCCGCCAAGAATCCCAGAATCGCAGTACCCAGTACCAGCAGGACCCAGAATTCGCAATCCGGGATGCAAGTGCTGCAGCTGCCGTCGGCCGGCGGAGGATGGGGATGGGTAGGACGTCGAGGAGCAGAAGGAGCAATCACACATGCTTTCACTTGTCGCCCGGCAGGCATTGCGTTTGTTGTCTTGTCTTGTCTTGTCTTTGGCTGTGTCTGCTCATTATGTCTGCCGCAGTGTATGTGGCTACACTGGAATTTAATTATAATTTTATATTTTAACAATAGGTATTGTTAAGAAGATATAGCATATTTGTCATATTTATTTTTGAGCAATATAGCTTAGAAAATCCTAAGAATCTGCAATTTTTCCCCTGTGTATCTGCCAAAGTGTGCGTGTGTGTAATGGCAGCTGCTTATTCGGCAACAAGTTTTACTCCCATTTCAGTTATTTTTTCTCTTCTTGTTTTTTTGGACGCCTCAGCTAGCCAGAAGCAGCGGCGCTCGTGCGCTGAATTCTTCTTAATGAGCGACATCAAGTGTTGTATTAAATGTCAGTTCTGTGCTTATGTGCAGTATCTCTATCTCGTAGATGTGTGTTAACCCCCCAGAATCACCCAGAATCTGAGGCCTGAGGGCCTGCCGCTGGGTGAGTGCCGGGCAAGTATCTGTAATAAAATTTGTAATGAGTTGCAGGCACGGAAAAAGGATTTTTGAGTGCAATTTATTTTATTTCAGCGCTTTTATTTTTATTTCCTCTTTCGCTTTTGGCTCGCTTTCCTTTTGGCATATTTTTATGGCACTCGCACAGATACAAATACAGATACAACTACAGCTACAGATACAGATACGTTTGGAGATGGAGAGCTGCAGCTGCTTTTATGCTCTCGGCTATGGCATGTTTATTTCTGTTTGTATTCCATTTCTTATGATTTTTAATTACGCCCCCCGATCCGAGCCCTCCAACCCCTGCCTTTGTCCCATAAAACGTTGCATACTTTACGACGCTGCAGGGGCCGGGGACTCGACAGCCGAATCTGGGAGCTGCATCCGTGCCCCGAAACTGAAACTGAAACCGAAAGAGAAGCAAAACTGGAACCAGAAGCTGAAACTGAAACAGAAGCTGAAGCTGAAGCTGAAACCGAGCTGAGCTGCACTGCAGCTGGGCAACTTCATAGAGTTGCAAATTTATCGAATGGCCAAAAAGACAATTCATTACATGCTTAGCCATGGCCATCTCCCCTCGGATTCGAGCCAAGCAAAGCATTTGCATTTCAGATAATTGCCGCAGCGTTTTGTATGCATAGCCGTTGGCAGTTACCAGCTCCAGTTTCTGCCAATGCCACGACCAGCACCCCTTTCCCGGCCTTTTGGCTGGACAAGTGCGTCACAAGCTGGGCCATAAATTCAGGCCCGCATGTGCAGGGGTTACTGTGTGCCTGCCTCCGGCTCCCGCCACGCCTCCTTGCCACACTCGCTTCGGGGCCAGTCTGTTTACAGTCATTGCTACAAATTGACAAATTCGCTGTCGCCTGTCACCCGCTTTTTACACCCGCCACAAGCAGGGGTATCCTGGATTCGTGGAATCTATAATTTATTGTAAATAATAATAACTCAATTTATAAAAATGTAGTATAATTTGTTATCAAAATTGATTTAAGAAAGTATTAAAGATCTTGCACATACCATATCCGATTTCGTGGATTGTAGGGTATCTACCAATCGGATGCCTCGTTGGCATCCTTCTTTTCTCCTGCCTTTGGGGCAGGCCAATGAGATGGGCAATCCTGGCCAAGCTGGAAATTCTGGCAATGGGGGTGTGGGCACATAAATGATAACAGTCGCAAAGCGCTGATTCATTTACTAAATATTTGCATAGGCGGCCTTGTCAATGCTGCTGGTTCGTTCTTTGGCTCTCGAGCGTTTGACCGGACAAAGTGTCGCCGCTGGGCGTTTTTTCGTTTCATTTTTTTTTTGTCCATGCGTGCCTGGGATCCTGGATCCAGCCTTTACCACCCTTGGACATTGGGCAATGGGCACTGGGCAATGGGCACTGGGCACTGGACATTGGGCAAACATTGCTCAGATATGTTGGCCAAGATTTACGATTGGCGCATGTCAAAGGCTTAATGCGTGGCCTCACAGCGCTCCAGTCCGGTTTTCTGTCTTTCTATTTGCTCAGCTTTATTAAAGGCCGCCCCATTTGCAACCCCAACCCCAACCCCTTCTGGCCACCCATGATCGCGGTTTCTTCATTAATTAAATTCGTTGTCCATCGAGGTTGTTTCGTATGCTGGCCGCCGACAAAAAGCATAAATATTGTAAAGCATAAAAATAAATAATAATGCCGCACGCATATATAAGAAAATGTTTATTTTTACACTCAGGGGAAAAAGTGTAGTCTTAGAATATTTTATTTGGTTTGTTGAAATTGTAATTTCCGTGTGAAGAGTTTTCTTAGTCATTAAACTTTATTATCAAAATTATTTATTATTCATTTATAATTGAATGAATATCATAATTTTTTATAATGCAAAAATATTGCTATTCTTGTAATCAATAAATAAATTCAATCAGAATTCTAAAATATATTTATAAAATAATTATAAAAGAACTTTCGTAGTAACATGCATTAATAAATACATTAGGTAGTTGCCCAAAAATATTTTAAACCTAAATTAAATCGAATATTAATTCATTTTGAAAAATATTTCACACCCTTTTAGGAATTTTCCCCAGTGCAGTGTTTGTTTCCCGCATACAAATTGCGGGCACATGTCACCCATTGCAAAATGTCGGGGGATGTGGCCGAAATGGATTTTCTTGGAGGCTTCTTAAATTTGATTGTATGCAAATTGGCTCTCGCTCCGCTGCTGGCATTTAATTAACATGCTCGCAGCTCGGACAGAGAGAGACATTGCGTGATTGAGCCATTTAATTGCCTTCATTTCGCGGAGACTGCCGCGACCGCCTTGGAAAATCCGTCATTGAATCGCATTGAAATCGCATCCTTTGAGCACTCCTCCTCATTAGGGCTTGCCACAGTCGGCTGTCGCTGCTGTAACAGATTTCTGCTGCTCTTCCAGCCAAGCCAAGGACACACGTTCCGAATTTTAGCTCATTAAATACTTCAACCTTTGCTGCACACACACAAAAACACCCACACACGTACACTTACACGTTACCCTTACCCGTCAAAGGCCACAAAAAGCGGAGGAGCGGAATAAAAGTGGCAAACATTTTGAGGCAATTTCATTTCCCCCGAAGCATCAACAGAATCCCCACAGTCACTGATCACAGCAACAAAGTAACGAAATGTGGAGGGGAAAAAAAAGCAAAAGTTAACCACGTTGTCATGTTGCCATGCTTAAATTATAATGAAAAGGACTCGGGCAGCTCCTGGCTGCTCACGCACACACTCGCGCAGCGCCAGTGTAACCTTATTTCGCCTTTCTCCTTGGTTCTTTCTCCTTGCTCCTTTCACTGCTCTCCCTCGTGCAACGGCGAATGCACAAGTCGATTTTGTCCCATTGAAGGTTGTTTTCTGGCGCTCTGCGAGTTTTCCGTTCCGCCCATTTTCCTCCGGCTCCAGCTCGGGCTTCAGCTCGGACTCTGTCTCTCCCTTCCACATTTTCCGAGGCGGAGCTGACTGGCATCACTTACCTCTCGGAAATGGGATCATCAGCCTGCCATTTCCTCGGTGCTCTGCTTCACTAGACAACAGCCCCAGACATTTGGGGCCAAATGATTGTTTATGTGTACTGGATACACTTGGGAGAAAAAAGTACAGACTTTGATAAAGATAATTCAATAATAAACAAACATAGTTTAGAGAAAAGTGCAGACACAAAAATGGTTTAAAATTATATTTGTTAATTGTATCCATTAATTTTTGCAAATAAGCAACAATTCAATTCAAATCAACAATTTAAAATCAATCTCATCCTGCTACATAAATCCAAATTGTTTTGCCTTGTAATTTATATATTAAAATCTTTAATATTTCTTTGTGTGTAACCCATTCCTTATGTACGTTTCACTGTGTGTTTGAGGCCATACATATTTAATATTTCATATGTCTGCAATGATTTTCTACGCCTTTCCAGCAGCTTCAACAGCTCCACAGTCCACATCCAGCCACAGTCCCTTGACGCGTCGCTGCGTATTATATTAAGTCCAAAATGAGGCTCCTGATGACGACGAATTGTCCTCGTCTGCCGCTGCCTTATTCCGCTCCCCAGCCCGGTTTGTTTGTTTGCCTGCCGTCACTGTTTATTTGTCACTGCCTGGCCTAATGCCTCCGCCACCCCCGACCCTGGGCCAGAATACCGAGAAGCATACTGTACACAGCACATATAGCATATAGGCTCTGTGGCAGTAGCAGCTCATGAGGATTCCGGAACGGCCCATGTGTATTTCATTGCTGGCGTTGCCAGTTCCGGTTGAGTTACGCGCCATGTTGACTGCAATTTGTATGGAGCACGGGCCGCGTTTCGCTTGGTTAGACTGCTCGCTGGCACATTCGGGAGCAGATCCCAGGCGAAGGCCACACGCGCGTCCCTTTAAGAGAGATTCCGCTCGGCTTTAATGCAATTTTAATTAGGCCAAGACCCGGGGTAGCACAAATTCTCAAATCTCAAACAAATTGACCATTGACTTTGCCCATAAACTCGGGCAAGTCGCAAACTTTCGCCCCTCTTCGAGGGCGTTTAGTTACAGGCACTTGTGCAAACACGGCGAAGCCGAAGCTTAACGCTTCTAATGTATGCGCATACACGGGACTTGCCGTACACCCAGTGACCCACCCATCACCTGAGCCACCGGAGCCACCAGAGCCTCCTGCAATCACCTGATCCTTCGGCCTCGCACACCCACCCACGCCAAATCATAAGAACGAGCCGAGTGGCTAAGAAAAATATGCTGCCTGACTGCTCGCCACTTCCCAGGCAGCTGGCTAAAATCACCGGCAAGGTAAGAGCCAACTAAGTAAAGTCAAAGTGTATAACCTGGCCACGCCCACCGCCCACAATCAGTGCATACACAGGGAGGAAATGTAATGCAATTTAAAAGGAACTTGAATTTGTATAAAGGTTTTAGTAATTAGGAAATATTTTGGACATTAGTAACGATAAAAGAGTTTATATTGATTGATCCACAATTAAAATAATAGTTTTAAAAAATAATTCAAAAACAAGGACCTCTGAAATATGACCATAAGTATGTTTTTTTTATAGTTTCTACTATCATATTTAACTTGACTTATTTGTTGGGAATATTTTTAATCATTATTAATAGAAACAACGTTTGCCTGGGACTATAAATAAATAATTTGATAATTTATTTACCATCTGATTAGACTTTACTCACATTTTTTCTCTATGTATAGGCTGCACTTGGCGCGTTGTCCCAAGTATTTTCAGGAAATTTCATTGGTTTCGGCTCTACGCTCTGCACTTCTAACATAAATAGTTGAGCACTCTGACTCGGACTCGAAGCCAAGTGAATGAGTGGGCGTGGCTGTGAGCGGGAGCGGAAGGCGTTGGGGCTGCGGGTGGCAAACATAAAGTTTTCACTGCATAAATAGTTGTCGAAAAATTGCGCATAAGTAGGCGACGATGCTTGGCATGCAAGTGTAAAAGATTCGGCCCGAAACTTTTCCACCCAAATGTGGCTAATGAAAAGTTTGCCCAGCGGGCCAGTCAAGTCCAGAAGTGCAGATTGCCATCCGTTTCAGAAATGCATAAAGGACAAAAATCCAGAAGATTTTTAATTAGTTTTTCGACTTGGACACCAGACATACATATATATGCGAATTTATGACTTGCTAACATTTCCGGAAACAGCTTAATCAATCCAAAGATATAAAATAGTGTTTTCGGAAAGAAAAACAAGAAATGTAGGAAATCTTCTTGGATATTTTAGGGAATTAATTGATAAATTTTCACTAGTTATAAGGGTTAAGCTCGGCCCTCTCTGCCAGCTCATTAATTAAAGCTTATTGCCTTTGCAGCCTCCCCTTTCACATTGATTTTCAAGCATTTGCATGGCTCTAACAACAGCAAATAGCTAACAGGGAAAAAAAAGAAAAGTAGTTAAGCCCTTTTCCAAAAACCACACACACACAGAAACACAAACACGAACACACACACAAAAACCCCCTTCACAATTATAAGCAGCTTTATCAACTGCAATAGCACTTGTTCTTGCCTGGCAAATAAAATGATTCGGAGATTCATTCGTTTTGATGGAGATGGATTAAAAGCTCGTACGAGTGCGCATAGAGAAATGACCGGTCAGTATTAGGGATTTCCAAGTTTCACCCTCCCCCATTTTTCCCGCACACACCACTCTGTGCAATTGCAGTTGCACCTTGCCGCATCCCTCTCCACTCTGGATGGAATAATCTGAAAGTAAGTATGCCAAGTTTTTGCGATGTTGGTAATGATGATGCCGTTGATGACTGGCTGAAATTTCATTGGCTGAGAGGAGTCGGGGCTGGGCAGAGCATTAAATTTGAGAAATGCACAAATTCAGCTGCCAAGGACCAAGTGCTCACGCACTCCCACAAGCTGCTGGCATTGAGTGACTTCCACTGCCAAATCCTGCATCCTTCAGCCTGCCCGGTTACAGCGGGCGCCTGCGAGCGGCAAAGATGCTGCCTGGCATTTTGACTGCTCTCTGGCTGAATCCTGCTGGGCCACTAAAAAATTCCATTTGTAAACGGCAACCGCATTAAACCAAACTCATCTCCGGTTGTTAATGACTGCTGCCTGCCTGCCTGCCGCTGGAAGACAAGACAAGCAGCGTAATATGCTCAAGCATCCAAAAGCGACACAGAGACTTTAAATTCCAATAACTGGGAGAAAAACGTGGAAGAAATATTAACTTTGGAAAAAAGATCTTTAGTTGATCAGGCTTTAGGGATAGAACTGCAAAGAGTTCGAGATCTTTTGATGTAAAAATAAAATATAAATCTAAATATGATTGTTGTTAAAGTTATAACAAATAATTCTTTAATATTTTCTTTTTTATGAAAAATAAAATTTTAAGACTATTAAAATCCCAAAGATTTCAATAATTTTAAACCCTATTCTTTAAACCCAATCCTTCTTTTACGTTAACTATTTTATCTTACATTATTCATTTATTTTTAATACAATTTTATAGAATTATTACTTTAAATGTAGGTACAAGATCTTGTTGCATCAATCTGCATCGATTAAACTTGTTTTCAAAGCTCGATAATCGTGTTTGCCCCTAAAACTACCTTTATTTTTCTTCTCTGTAAGGTTAACTGCATCCTCAATCTTGCCCCGTTGACGCCACCAAGCTTTAACCAGTTGCAAACAATTGACGCAAATGAAAACTGACGCCCGCTAACTGTGACTCTGACGCAGCCATTGAGTGATGGGCCAGCAAGTATACGCCGTGTGAGCCGCGACTCAATTCGCGGCGCGTAAATGATACAAACCAGGTGGGCGTCCTCGTCTGGGTGGACATCCCTGTGGCCTTCCGGATGGATATCGGGCAGACTCGTTGGCAGAATGGCCTGCTGCTGAGTGGACAGCTTGTCGCTGCTTGTTGCGACTGTCAGGAGATGTGGCCGCAAATTAGTGCAAAGTGCCACCCGCGTTGCGCGGATACGGCGAGCTCTTTCCCAGGACCCAGGACCCAGCCTTCCGTTTGTTGTGGTAAGATTTGAAAGTTGATTAATGAATACAAAATGCGGAATACGGACCAAGGAATACGGAATCCGGCATGCGATGAGATGGGATAAGGGATGGGGATGGGATGGGATGGGGATGAGATGCTGGCTAAAGATCGCTGGCCCCGACAGAAGGAAAGCATTTGATGTCGGACGGAAATGAATAAAGTGCGAATTTTTGTGTTCTCGTACCCGCCTTCCGCTTCCCCCTCGCTCTGTTTGAAGAATGCAATTTTGTGATGAAGAAAAATTGATTGTCGTCGTCCTCTCGTGCTCGTTGCCAGAGCGAACAGAGAGAAATGGAAAACGAAAGGCGAAAGGCGAAAAGCGAGCAACGACCAACGGGAAAACGGGAAAACTCTGCCGCCACAGTCACAGACGGAGTTTGTAGGGGAAGAAAGGAAATTCCCAGACTTTGCGGACAGGTTCATGAATACGAGTCTGCGGGGCGGGCAAAAAATTAATATTTGCCCAAATTGCGGCAAAGAAAAATCATCGTTCATTCCCGGGTTCAATAGTGCGTGAAATAAATTGTTTCCGCTTTTAATTTGCCAAAAGCCTGCAGTCCCTTAAAGTCCTGCCGAAATGGCAGCTCGATTACTTTAATTTAAAGGGCTGCCTGGCGTGCATAAAGCATGAGAGCTGATAATCAATTTGTCACTTTGGCCCAGTGCTTTGCATTCCAAAATTCAATTACAACGCACACGGATAGATATGGCTACAGAGCACGGGCTGTAGTTACACTTGCAGAGATATAATTAAAGTTTACAGGCGCTGCAGCTGCAGCTGCGAAGTGCAGGAATCGCCCCATCGCTCTATATATATATTGGGCGAAAAATATTTTCGCATGAATTATGAATTGTGTAAATTGTGGACACTGCCTGCGTGTTCCTCTGTGTTGTCGCATCGGGCCAAAAAACTTGTCGCCAATGCTGCCAAGTGCCCCGACCAAAAAGACCACGACAGAATATTACACTAAGAAAAGAGAGAGTTGATGAAAGCGTAACCTTTTGAAGTGGGTTTATATGAAAAGTATAGTTTACCTTAAATTTTTTTAAGAATCGGACTCAAAATAAACCATTATTAGAGTTTTTAATTAATCTCTGGATTCATTTATCTAAAAGAAATCATTAAATTTTACATTTCTCGATTTGTCCCTGTGCAGTGATCACTTGCCAGCTGGGCCTGCCAATGGGATAGGTCCTTTAGCGGCGGCAGGATAATGGTGAGGAAGAGTAGAGGTGGCATTTTGGGGTGCGGTACCCGCAGATACACATAACTTTACAGCCGGAGCCTACAGACGACAAAATTTAAATCACTGCGTGGCCTCGAGTGCTTTTTGTTACAATTTACGCTTTATGGGTGACATTTTACAATTTACTTTGTCGCAGCAGCAGCAGCACTTTGCCAGTGTGTGCGCCTCAAAGCGAAATGGGCAATATAAATTACACAGTTATGTGCAGCCAGTGTAACTCTCTCCTGCAGTTGCTAATGTCCCCGCTGCCCCGTCCCCATCGCCGGCCATTCGAAGTAACGAAATATTACTTAAACAGTAAATTGTGCCAGGCTCTGGAACTGAAGCTGCGAACTGCGAGCTGCGAGCTGAGAGACAGCGACAGAGACAAATCGATGGAACGCGCTTCCGGTTGCGAATGCGCTCAAATGCCATCAAATGGCCAAGGTCAGTGGTAATAGTCCTGAGGCAATTACTGCGAAAGCCATTGAAACCAAAAGTAGCACCGATTGATGGGGCTACGCGTGAAGTAAATGTTCAGGTAACACAGGAAAATCAAATCGTATTATTTAATGCGATCTAAGATGGTAAAAACTTACTTTATTTTAGCTTTGAGAACAGAAAGAATTTTAAGAAATAATAAAATATAAAATAGAGTAAGGTGTTAAGTTTAAAGAGCATTCAGTTACTTTTCAAACTTACCTTACAATTTATTTTTAGGCAACTTGAATTATGAATAAATTAAATAAATCTTCATAGATTTTAGAACTAAGATCTTTGACTTATTGCTGAAACCGTGACTTATAGATCACATTTCTTTTCAAATGGCCACACTTACTCAAGTCAAATAAAGTGAAGCCAGCGGATGCGTAGCGTAACTCTTTTCGACTGTAAATGTTCGCGCCTTCTCTCTTGATTATTGGCAGTCATAATTTGGCCGTGCATAATGGGACAGGCGGAATATATGAACACCACGATTTGCTACAGTTTCACATTTGAATTATTCGAGTTATTTCGCGCTACATTAAGTCGGGCACACTCGCACAAAGCGGAAGCAAAGGCAGGGACACTACTTGGCCGGAGGCCTCGCAGGCCTTATATTTGAATGCGATAATTCATGCGGGCATTTCCCAGCCCAGAGCCAGAGTCAGAGCCGGAGCCGGAGTCAGAGTCAGAGGCAGAGCCGGGACCAGAGCCAGTGGAGATTTATCTGGCAGACCGCAGACTGACGAGCTGGCAGTCGCTCTACTCGTTTTAAATTCAACATTTTTTGCTGCACCAAAGTTTCGTGTTGATTTAGTGCTTGCTTATTCTTTATTTCCCTTTATTTCAGTGTGTGAGATTTTATTTGTGTTTCACTCGCTTTTTGCGTACACTTTTAGCACCCGCTCGTGTTTGCCTAACAGGCAGCCGGGCGAGTTTGTGTTGGCTCTCGGCTAGAGTACATTTTAATTAAAAAATATTAATAATTAACATGGCAGGCGGTCGAGCTGGTCTCTCTCACGGTGGCCCGTTCGAAAAGCGTTCAAAGTGAAGGGTGGGCACACTGGAGGATTCGGTCGCTTTGGTCACATAATTTCATATCTGCGTAAAGTACATTAAAGGAGCATAAAAATTCATTACGCAGCGGAAGCGGCAGCACAGCGGCGATGAAAACACAACAGCCATGGCTGTTGCCAAACAAATTATCGTTAGCCAAGTTAAAAGGCAAATGGCCAAGGCCTACACGCTGCCGTGTCCACATCAGGAGGCCGTGAAAAAAAGAGAAGACGACGCCACAGTGCTGTGACACCCGAAAAGCGCTTCAGAAACCATCCCTGAGCTCGTACTTTTTCCGGGGCAAAGTCCCCGGACGGGTACTTATTTTCATTATCTGACACACCTATTTAAAAATTTAAATCTCCAAGTGTGACCCCCATTAGGTAGCACCTAAAACCAAGGGGGGGGTCCGCATAAATAATTTACTTATTTGGCTTTTTAGAGAGGCCGGGTCGTCGTCGTCGTATTCGTCGTTGTCTTGAGCATGCGAACATGAATTTATTTAGTGGCAGTTTTGGGGTGCCCGAAATTTGCAAATTCCTTGCTGAGCCATCAATGTCCCAAGACCTCCCAGGAGGCGTTCTTAGCTGTCTCGTCCGGCGTTTTCCAGTGCGTGTGTATCGGCCAAAAGGTGCTTAGCTGTGTTTGCCCCAAGCATCACCAGCGGTTGCTCCTCCTCCTCCGAGTTGCCCCAGCTTCCCCATTCCAAGATCTGTCTATCCTTTTGTCCTTTAAAGGGTCTGCCGCCGTCGACCCATTTGGCTCCGGCCCAGGCAATTGGTTATGTCAAGAAGTGGCGTGTTTGTTGTGGCTTAGTTTTCCCAGGGCTTGATTTGGCTCGAACCCGATTAATTTGCACTTACAACTTTGCCTTTAAATGCTTATCTAACGCTGTGGGGATTTAAGAGGTTTTGTGCTGTTTAATAAATTGAAATCCTCTTAACAAAAGGCATACGTCCTAAAATTAGGTTCTAATTGGACGAAGCACTTAAATTTCCAATTAAATGGGTAGGAAGAAGCAGGATAATAATTGAAATATTTTTAATATTATTTACTAAGCTTCGGGGCTTATTCGAAATATAACAAAGAAGCTAATGAGTAAGGTAATCGAATACCATAACAATATTCTATTCATACTTGTTTACCTGCATATTGCAGTTGCTTTAATTGCACGAAATGTATCTGCAGCTCCAAAGTCATTATTTTTTTTGTATAAAGGAATTGCCTTAGTTTCCGCTAAAGTTTTCCTGTCAGTTTCGCGCTCTTATCCTTGGCAGCTGTCATCTGCCATGAAATATCACGCATACGCCGTGTTGTGTCCACACTCCGCTACCGCTACCCCTGGCAGGGCGACGGGACTCTCGACTAAATACCCTAATTGGCTTTAACAATGCCTTAATTTTCTGCTCATGTGACTGGCGGCAAGGGGCAAGGGATCAGCGCCTCGAGTGCAACAACAATAGTGCCCGATGCGCTATTGTTGTGTCGCCACACAGAAACAAACAATTGTATGTGTATACTTGTGCATGGTCACAGGTCATACTCACACAGTCGTGCACTTCATTATAAGCAAATATTTTTAGCCTCATTTCAGCTAAAGACGCTTAAGCACGTTATAACTTTCCGCACGATGATATTGTTGTATTCTCCGTTCTCGTTGTTTTTGCTGCAAAGCCCCCAACACTCCATCACACACACAAACTGGCGCTGATTTACCTAACAAGCGCAACTCGAGGAACAAAAGGCAAAAGGCAGCGAGGCAGCAAGGGGCAGTGCTCAGAGGAGGGGGGACTCCTGTTGTTGTTTTCATTTAAAGTGATTTAAAAAATTCAAAGGGCAATTGTCATGACACACACAAGCACACAAACACACACACAGAGGCAGATGCACGGAATCAGGGAGCGAGTCTGAAGGACATGGAGAGACCCCAAGAAAGGAACTCGTCTTTTGCATCGCTCTAAGGGCCGCTTCTTATTGTTTAGTTCACTTTTGTTATTACGCTGAGTTGCTGCCGTTTTTTGTTGCTGTTGGTGTTGCATTTAAACTCATGCAATAACAAACAGAGAAAAAATAGAGGAATATATTTTAAGGCAGCCTTTTAAGAACATAAGCTAAAATACCAGGAAATTCATAAATATTTGACGGAAAGGAAATTATTCAAGATTTATGATATTTTCAAATATAAAAGCAATATATATTAAGCAGACTTATTTCGGTTTTTTTGTTTTTTTTGTCTCGCTATTTTATTAGTTTTATTCTCAGTGCACATATGAGTTAGGGAGCCGGGACAAAGGACACTCAGGAGCTGTTGTCCGCCACACGAGATATACCATGGGCACCCCACGTCTGTGCCGTGCCATGTTGATTCTATGCTAAATACGAGCAGAACAATGATAATGTCGCATGCTAAATTACATGCAATTATGTATTTTTCTCTTCTCCCATTTTGGCTGTTGGCTTTCCCCACTTACTGCCCACTCTGCGCCCTTTTTTCGAGCAGGACTCCCTTCAACATTGCCTCAAACACCGTCAACGCTTTGGTCGCTGTCCCTGTCATCGCTGTCAACGCGAAAAAGTATGTTAATAACAGAAAAAGAGCAGGACTAAAAAGAAGGAAGAAGGAGTGCAATAATGGGGAGCTACACCTGAGATTGCATCCTCTTCTTTCGTTGTCATGTTTTGGTTGTCTTCGTCGGCTGTAATTAAGGCAACAAAATTGTTAACATGGAGAGCGACCAAAGGGTTCGATACACATGGATGAAGCTATGCAAATTTATAGCTTTGAAAAGAAAAGCCAATCCGGAAAAGTCACCCTGGAGCTAAAAGAAAAACCCTCTTCATTATGCTTAGTTCTCTTGTCGTCTACATTTTTCTAATTAACCGTTTTATGCAATTATGTTACGACAAACCTTGAGGCATTTAGTAAATATTTTACTAACGATTTACAATAGCGCGAAAGTGAAGTATAAACAAATAAACAAATATAAATTGGGCTTTAAAATACCCTTGAATTTTATTTTTACAAAAATGTCGTTGAGTTTGTATTTGCATATTTATACAACATTCCTAATGTTTAAGTTATCTTAACTCTTAGATTCAAATGTCTCTCAGTTTGTCTTTGCAATCATTTGTATAACAGTTTTCACGACATGCCATAAAAATACTGGGATTTTTACTTGGCAGGCGGGTACAAGGATATTTTTCGAAGTCCTTTTGACGAGGAGTAGCGGATAACACTCAGTTAAACTTTGTATATAAAACTACAATGGTAAATACAGTAAAGTTAAAAAATTATTTAATTATTTACTCAAAATATTCTTTCTAAATTTTTCTATTTAATTCCTTTCCTTAGTAAATAAAATGCCAAGATATTTCACTAAATTTAAAATATGACTGGCGCTTCTTCGAAAAGTCCTGCCCTCTCAGTGGCCAGGATTCTGCGCGATATTCCGAACCGAACCGAACGGGCCCAAAAGGACGAGGCCGAGGACGAGGCTCTGAATGGCGCCCGGAGCGCGGAAACGAGGCAGCTGGGATTGGGTTTGGGAATCCAAGGCGGAGGCAAAGGCGAGGGCGGGACGGAGAGAGACCCGGACGGAGAGCACGGAGCTACGGCCGGAGACGGCGGCGCGAGTGAGAGCGAGCCATTCGTGAATATTTCATGACCGACGGCAGCGATGGCAGCCTTCGTTCGCCAGGACATCGGAGCTCGGAGAAATGTAGGGAAACGCATCAGCAGAGGCAGCGGCAACGGCAACGGCAGCAGCGACGGCGGCGGCGATGGCAGCGACTGTGGCAACCGTGGCAGCGGGAAAATCGGCAGCAGGAAAATCGGCAGCCTTTCTGCCGTCGTTGCAGTGGCAGCAGCGCCTCTGAATTTTGGCCAATGCGTGTGCTGCTGGCGTTCAGTAAGAAAAGCGTCGCCCAGCGGTCTAGTACGAACGTATACCGAACGCTTTGTATATCCTGTAAAAATATATCCTGTGTGTGCGATTGATCTCGTCTGCCTGGCTCGTGCGTTGTTCGAAACACAGACTCCTAACTCTGATTGCAATAATGGCAAATTATTCTGGTCTTGGGAGGCACTCATGCTGATCTCTTATTTTTTTTTATGTTTAAACCAACATGATCACAGAATTGTCTAGAGTTTGTTTGCGTTTTCGTCGCCAAACTTTGGCGACTTTCATTAAACTTTGGCCGGTGTTTGCGAGCGATTCTCGCACTGCAGTCACTGACTTCTAAAGTTGCCAGCGAATCCGCGCGCGCGACGAAACCCAAAGCCATCATCAGTGGAAGCTGCCGGCAAAATAATTGCCAGAGATTCCGCCGATGTGGTTGTTGCTGCAGCCCAGCTGCTTCTTCAAACTTTACTAGCGACTTTGAGCCGGCTGAACAGGGCTTCACTTTTTGTTTCGACTCTTTTCCACACTTTTGTCTCGCTTTATTTTTTATTTTTTTTTTTTTTCGCTGACACTTTACATACCAGACATTGATATTAAAACAGAAGACGTCTGGAACTCGTACTCGTACTTGTACCCGTGCTCATACTCGTCGAGCACAAACTCGCATGACAGGAATATTTATAATTTCCGCTGCCGGCAGACACAACAGAAAAGAACTGAAAGAATAATTTGCGATTACTGGCAGGCAGAAGGCGAAGGAAATCCCTGAAACGATATCCACACAGCCGAATGTAGCAGCGCAGAAATTACAAGCCAAGTGCGCTTGAGTTCGTGTATTTCCGGTTGAACAAACACATAAGCGAAACATAAAAGAAAGGCGAAAAAAATACATAACATACATATATCCACTATATATACTCACAACAAAAACAAAAAATAAAATAAGAAAACCCCCAGCCAGTACCACGACGAAAAGTGAAAATACATAGAGGCGAGCATATTTCATAAGTTTGCACTCCGCACATAACACACATAGAAAACAGAGCCCCGAGCCAGAACGAGAGCCAGAGACAGAGCCAGAACCAGAGAAAGCTGGCGACAAAGGCGAACGCACGACCTTTGGCACCGAGTTCAGCCCCAGCTCCAGCGGAGGGGTCAGCAAATCAATAGAAAGGCAGAGACAAAGCGGCAGTAGAAAGAACAGCGGGCCACGGACAACGGGCAACGGGCAACGTGCAACGTTAGAAAGCGACCAAAATTCACTCGCGAATAATGCTGACCATGTCGACCCTGATGATGCCTGCACCGACCATAGCCATGGGCGCCCCGCAGATCACAATGGGTCCGCACAAGCCGCCGGAAACGAAGCTGCTGGCCATCCATCCCGCAGCAGCTGCTGCAGCAGCCGCCCAGCAGCAGCAGCAGCACTCGCAGCAGCAGCAACAGCAGCAGCAGTCGGTGACAGCTGCCCATTTGCAGCACAATGGCCAGCAGCAGCACTCGCAGCAGCAGCAGCAGCAACAACAGCAGCAGCAGCAGCTAGTTGGCAGCAACTCCAAGCCAGGTGAGTGGAAACCCGAATTTTCACCTCTGCGGGTGAATGTCCTCCAAAATTTTGGCGGAATTTCCACCGGCGAAAGGTGTTGCATAAATTGAGAAATGTCGCTGCCATTTTGCCCCTGAGACGTGTCTCGAATGCAGCAGTCAACGAGCTCCACTTTATTGAGCTTGGCAGCATTGCATGGGGTAATTTTTCACAACAACTATCATTCTTGGGAAAAGTGCAGTTTATGAGAATTCTATTCCAAGAAATAACTCAGGAACTCAGAATAACTCCAAATTTGTTGTCTGCATTTTTCACATACACAAATTACTTACTTTTTAATATATTTAAGTGCCTTTTAAAAACAATCTATAATTCAGCCAATTACAAATCAAACATAATTTAAATCGATACATCTTTAATGAAGGACATTAGATAGCTGCCATTTAAAAATGTATAAAAATATCCATTTGCAATCAGCTATTTAATTTATTTGCAAAATTTTAACATACTCATTTGCAATTCTAAACGAACTCGCTTTGGCTCTCAACTAGGATTTAATTGAATGAATTTTATTTTACCAAAATAATTGCATTTCATTTTCAGCCAAGGATTTGTGAAAGCTTAAAAAGTTAGTATTTAGAACATGAGCATTATTTATTATTAAAGTTTAATTAAATGTTGCTTCTGTGGAAAAGTGCGATATCTCAAAATATAAAGTTTAATGTTCTATTCAATTTCCAAGAAATGACATATGGAAATAGTCTCTCTTCTTAGTTAAAATAAAGTACAAACTTACAGTTTTAGGTCAGACTTTCACTGTTAAGTTTAAGTTTATTGTTAAATTCAATTTCCAAGAAATGACATATGGAAATAGTTTTTCTTCTTAGTTAAAATCAAGTACAAACTTACAGTTTTAGGTCAGATTTTCACTGTTAAGTTTAAGTTTATTATTAAATTCAATTTCCCAGAAATGACAAATGGAAATAGTCTCTCTTTTCAATTAAAATCAAGTACAAACTTACAGTTTTAGGTCAGACTTTCACTTGTAAGTTTAAGTTTATTGTTAAATTCAATTTCCAAGAAATGACATATGGAAATAGTCTCTCTTCTTAGTTAAAATCAAGTACAAACTTACAGTTTTAGGTCAGACTTTCACTTGTAAGTTTAAGTTTATTGTTAAATTCAATTTCCCAGAAATGACTTTTGGAAATAGTCTCTCTTTTCAATTTAAATAAAATTTAAACTTTAAATTTTATGGTTGATTTTTACAGATAAAGTAAAACCATTTAAACAATTATTTTCTGTCATCCAAATTACTCTCGAAGCTTTAAGCACGATTACTCACAACAACAAGAGCAATTTCTTGAGCTTATGAATTCAAGTCAGTGTCCCAGCAATTATAACTCGGAATACCCGAGGCGATCGATATGACGGCACGATAAAGTATTCCATATTTATACAACATTTGTATGCGTTGCACGGCAAAATCATCCTGGCAACACATTCAATTAAACGTATCTCAGACGGGACCGAGGTGCGGCAGGTAGATTTCAAAAATTCCAATAAACCACAATGTGCCGCACAAGTATCACTTTCTGCTATTTTTGAATGAGTAACATTCTGAGAGGCCGGAGGAAATGCGAATGGCTAAATTCGCACACGTAATCTGAAAATAACAAAACTCGAACACGCATTTCTGAGATGAATTATTGTGGACACCACCCCCGAAAAAGGCTCACAGGCTGGCTGGATGGCTGGCTGTCTGGCAGGCCGAAATGTCAAGCGTAGGCATTACAAGCATAAATATCAGTTACAATTTTCATATTTTTAACCACAAATGAAAAATTTGATACAGCCCGGCAGCAGGGCAAGGAAATTGCATAGCCGGAGAGATTTACAACTTAAAAACAACTTAAGCCGAAACTTGGAAACAATGGCAGGACAGGCAGAGACTGATTCCGGGCCTGGGAATGGGATTGGGAATTTTCTCCAATTTGTAGGCCTTCCCTGGATGTCCCCCTCTTCCCGCACAACGGTTGCTAATGGCAAAAACTATACACAAATAGACACAGGCAGGCATAAAACCGGAAACAACGGCACAGGAAGCTGCATGAAAATGAAACGGGCTCTCGGAAAAACGGGGGATGGCAGGAGCAGGGGAACTCCTGACTGGCTGACTTTGGACTGTAATGAAAAATGGAAAATGTCTACTAAAAATAGTGAAAAGTTGAGTGCGGCTGTGGGGCGGCATCGCTCGTCGAGCCGCCAAGTAGAAAGCCAGGCAAGAGCAACTTGAAAATGAATTTAATTATGGCAAAAAAGTGAAAATTTCCACACTTGAGTCTGCGAAGTTTTCCTTTCCCTTTGGCCAGCGGAGCGTTGATGAGCGCTGCAAAGTGTGAGAAAATAACTAGACAAGACAACACCAACTGGCAGGGCATAAATAGCAGGATCCCGGATCCGGGGTGAAAGTGAAGTGTCTGTCGGTTCCGAGCATTGTGTAAGTTGGCTTAATGCGGGGATGGCTTACGAGAAAAGCAGGCAGACGTTGCGGAAAACCCAGGGAAATGAGTGCGAAACTGGAGTAAGTGTCTAGAGTCATCTAGTCCTTGGCCAAAAACGAAAAAGAAAACCCTCGGAAATGACTTTGAATCGAGGACAATTGACTTGAAGATGAGCGTAACTTAGTTTCTAATTAGTAGAAATAGAGAAAGCATTGATTTTATTATTACCAATCGACAAGTTAAAATAATATACAAGGTTGATTCTTGATTATTTGTAAATTAGCATCGATGAATAAAATTGAGGTAGCCCTAAATTCACATTGTTAAAAACTCATTAAATTCAAGTTAATTTCTTAAACAGAAACCAGGTTTATTTTCCAAGGTAAATCTTACACCCTAATGTATATTTTATGAGAAAATAAAGCACATAAGACAGGTACAATTTTATATAAGAGAACTTTCATCAATCCGCTTATTTAAATATATAAAAATAACTTCAGGTGTCAAGTTCTACTTGAAATATTTAATCCCTGCCTCAATCTTATTTTAACCCATTTTGCTTGACAGTTTTTATACATCAACTTAATGAAATAACTTCCCTCTGGCTTGTGGGTGGCCAGAGAAATAAATTCTAGTGAGGCAGAGAGGAGGGACAATTGACTTGGCGATGAGCCCCACTTAGTTACTAATTAGCAGAGGACTAGAAAAACTCGACAACCGCTCACCGACAAAGCAAACATTGATTACCAGGCCAAATGATTGCAAATTGAAAATTAAGCACGCCGCTGAATTTCCAATTCAAATGCGAGGAAGCCAGGAGGAGCCAGCACCCAGGACCCAAACTGCCGGCAAACCGAAAGGAGCAGAGCGTAACAGACACATGCATATAAATTTATATATGCAGGCCACCCACACACACAGCTGCAGTGGCACACGGTGCATGAACTTTCGAGGAGCACTTACACATACACGGGGCGAATGGAGAGGGGAAAGAGGGGGACTGCACCTACACACCGCTGTTGCAAAAACAAACAGCGACTGCGAGTTTCTCAAGTGTCGCAACTGCAATAGCAGCGGCAGCAGCAGCAGCAGCAGTCGAGCCAACAAGTGCCACAGTAGTTGCTGTTGGTGGAAAGGGAACCACATACACAGCATCAGAAAAACAACGGCAACAGCAACAACGTCATCCATAAGGGCCAACCACAGTGGCATTTACGCCCTGAAAGACCTTTCATATACCAACAAGGGTTATTTTTCGTGAAATTTGTTCTCTCTTTAATATTTTAGGGAATAACTTGAGGGAAAGTTAAGGAATCACAAAAGTAAACAGTAAATATTGATCAAGCACTTTCTTATTTTATTTTTTATAAATGAAAGATTTAAATTAAATATTGAGTAATATCTAGGAAGACTAGCACTATTTATAAGTATTTAATTAGCTTAAATATAAGCTAAAATGACCATGGGTTATCTGGAGTAATTAAAAACTTAAACAAATTTCAAAACTCATTAATTTTCAGGGTAGTTTTCTGCTCCTTAAGATGCTTACTACACTTGAGTATATTTTATTTCGTCCTTTAATCTTTGCCTAATTTCTTCCCTCTAATTTCCACTGTATTTCGCACTATTATCTCTATCTGCCTGTGATCCGCCAGCACTTGGCTGTTTTTCTTTTTTGGCCCAAATGATGCAACAAGAACAACAACAGCAGCTGCAGCAGCAGCAGCGGCAACGAGCGCGCTTTACTTTCGCTCAGGCGACGGCGACAGCAAAACTTTTAAATTGGTTGGCAACACTTGCAGCTAGCACATACACACTCGTCCACACATACTAAATGTTTGTTTTGGAAATGAATTTGGAAATTTTTGTACGGCACAGCATAGCAAGGGGGAAAATGGTTGGAAAAGTGGCAAAGTGAGGCGAGAGACAGCGGGCAACACCTCAAAGTAATTTGCCAGCAAATCATTGGAAGGAGTCAACTTGCAAGGCGGAAAAAGCGGAGGAGACTCAGCAGCCGAAAAGTATGCAATGCCAAATGAAACACACACACACACGCAGGAGTGAGAGGGTATAATGTGTGTGTGTGGCGTGTGTGCTTGTGTGGGTAAAAACCACCAAAGTGAAATGCATTTATCGACCGCAAAGCGTTCGAAATGAAATCTGTTTAAAGGATTTTAATACCCCGGCAGGAACGTGGAGTCTGCATCAGTATCCCATGGGCGTGTGTGTCGGTTCGTCTCTCTGTGTGTATGAGTGTGTGTGGTTGTGTAAGGAGCTGGTTGTGTGGGTGTACAAGTGCGGGGGCTGCAGGATTCCAGGACTCCAGGACTCCGGGATGCGGGCGAACACAAAAAGTCAATGAATTCGTTTGGCGAATTGAAAAATTAATTCAGTTGCCGTCGCTGGCATTGATAAGGAAAAGCGGAGCAGGAAAAACTTTTGCCCGCCGCTCTCCTTTCATGTGTCTTTATCTTTCCAGGATGTGTCTGTGTGTTTGTATTTACACACACATTGACAAGCTTTTCACTTACTAATGATTTCTCATTTCGCTTACGGTATTTCCCTGTTATTTGTGCTTTTTGTCTTACTTTGCGTTTTACAGCCACACAGCTATATACATACAAACACAGGCCAAATTACTCACTGACGTTGTTGTGGATTTTCCTCAATTTCCCCTGCTGCCACGGCGCTCTTCTTACCAGAAAAACGAAGGAAATTAAGCAAAAAGCGCAAAGATTTATTTCGCTTTGATCAAAATTAAATGAATTGATTTTAATACGCCCCGTGGGCAAGATATTTCCTTCGCTCTTGCAAATGAAAACGCATAAAAAAGGTGTTGGTTGGCCTTGTGGGCGTGGATGTCGGTGGGCGTGGCGTGGCGCGGTGGCTCGTTGTTGCTCTGGGTTTGGGTAGAGCTCGTTGTGAGCTTTATTTTATGCCAGCGGCCATTACAATTGAGTAGCTACAGCCATTTGAATTCCCAGCAGCACTGGTATTGGTAGTGGCATTGCTGCCACTGCTGTTGGTATTGGTGCGGAGAGCTCGTGCTTAAAGACGCTCAATAAATTCCCATTGAATTGGGTACAAAGTGGGGGATGCGATAAAATGTTTAAGGAAATCGTGTCAATGAATTAATGCGGTTCGTCCTGAAATGAAAGCAACTTTAAGGACAAAGAGGCCAGGCATTTTTTTCGATTCTTGAGAGTGTATATCATTTTAATTGATTGTTGATTTGTTTTGCAACGATTTAATCTCTATCTAGGTAAAGATTAAAGTATCTTAAAGAAAAAAATAAAGTTTTACTGAGCAGAATTACACTAAATTAAATTATTTAAAGAATTAGTATATATAAATTTAAAGATATTAAACTTTGCACAGAACAAGGTAATATTTTACTATTTATTTTTAGACCTGTTCAGAGCACACTAAAGCCCAGAATCCTTAAGGACTTGCACGCTTTATGTTCGCCTAAAAATAGGATGCTGCTCAGCTAAAGAAACTCGTCACCGAGTGAAACACAAAAATCGTTGCTCGATTTTATGTCTCTGGCCTGGCCTGTTCATTCCGTTTGATTACATTTCATTTGATTTGTAACATTTTTGAGCGTCCACTCCCGGGTCCTGGCCCCATTCCTTACACTGCAATTCCTTTTGTGTTTCCTTTTTTTGCTTCCTGTTGGCGGCGGCAAATGAAAAGTTTACATTTCATTGCTCAATTCGACATTTGACATTTGGCAGCGGCACTGGCATAGAAAATGAGGTTCACAGTGCTCACAGTGCCAGTTTTTGCACAGTCTCCTCCGATTTTCTGTCTGTGAATTCTTCGTTCTTCTTTTTTTTCCAAAATTCAGACAATTGACAGCGGCGTTATTGTTGTTGTTCTTATTGTTTGTCATCGCATTTGTCGTCCTTTGTCTGTCGCCTTTCCGCGTTCGTTTTGCTGGCGCCTCATAATAAAAGTGTCTGCGATCCGCTCGCTTGTTGCACGGTGTAACAAATTGCTGATGCTCGCACCGCATCCGAATGGATGGGATTTGGACGCGGACTCGAATGGCGGATTTACCGGGTGCCCAGTGGGGGCCAGGTGCTACAACGCCGTGTCCAGCCACTGGTCAACACTTTGGCGCAATTTAAATTTCATGCATTTTTCATTAACACCAAAATGGAGGCGACCACTCGACTGGGGCCCTCCATTACCCAGCGACAAGGACATGAACTCTTTTACGGACTCGGGCCAAGAAAGAGTGCAACAGCCGCGGGAAAAACAAGTAATGGTAGTTTCGAAAAAAGTTGAATTAAATATAAATTGTTTATGACTTTAAAAGCTCCTGAAGAAGCTAGGCATAACTAAAGTGTCTTCACTTTATGAAATGAGAGGCTTGCGCTTTTATATATATAAATTAATTTTTTATTTCATAAGGCTTTACTTTTTATTTATAAGTAATATAAGATTCGCTGATTTTTGGTTTAAAAACTCTTTGATATATTTCTAAGATATCAGGCAGGGATACTAGCCTTGATATCTAAGAATTATTCCGCGTCTGAAGAACCTTCCTAGATGGCCGCAACTGTGCATTAAGAGGCTGCAAAGAAAGAGGGCCAAAAGCGAGTTGGCTCATCTTAAATGCCCATCTATTTTACTGCTGCAGCCCCATATACCAAACATACAGAAAAAGGACACTTGGGCTCGTGAGCCGAGGCGCATTTACATTTTCGTACTTTCGCCATGCCCAGCGTCCAGCCCGCTGACCCCTGATCCTGGCACCTCCACTCCCCCTCCCGTAGTTCGGTTCGTATCGATTTTGAGTGTCGCCTGCCATTCAAATGGTTTTTATTTCGCATTTATGTGCCAGCCCCAGACTTTGTTCCAACTCATCCTCATTTTTTTTGCTCAGCCGCTGGCTGACTTTGGCACGTTTTAATGCATTGGCCACAGTGCCTCCGAATGCCGGCAAGCTGGGACTGAAGTTACACGGAGAAAAAGGTTTAAGTATATTAAGCAAATATATATTACACAAAAGTATAATAGGTTTGTTTTTCATAATATATTTAATATAATAAAAGTATATGACTTTCAAGGATCCCTTTCTTTTCTTTCTTAAAAAGTAGGACAATGAGGTGTAAATCTTAAGAGGAAACTAACAGACTTTCCTCAGAACTTAAAAAATATTACTAATTTAATTATTTTACAATTGAATTAATCTTTTCTGTCTCTGTGTGCATCGCATACGTGTGAGTCGTTTCCTTAACCCTTTGCCACCATATCCGCATTGTTTTGGTCGTTTGGCATTCCGAATCCACAGCTTTCTTTGCCTTCGTTTTTATGTCCTGGCCAAACTTTTGCATAAAGTCATTTGGGGCGTTGATGGAATTTTTGAGCCGATCTCTCTGGTCTCTGGGAGAAGCGTTTAGTCTTGAGCTAAATTTTATGAGCTGTGCGTGCGGACTTGTGTTTGACTTTGGTCTCATTTGCGCTGGCAAATACGGCAATTTATGCAAATAATAATTTATAAAATTTCGCATAGTTTTCCGGGGCCGGGCTTAACCGAAAATAAAAACAGTTCGGGCTAAATAAAACAAACTGTAGGTAAATAAAACATGGACTGCCGAATTCCAACTGACGACTGCCGACTGCCCCGGGTTTTCCCGGAGCTTGGCCTGGCCATAAAAAGTGCTAAGTAAACACATGTGCCCCACCAGCCAACTCCCACCCCCCCCCCCAGTCGCCCCCAGTTTCCGCACCCGCAAAGCAAATGCCTGCACATAGTGTAAACACATAAATTTATGCATTTTCAATGGAGAGCTGTTAGCATAAATTTACAGCCCAAAAAAAAAAAAATGAAATAAAATTGGGGGAAAATCAACGACTGGCGCTCGGGGGGAGGCTGGTGGGAAAATGGTGTTGGAGGGTCAGCCGTACAAAAGTGCTTAACAAAACAAAACAAAACCAAGCTGAACAGAGCGAAAATAGCGTTAAAGCAACGCAAAGCAAACAGTCGACAGTTGAGTTGCTGCAGAGCTCGAAACAAACAAAAAATGCAAACAGAAAACAAACAAAAAGCACACAGCAAAAAGGCAACTCGCCGGAAAGCGGAAGGGGGCGGCAAAGGGTCGAGTGGGGGGGAGGGGTGGGTCAGTCCGGGCCGGGGTCTGGTGCTCAAGGGTTAAGGGACAGGGACCAGCTGGGGTGTCCTGCAAAAAACTTGAAGCAAATAGAGGCACTGCTTTAAAAACCTTAACACATTTCCAATGATTGGATCAATAAACGGCGACAAGTGCCACAGTATTGTTCGGTGTGAGATTTATTTTTTGTGTGTGTGTGTGAGTACACTGAAAGAAATCTATACGGGGATCTTTAGAATTTTAGTAAAAGAAAGGTTACATAAAACTAAAACACCTTTTAACAAACAGCCTCACGACAGAGTAATCTTTGTACCAAAAAGACTTCTTCATTATGGAATTTTGATACAAAATCTATGCATTTAATTCACATTCTGAGCAAACACATTTTCTCTGAGTGCCTGTGTGTGTGAGTGCCGCTAACTACTGCCAATTGGCAATACGGAAAAGACCAACTGCTGCACTTTTCGGCAGGATGCGTGTCTCCCTGCCATTTTTGCATACTTGCGTTTGCTGCCAGCTGACACTGCTAGGCACCAGGTACATTTTTTCGTTGTTAAAGGCACAGCTTTTAACCGGCACCTCTGGCCCCGGACTTTTTTGTAGTCCGAAAACTGCAGTACGAGATTGCATATGGCAGACGTTAAAATATTCGCCCTCAAAAAGAGTCAATTCAAAGCGTGATTTCTAAACCAACTAATCCTCAAACATGAGTATGATTCAGATAAAACCACGCTTTGTGCGGGCTGCACAAAAGTTGCTCTAATTATAAATATCGGTTGCCATGACCGTTTCACATTCGTTGGCCGGCAGAGAGAGTTTAAATGGAAGCCGCAGAAAACAATTTGCAAACTTTGCCGGATCTGCGGTGGCTTTTTCTCATGTCCTTTTCTTCCGCAAAAAGCAAACTTTAAACATTTTCATCGCACTTTTCAGCGCCCGAGTTGGAAGCAAGCCGGAGTTAGATATGTCAATAAGCACGCACACCGACCATCCCCGGCAACTTATCAATTTTTCCATGCTCAAACCCACTTAGAGAAGATCCCTGCGGAGAAGTCAGGGGCATTTTCCAACGGGTATCGGGATACGGGCGGACTGTACAAACATTTGGCTCTCCGCCGGAGAGGCGATGGCAAAGTCAAAACGAAGCGGAGATGCAGTCGGAAATGCCATTGAAAATAGTTTAAAGTTGCACCAAAAAGGATATTGAGCTAAGCCAGTTGCAGCTTACAACGAGAACTAGGGGTCGGGATGAGGGTGTCTCTTGTACACTAGAAACATTTTATAATACAAATAATGTTGAATTATAATGGAAAATATAATGGAAAAAGGAAATGGTTTTTGAGGTTAGAAGTATTAAGGATCGGTTGATACAATTTATAAATATTATTGTTTTTATTTATAATTTTTCTAAACGGTAAACAAACATGCAAAAGTGTTTAGATAATTGAAGTCTCTGACACATTGTAATCATTTAATTGAAAATATTTACTTTAATTCAATTTATTGATAAAATATCAAATTTTCAAGATTTTTCCCAAGTGCACAGTGGATATTTGCCCATGTGCTCTTGGTGTCCTCTGTTGGTTTTCTATTTGCCTTCGACTCGCTGCTCGCTGGCTGCTTATGGAAATCCGCATGATGATTGCATATCCTTCGCCAGAGACGCTGCCATATCCCTAATGCCGCCGAAAGTTTGCGTTCATTTGCCTGCTGCACGCTGCCACGCTGGATGCTAGCCGGATTCGTCCTTTTCTAGTCGTTCTTCTCGTTCCTTTCTTCCTGCCATATATTTTCGCCCCGCTCTCGTTTTTTCCGTGATGCTTTCAGCTGAGAAAACTTTTACTTGGGTTTTTCCTATTTTCCTTCTCGGCTGCTGCGGTGGCGGTGGCCAAAGTGTTTCTCTTGCATTTGAAGAGCTTTTTCTTAATGTCACTTATGCATAAGTTCCTATGAGTTTGGCCACACACAGACCCACACACACAGCTCCGGCATACATATATGCATATCCATGGCCCGGGTGGAAGCTCACCCTTGTTTGCATCAGGATAAAAGTGCAGCGAGTGTGTGCGAGTGTGCGTACGGGTGTTTGTGTTTGAGACTAACTTGATGGCACATCCTCCATGGGGATTTACAAGTGCTTAGTTCTATGTCGCAAAAAAACGCTTTAATATTATTATACTTTCTTCTCTATGTGCACTAGCAGTTCTTGCTATTTTTTCATTTGCTTTTAAATTAAATTAAATAGCCCGGGTAAGCGGACGAAAACAAGTTGAAAGTCCAGATTCTTAAAGTCTTTGTGCTCTACCCATAAATACTTTAGCTTGGGGAGTGAATTATAACAATTAAGAGTAAAGTTTTTATTCTACTATTCAGTTTCTTCTGTATTCTTTGTTAAATTAAATAAAATACTACAAGAAATCACTAAACAGACAGTACAAACGGATTGCCAAAGGTCCTTAAAGCTTCCCTCCAGCCACAAAAATCATAAATAAACACCGACGCCCACGCACACGCATTCGCCTTGATGTATTACATGTGTTGGCATTATTTACTTAACTCGGCTCTGCTCTATTTTAGCCGCTCCAAAAAGTCAAGTCTACTTTTGTGGCGCAGCTATTAGTGCAGCAGCGACGCCGACGGAGAGGCAGCGGCAAATGGCAACAACAATGCCATAGCCAGGACACAAGGATGAAGACATTAAGGCCCAGCATGCGCACACACAGTCACAGTCACCGACATGGGCGTAAAGAGAAAGAAATATAATGCCAACATAACATTTAATCCAAGGAATTCCATATCGCAGCCAGTGGGGAAGCCAGGCAACGAAGGCAACCAACATTTGGCACCGTGAAGCAAACTCGGCTTTCGATGGGTGGGAAATGTGGTTCCACAAACAACACGGGTAACCCTAGAAGGGCTTTCAGAACTATCAGTTTGGTTATTCACTAATATAACAGGCAATCACCATTTAATTAGTCAAGAGTTTGCCTTGGCTGTAAATCTTAGCAAATTAACAATGTTCGAACTGGTAACAGAATTGCTGAATTATATTCTTAGTTAAACCAAACAAACTAATATTCTAAATGAGGAATACTAATTTAGCTTGATCTTATTTAAACTGCAGTTAAGTTCCCAGTTCAACCTTTGACCAAGAAAACTCTTCAGCTGAGTTGCTTTATCCGTCTTATGGCTAATACCAGGACGATCATTGCGTAATCTGAGCTGGCAACTCGTAATGTTTATTTCCACTGTGCTTATCTGGACAGAGTCAGAGGCAGATTCAGGGGCCGCGTGCGAGGTCCTGGCAAATGGCGGACGAGGAAAATAGAGGAGAGTGCTGCAGAAATACTTTTAGCAGCTGAACCGAGCTCAGCCAAGTTGGCTGCGAATGAGCCAGCCAGCCAGCTAGCAACGGAAGGAAGAAATAATCATAAAAATTATTTCAGGACGCACACACACACACACAGAGCCAGGACATAATGCACACATACATGTGTGTGAGCGGTGATCATAATGTTGCAAGGCGTCTGGGGCAACCGCTGGGGAATCTCTTCATTTTCGATGCCTTGGCAGGATTTACACTTTAATGGCAAGGCGGGGGCGTGGCTGCCCTTTTTAATTTTCGTGCTTCATATTTTCTATTTAGCAGGAGATGTATCCATGTGTGTGTGTGGGTGTTAATGGGTCCTGCGTCTGGCCAAAGTGAGCACAAAAATTGATATCCCGCCGTCAGTTTTAATGCCCTATGAATGCGGCTAATGAAACTGTGCGCACTTTTTATGATTACTTCTTAAACAACATTTAATGCTCATCTCTCGTTCTCCTTCTCATTTTCTTTGCAGGTAAGCCAAAAGTCTCGACTAACCAGTAGAGAAAAAAAAAACAAAAGACGAAGAACTCAATTGGAAGACGGTAATTTTGGGGCAACGCAACAACGGTGAGTTGCAAAAGCCGCATGCCGGCTGGAAGTCGTGGCAAATTTGATTTATTCGGGCACGTGGATGCACCCGGGGGCGCCAAGAACCAAAAACAAGGAAAATAAAAAAACAAAAGGAGACTTTGAGCCAAACGGCCAACGGGGGCAGCTACCGCTTCGGCAGCGACAGCGACAGCATCGTTAACATTTAATTATGCCATTTTCATTTCCGTAATGAAATGAACTTGTTAGCCAGATGGGAAGCCCCTTTGTTCTTTTATTCATTGCCCTGGCAAATTATCATTGATTTTGTTGCTTAATCCGGCCGAGCGTCGCACTAAGGTGAGCATTAAATCGAATTAATTTCGGGTCCTGCCCCGCTCACCACTCCCTACTCACCACTCACCACTCCACAATCCAAGTCCGAGTCCTGCCGGAGTGGCCATTTGACATTTGTCGACAAAACGTTTACATTAAATGTTTGGTCGTGTGACCATGGCCGATTTCTTTGCTTTTTGTTTCGCATTCACGTTTGTATTATTCCGCCCTCTTGCCAATGTCTTGGCCCTGTCAACGGGTCGACATTCCGGGAATTCTGCACATTGTCCGGACGGAGCAAGAGTGACAGGGCCGGGCGAGGAGAAGATAGAACTGGACGCCGAACGCTTAGCGCCCGAGTTGAGACATTTGCGTTGACAATTGCTCGGAATTGGAAATAAGATATTTGCGAGAGAGAGAGGCCACTTTTATGTTAGCTTGAGAATTCGGGACCGAGGCTGAGGCTTATTTATTGGCAATTCTGGGAATGCCATGACCATACATTAGTCAAACCCGAATGGCAAATGCAATTAAACACATCACTTTACCAATCTTCCCTTCAAAAATCACTCAATTTGAAATGTTGTTTCGGGTTTCTCGGGTCGCACACGCTCCATTAAGCGGCAAACAAATGCCGAGTGAAAGGGAACCGCCCGAGGTTTGTACGCAAATTTTTTAATTTATTGCATAAAATGTTTCGGGTTTTCCTATGCCGGCAAGCCACAAAAGCCAAAGAAATTGTTTCAATTTGTCATGACAATTTCTTTGAAATGCCGCAGCTAAAAAATGTCCTTCCCCGCCTCCGCCTACGACCGAAAAGTAACAAGGAGCCGGCTAGGCAGGCAAGCCGCGAGTCCTGTGTGTCCTGGGCGGGGGCAATGTCGTCTGCCATCAAAGCACTGAATTCAATTTGGTTTAGGCAGAAGCCCGGCTCATTCCTTTGGCAATTTCCCCGAGTTCCTCGTAGGTCTATGTCGGCTGCTTTATTTGCTCGGCTGTAATTTGCAATTTTCACCTTGCCGCCGAGGGAAAAATCGCGGGAAGGAAATCGTTGAGAGCTAGACCATTATCAGCCACGAGGCTGGTGGCATGGGGTCCCCGAGAGTTGACAAATCAGCGGCGCCTTCCAAATGACATTAAAGGCAGCTCAACTGAGCCGGGCCCCAGCCGAGGCCGTAATGCTTGGCTGCCTGGCTGCCGCTGATGATAATGGATGCCGCTCTCGCTTCTGGCTCAGCCATTTGGCAGGCGTTCGCAGTAAATCTGATATTTCCCCTTGGCATAAATAAATAAGGACATGGAGGCGGCGGCCCAAAAACCGATCACAATCTGAAATTGCAGCCTGCAAACAGTGCCAAATTAATGTTGCACAATGTGCCTGATTGTGGCTAGCCTTGAAACGGAAGAGATGGTTGACTTTGGTTCTTGACGTTATCATTTAAAATATTAAGCATTTCTTTAGCTTTTTTCTGAATTAAATAATTACAATTACTGACTTAAATGTTACCATAAATACTCAGCTTTAGGTGTTTAACTTTTCCATTAATAAGTCAGCAGTTTAAAGTCGACACAATCACCTATTCTTTATTCCTTTGTCTATTCCTTGTGGCTGCCACTCACACAAATTAAAAGCAACGTGTCCCTTGGCAACGAAATCCAGCGGACCAAACATCTCACGTGGCAAAACCAAACTGAACCCGGGCAGGACAATAAATCTTCAGATGGAAGCGTTGGCATCGGTGATGCGCCTTTAAGCTGCTTAGTCTCTGTCCGCATCCTGACTCTGTCCCTTCAAACCCCCTCCAAAAGCACCCCTTTCACCCGCCGTCACTGGGCTTCGCTAGCAATTTCCGCTGCGCCGGCGGGACGCATATTAGCCGGCTGCCACTGGATTCCGGGTGGACAGGCGACGGAAGCATCACGGCGGAAGCGCAGGAACAAAGTAGCTTGATCCGGACAGCTCTGGGCAGCCGGGGGAAGCTGCAGATGCAGCTGAATCTGGCGCTGGAGCTGGCGGAATTTCTGAAGGAGCTCCGGCTGATGACTGGCAGTCGCGGATGTAACAATATGATTGGATTATTATTATATTTATTGAATGGGTCTGGAACCGGGCTGGCTTCAAGTGTTGGAGCTCGGGCGCCAGATAATGAACGGTGGCATCGGCTGCGGCATCTTATCCTTATTTTTCCCCTTTTTTTTCTATTCTTCTGCTCCAGTTTTTCTCCCAGCACTTTTCCCGTTGGCCTCAAATGGCAGGCAGACATGCAATCAGCCCGGAATCTTCGCCGGGCGGGCGTTTGTAATTGGGCCCCTTTTATCTCGTTCACCGTTCGGGCCAATTAAAGTTAGTTTGCAAAGTAATTAAGACGATTATGTGGCGCTCAAGTATCAATAAGCGCCAATTATCCAAGTATTTCGCATCGATTGTTACTCGTTGCGGCGCTCTTTTCGGTTTTCGCTTGAAATAATTTTGTTAGATAATTTTTTAGCGCCACTTAAGTGATTGCTTTCGCTGGCTGAGGCAAGGTTATGTAAATGGAAAATGGGTAACGTAATTGCGGACACGAAAAATAATTATTGGAAGAGCTTCGGGAGGAAAGAGGTGCTAGGCAAGGATTTAATTGTGGCTTCTGCGGGTGATGGAAGACGACTTAAAGGCGAGTTTTTCCTTAATTTGGAAAGGTGCACATGCAGCCTTAAGTGAATGCTTAGAACTGTATGTTTAAAGCGATTAAAAATTAAAAAAAAATCAAACAATTGAAATTGAAACTGAAATTGAAACACGTATTTATTTTTTCCCCTTAAAATAACGTTTTGGTTTTGGTTTTCTTCCTGTTTGTCTACTATTATCTCTGCACCTTCCTGCGTGCTTAAAACGCAGATTTAAACATGTAAACTCGCAACGGTGGCGTGTTATTCCATCATATCCGCAAACAGGATCTTCTTCAAAAGGACATGGGCATGAGCCCTTATCCCCATAATTCCCGATCGCACTGCGAGTCAATAACAACAAAAAGGCAATGATTACAGTGCAACGCATGGTTATAATATACCGTGACTTTTACGGAGACTGAGACTTCGACGAGGCTAAGAAAACTTAATGCTAACAACGGAAGTCGGGGCCTTATTTATAAGTCAGAAACCAAGGCGCAGAAAATATTTTCATTAGTTATACTTCTTGGTAAATTTGGAACTAATTCGTTTAGTATTAAATTCCATGCTTCAATATAATTAGCAATCTTTCAAACCGAATTGATTATGACCATTATAGGCCTCATTTGGTCTTTTAGGGTAACTTAACTCGTTCCAAAAGCTGAACTTTTCTGATGGAAAATATAACAGCAACGTTCGTAACTACACGTATTTATTTTTTACACGAAACAAAAAGTCAACCAGAAATTCAGCACTGTCCGTCGTGTGTCCAACCTTTTCCATCGCATTGCAACATGCAACGTTGGTATGTTTTTCCGTCATATCCGCAAACAGGATCGTCCATTAAATGACATGGGCATAGTTTTTTCCCAATCGCACTGCAGGTCAATAACAGCAAAAAGGAAATAATTACAATGCAACGCATGGTTATGATATATCGTGACTAATACGGACTTCCACAAGACTAAGAAAACCAAATGTTAGATCACTGAAACTGATAAGTCGGGGCTCTATTTATAGGTCAGAAAGTAAGGCGCAGATTAATTCTAGGTAAATTTGGAACCAATTCGCTTAATATTAAATTCCATGCTTCAATATAATTAGCAATCTTTAAAAGTCAAATCAACCCGAATTGATTATGACCGCTATAGGCCTCATAAAGTCTTGACTGAAAACAGATGTGTTATGACAGGTTAAATTAAAATTTTTCACTTATTTTTATATATATATTTTTTGTTTTTCCCAGTGTGGCAAAGCCAAAAGTAACTGTCAAGTGCAAGCAGAAATCATGGAACTTCAGCAAGCTGAATTGCAGTCAATGCCGGGCGTCAATCAAGCAACTATTGGCTCTTGCTAATGAACTTCTGGGCGCATCCACTCATTTGAAAGTCACTCAGCTTAATTCACAACACTGCCACGCCCTCCGTTCCACCCGCCCCGTCACACAGACACACTAACACACACTAACACATAGACGAATTGGAACTAATTCCAGAGTCTGTCTCCTCGGCAGTGTCAGAAAGCCAAATTTTAATCTGTGATGTTGCCAAAACTTGATCAAGAAAGTTTAGTCCTGCACGCCGCATGCTTAGATGGATGCCCTGCCCCACCCAAGGTATCACTCGCAGTGGAGCGGAGTCCGGATCCCTGCACTTTGCAGGCCATAGCTCACTCTGACATCCCAATCCTGCATCTATGGCCATTCATACATCTGCTCTCTGCTCTGGCTGAAAATTCCTTTGCGTCATTGGCAAAAGTTACGCGCATTTCAAAACCCCTCAAGCCCCCCCGTCCGAAAACCTTCCCCCCGGGGAAAAAAATAAATCTTCGACTTTAGTGTGTTTGCTGCAGCGGTGCAGCATCGGTGAGGCGGGTCGGGGGTTAGTGCTAAAAGGCATTTGTTATCGCCGCAGCAACATAAATTCACTTTTGTAATTATTTCTGGTATTAGTAGCTGAGGTAACAAGCGGAGAAAAGTCAGCCAACGACTGCTGGCGCTAACCGAACTCCATCATGGCAGTCAGCAGTTCCTCTAACCCCTTCGATGCCCCTCAAATCCCAGCACCCTTGTCCCTGCACTGACAACACTGTAAGCTGATTGGTTTTAAAGAAATATCTAAAGGGTTATTGTACTACATATTAAGGGAAAGCAGAATCAATGATTAAATAAATTAAATAAAAAATTTTAAACCTTAATTGATTACATTTATTTAAACATTTATTTGTCTAATTGTAGCTTGTAGTATGTGGAATTTTTCTTCTGTGTAAAATAAGCTGAAACGACTCGCAACGAATGGACGGCAGTGAGATTATTTGTTAAAGCTAGCAACTGAGCAGCAGACTGTGCTTAAAACACACACACCCCAACCCATACACCCCCCTCACACACACATATATAGAGAGCTTACCCCACCAATACACATATAGCAACAACTTTAAAATTGAATCAATCATTCTCACTTTGATGCACATCAGCAACAGAAGCTGCCGTCGTTGCCTCGACTGCAGTTTTAGCCAAAGAAAATGGTTCATAGGCGAAATGGCTTGGTCACTGGAAAAGCGGGAAAAGCGGGAAAATCGGGGGAAAGCGGCAGGGCTAGGGGGTGCGGGGTGTGGGGTTGCGTGGCAGCATAAGCTGTAACTATAAACAAGCAGCTTATGTGTGTTTCAGTCGTTCGTTTTCTGCTTTTTGCGCTGGGTGTTAATTTTTGTTGGTTCATGAAGTCGTCTGCAGCTCCTAGAGCTTTCTAGCTCCTCGAGCTCCTTTTTTCCTATTCCTGCACTGGAAAAAAATGATCGAGATTAATACGAAACTAGGTTAGAGTTTTGTATAACCACTAACCTAATCATAAAATTAAAGGAAAATGTTTTGAATTAAGAATTCGACAGTACTTTTACGTTTTGCTGTAGAATGAGTATTTGAAACCCGAATTCACTCAAATTTTCTCGATGTGTAGCCCTGCTTAAACACTTCTCAACATGGCCTGGCAGCTGTGCGCAGTTCTAACGAGCAAAAACTAATAAATCCCCACGAAAATGGCTGCGGAAACGGAAGCCGTGTGTTGTGTTCAACTCCCTGTTCACAGACCCAATCCGGGTCCCAAAAAAAAAAAAAAAGAAAGAAATTGTAGAGGAGAGTCCCCAACTGGAGCCGAATCCCTGGCAATAGCTTGCCTGTCTGTCTGATGTGTTTTCTTGCTTAATTCTTATTATTATCCCAGCCATTATTATGGCCGTTGTTGTTGGTATGCTCAGTGTGCTTGGTGTTCTTGGTGTTCTCGGTGTTGCCGGCGTCTTTCACAGATTTCTTAGCCGAAGAAGCTTCCTTTATTCATTCATTCTTTAGCACTTGGCTCGATTCGGTTGCCCCTGTTTCGTGTTGCTTATCGCCTCGTTGCTTGTATTATTATTGCCACTGCCATTGTTCGTTGTTGCCATGCTATAGTTCATTTTAATCTAGCAGCCGGATAATGCAAGAAGGATTCCGTAATTTAGCCTCAGTGTTTTCAGCTCCTTGGGCCGCATTTCTTTGTCTTCCATTTATCGGGCGGCTATATCTGGCTATAACGTTGCCTTGCCTTGCCTTGCCGTGCCTTGTTCGCTCCCGGTGCCATTGCCAAAGCCGTTGATTGTTGTGCAAAGTTTGCAGTGGCCAACTCGAGTTATAATAAATTTCATCACTGTTGATTGCCTCACATTCCCGGGGCCAGGGTCGGGGCCAAAAAGTTTTGACCCTCCTGCGTTTGAGCCATGGCCATAACATGATTATTTCATCGCCGTTTTAAGTCAACTTTTCACCAGCAGCATCCCCTTGAAGTTAAGTGGCCGCAGTTCCAGTTGAAATCAGATGCAGTAGATTTAGCTGAATCCATTTCCGGCTGCTTGGGCAAAAGCGGTGGCGGCTTTAACTTTTAAACAGTTTGTCACATAAATTAATTGCCGGCACTGGGAAACTGTTGCGACTAAAAATGATAGCAGCAACTTTTCAGTCACGTCTGGCACATGGAACATGCAACTGCATTTCAAATTGCCACCCCTTCAGCGTGCCTTTGAGAGGGAGAGCCCTTTGCAAGTAAAAGTGGGCTATAATGTTTATACAAAATTACAGGGAAAAAAAGAACATATATTTAATTTCTTACAAAAAAAAAATATAAACAACAAAAGGTTATCTCTTATCAGAGAAATTTTAAATGAAAACTTAATAATTTACAGGTCTTTCTCTAGAATTCTGGTGTAGAGTTTCCCCCCTGTGTGATGACCTAGCTAACCCCTTTTTTGCGGCTACCTTTGATCAGGGAAAATTGAGATATCCGAGCATTCGTGGGAAACTCTCTCATAAATCTGCCATCCAATTGCTGGCCCTCAATTACACATCAACGCGTTCGGGCAATGACCAACCACTGGCACCAATGAATCGCTTCCCCGTGTGACCCCTCTGACTCGCTTGGCAATCCATTTGCCAGCAAACTGCAGGACAAACTTTACAACGGCCCCGATGGATCCAGGAACTGGAATGTATTGCCGGGCAGGAAAAAAAGGGGTGCCGGAAAAACGAAAGGGGCAGGAGGGCTGGCAGGTCCTGGGAGTAAGGACAACAAACCGCAAACTTTCGTTTTGCAGTCCAACTAATGAAACATCAGAGTGCACGCTGAAAATGCTCAATGCAAATGTCAAAACAACAACTAAAATTTGAAAACAAACGTAGAAAGGGTTGAGTTTTGAACATTTTAAAAAGTAAATACACTGCACTTAGTTTGATTATTTAATTAATTATATACTTTTGAAATCTAAGGGATAAAATTAAATACAAAATGCTTCTTATGTAGTTTAGAGGAATAAATTCAAAAATACAGCTTATATTTAGTAAAAGGATAAAAACACCAATTCGAGTCTCCTCTCGAGGGTTCAACTTTTTCGGGATTATTCAAATTTTGTTAGTTGGCGCTTTGATTTGTCCATCTATCTATCCCTGTCATGAATTTGAAAAGTTTTGAGTGCGAAATACTCGGCACACTCGAATCCATTCGGGGCCCGGTCAATCGTTGCCATGGCCAGCGCCGGAGCGTTCTCTCAATGGCCAAAAGTTGGACGGCGCGGCGCTAAAAAGGGAAATAAAAATAAAGCGGATCATATTGGAAACTTTAGTCCTTCGCGCGTGTGTGTGTGTATGCCGCAACAACAACAACACTCTAATTGCGCACAAAATGAATTGATGTCGTTGCCAAGCGCAAATGAAATGGATGTGAAATCGGGGGATACCTAAAGGGGCCTGGTCCTGGACAGTGGGGCTGGGAGAATGGTCAGACGACGCCGCTCAGCCTCTCGAGTGCTTTATTAAGCGCTTGTATCCAATTTCGCAGCGGGACTCAAGTGGCCAAGAAGAAGGACAGCGCCACTAATTTATGGCGTTCCATTAAAACTTGAGTTCAATTGCCAAAAATTTCATAAAAATTTTATTTAAAAACCAGCAACTACAACAACGAGCCAGCACAGGACAAAAAAAAATTATACATAAGAGATGCGCAATCAAGTTTATTACAGCAAACAAGGGGCAGAGGAGGGATTGGGGTTTTGCAGAGAGAAAAAATCTAGCTCTTAGTTTGAATAAAGTACGCTTAAATTCTGAATGAATTCTACTAATTAATTAACAATATTTTGTGATTAAAATAAAGTTTAAAGCTCATTATTTAAGGGTGAGTTTTTAGCTACAGATAAATTCTTGAAATGATGTATATTTGCTGTGGATCATTCTCCTTGTGTTTTTTATGAAATAATTTATAATTGATTGTAAAGTATACAATTCACACATTTTTTTCTTTGTGTAGTCTAGTAAGCGCAGGAGGGGAATAGCGGAGTAATCGTCCTTGTCGCCTGGCTGGCGACATGGCAGCCCCACGTCCGACAATCCCCCCAGCACTCCACACCCAAAAGCGGCAAGGCTGCACTTTGGCCATGTCCTGCGCAGTTCATTTGAGGGAAAATGAAATAAATTTAAATATATTTTTAGTGCATTTCGCATAAAACAAAAAGATGCCTCGCTGTGCTGGGGTTGGCTCCTACCAATGGTATGGGGCTCGGCGGCGCGGGCAGGAGGTCCTTTTGGCGAGGCTTTGGTCGTCGTCCGCTTTTATTTTCCGGCCGTTTGCCGTCTCAGCTTTTTGTGCCTGCCGCCTTTTATTGTTGTAGTTTTGCGTCTCCGCTCTGTTTACTTATTTACTTTTGCGCTTTATTATTCTCCATTAACTTGACAAAATGAACAGGGCCCGGGGGCAGGGTGGCGGGGGGAGAACGCCGCTCCAAGGCGTGTCCTTCAGCATGAAATTAAAAAACAGAGGCAAGGAGAAGGAAAATAAAAAAAAGTAAGGGACGACGGCTATGTTTCATTTAAGGCGGCAACTCAAAGTATTTCTCGGCCAAAAGGGATTTTCGGTAGGACCTCATAAAATCCAGAAGGCTTTCCAGCTGGCATAAATTTTCATATTTTGATAGCAATCAGTGGAAATCTTGCCGGGAAAATTAGATCTCTCGGCTAATCCTTTCATTAGAGGCGTTCCACCCATTACAATTCTCTGCAAATTCTTTTTTGCTTTGTCTTTTCAGGCCAGAATTGCTTGGTAGGAAATTGTAATTTATGTTGTCAAAGTCTGGCTGTTTGCGAAATTGTTGCGAATGCTTAGCGCCTTAAATGAGTTTCTGCTCTGATTGTGTTTAATTTTGACGCTCTTGTGGTTGCTGCTGGCTTTATTACCAACATGTGTACAAAGACACAAAATGCTTATGCAAATAGAACCCTCTGTACGTATTTGTGTATGGGAGCACTGAGAAGAATCCTGCCACCTTGGAGGAAGCTTTTTTCTTAAATATTCAAAAGTTAGAAAAATGTTTATAGCACTAAAGAATCCAAAGAAATCTAAGGACTCTTATTAATGAATAAAAGTATTCACATTATTTTTATTTTCAACTTGAGAAAATCAGTTCTTGTATCCTTTTCTCCTTGTGTGTGCGTGTTTCCGGAAAATGAGAGCACAGGCGACATTTCCATTTCCATTTCCATCTCCATTCCCATCGAGCATCTGTTAATGCGAGCAGAGGGTACAAGCAAGAGTGGGAAGACAGAGCTCAGAGCCAAGTCTCTGAGCCAATTCGACTTTAGCAACTTTCACAAAAGCCGGCTCTTGTCTTAGTCCAATTCCCAATGCAAATTCCATTCAGAGAAGCACACCCAAGTTGGATATTTAAGTGTGGCCAGGTTTTAATTAGCCGTCGGCTAGTTAACTTGGCCTCCGCTTTGATTCAACCCCAAAACGGGCCAAAATGGGCCAAAGCGGGCCAAAACGGGGGCTCCCACAATTTGCGCACGCCTCGCATGTTATTTTGCCTGCATGCATCCAATTAAGAGGCTCGTGCCGCCGCCCCTGGCAACCCCGTTTTTGCAGCAGCATTTCGGCCGGACCCGGACCCGGACCCGGGTCTCTGGCCCCTTTGCTTTTTTGCCTTGCTGCATTTTAAGTGAAAAATACTCAGCGCTATTTTACTTATTTAGTACGTAACTACAATTTACGCCATGCATCTGCATATAAAATGCATTTTTTGCAGCATTTCTTTTTACTTTTGTTTTGTTTTATTTCTTTTTTGGTTTTGTTCGCTTTGCCTTGTTTCGAAGGGGCGGCACGCCCACTTTTTGCACACATACTGGCTCACAGACTTATTATTTATATCTATCTCTCATATACATTGAGAAAAAAGTGGGAAAAATATAAATTTAAAATATGTTAATCTTGGTAAGAGATGATATTTAATAATAAATGAATGGAAATCTCGCTTAAATAACAACGTTGTAAAAATTATAATACCCTGCAAGGGTTTTAAGATATGAGCAATACATTTTATGGAAAATAATTAATTATAAAACGGATTTATATAATAAATAAATCATGTTTGATCTGACTCTTGAAGTTTCACATTTATTTCTGACTTCCCTCTTGCGGACTTTTGTAAATTTTTGTTAATTTGCCTTCTGAAATGTCTTTTTCTCAGTGCTCCATAAATGAGTGTGTGTGTTTGCTTGGACCCTCTCAGCTTTTTTATTTACTCTCTGCTATTTGCCTTGCCAAAAAATAAAAAAAAAGAAGAAAGAAACAGAAGAGGACGAAACGGAGAGAAAATGCAAATAGAATGAAACACAATGCCGAGGCGCCTCCTTCAAGCTCATCGTCCTATCTCACTCACTCTCCCCCCTCTCACTCGCTCTCTCCGAGCTTGCTTTTTCACTTAGCTTCTCGCTGCGGATTTTTGTGTATTTTAAATGCATTTTCAGCTTGCACAAACACTCCCAAACATACACATACAGGCGAACCCCTACTGAAATCCTTGAATTTTTTGGGGCGAGGAAAAATCTTGCCATAGTCCCCCCTTTTATATTCTGCTCAGGAGAAAAACCTCTCTTCCTTAACATTTGATTAATGAGTGCAACTCGAGCTGGCAGTTCATTTTTGGCGGCTTCAGGCAGTTGCCCCGAATATTGCGCATACGCAGCGTTGCCCGCCATGCATTCAAGAAGACGATGAGTTTGGCATCGATTGGCTTGCCAACGAGGCAAAAACCGGGAAGTTTGAAGCCCTACAGTTTTTAATAAACTAATTTAACAACTAGTAAATGCAAAAGAGAAACCCTCCTAAGAGAGATAATATTAAGTATACGCTCAACTTAAAACTTTTAAATACTGTGGCCACAAGAAGCCACACGGAATCCAAATGCAACTGCAATAATATCCCGGCTTTAAGACCGGCCAAAGTGCTCCTATTGCAATTCTGCGGGCACAAAAGGCAGCCAACGATGTGGCCTCAGCCAAGTCGGTTCAGAAATTGAATTGTAAGTAAGGACAGCCGGCAAAGGAAATGCCTTCGCATAAATACGGCACAAAATAGGGAGCGAGCAATGAATGCGGTAACTGGGAGGAGCGCGGTGGCTGTAGCGGAGTCTGTGTCGCAATCGAGGAAGCCCCACATCAATTCAGGGATTAAGGACACTGATTTGATTTACTTTTTATTACCATTAAGCGTAAGTTGCCCGAGTGCCGGCTGGCCGTGAACTGCGAATGCGGCAATTTAATACGGTCCTTTGCCGTATTGGGTATTGGAATTTAAAGCTCTCGGAGCGGCAGTACTACATCATCCTGGCCTGGCCCGGCAGCGGCTCTCCTCAGTCATTAGCTGCGCACCATTAGCGCTGGCGACTGTCCTTGCCGATCCACCCACCGGGCGCCACCCTAAAATTCCAGCAGCCCAACAACATTGTGCTAGGCTGGGGAGCAGGCAGCAACCGAAATCGTGGCTCGTTATTATGGCTGATAACATTTTTACGATGCCGACAATGACATGACATGATTTTTTGGGCCCGTCTCCGTCCCAGCAACTGATGCTTCACTGTCAGGGTACAAAAACGATTTTTTATGCCGCCCAAAATGACGCAGTTTTATTGCGCTACAGCCGATGGACCCGGATTTCTTTCCTTCCTCCCCTTGAGTTGTCCACCAATTTTTTTTCGTCGCCGTTTCGTTTCGTGTCGTTTTTTTTTCTGCCCCGCCGAGATTTTCATTTTCATTTTTAAAGCATTAAAAATCGCTCATAAATTTATTGTTAAAGTTGCCAAAGGCGCCGCCAGAATATGGTGCCATGGCAATGACAGGCTTTGATGGGTCAGCGAAAGCTGCTGGCATTAGTTCTGCAAACCGAAAAACATATTTTTCTCGACGCTTATTTTTCTCGGCATTTTCATGCCGAAGGCGTTTTATAGCATCCTTCTTAATTGTAAATGAACGACACTGGAATATTCCGTGATTATGTCTGCTCTGAAATGTTTTTGAATGGAGATGTGAAATTATTAAAAATGAAAAGAAAGTGAAGAACAAGAATTTATCTATAAATAAAACCTGTTATTCTTCTCACTCTTGTTTACATAATTTGATTATGTTCCTGCTTAGTGCTGTACCATTTGTATTCACTAACAAAATAGGTACTTCTCGACGCCTCTATAAGGAACTTAACTAATAAACATCTCATGCATAAATTAGCCGCAACTTATTGCAGAAACAACCAAAACAGCGGCCAGACAATGGCGAAAGAAACATGTGTATTAAATATTGCGTAATTAATTGGCATTAAAAGCCAAACACAAATATCAATGTAGCGGCGGTGGAACAACAAAAAAAGTAGAATATTCCAGCCCAACTTCAATATTGAATATGCCATGCGCCGTGGTTACCTCGCATCCCCCACCACTTACATCCCATGTTTTATTAATGAATGGGCGTGACGTCTGTGTGTGTTTGTGTGTTTCTGCATAATTAATAATAAAACTAGGCTTTGCTGCTATTATTTTAATTATACTCGCATGAGGTGAGTGGCAAGAGGAGCCACTTACGGCAAAATCAAACGAAAATAAGCCATAAAACTTACCCCGTGTGGTGGTGATATTTGGGAAAAATGTAAATCGGTTGTAATCTCTAAGTAAGCACTTTGTGAGTGTCTAATAAAACTTCTATAAATTTGTCTATTTCTTTAGTTATTTCAAGAAATTCCTTTTTAGTTAATTATGAATTAAGTTGCCAGAGTTCAAAGTTCAGGTCATTTAGTCTGTCTTTTCCACCCAAAAATTAATTGTAATATAATAAAATTACCTTGGATTTTCCTAGCTCGATTCGATATCCTTTAAAATTCGTTTGATAATCCTGGTTACAAAAATAGCACACTCTGCAACCGTCATTTGCAACTGTTTCCATTTAATCTCTTGCCCCATTTGTCTGTCAAACACACACTCGCCGGCCTGTGTGTGCCAGCGTGTGCACACCCGTGTGCACTAATACGTTAATGAAATTTCTATTCAATATTGCGGTTGTGCACTCCTAATGCCTGAACACCCCTCCTGGTCCCCCCTGGTCGCTGTTCTGCTGGCCAGGCCCATTCAGCAATTAGTGCATCGAGCATAGAGCTCGCCCGGGCCACCTAGCAATAATTCGAAATTACCCAAATGATTATTTAATATAAGCTGGGAACGTTATCGGGCAATAAGTGAAATTTGTTTTGGTCCAAATGTCACGTACCCGTCGACAATGTCGCCTCCATCCGATATGGATGTGGCATTGGTAGAGTCCGAAGGATCAGCATGGTAATTGCCCAAGCGAACCACAAAAACTAGAGAATCTGGGTGACCCGAGCCTGGATCGATGTGCCTGACTTTCGGCCACTTGATGGCATTGCAGTCACAGGACGTTGCACAAGTCGGTCAGGAACGGACTTCGCCCTCAAGTCCTGGCAGTCCGTCATTATTATAATTTCTGTATTTGCACAAATGTCGCCCGGACGTCGCCAGACCTCAAATTGCAATTGCCAATGATTATTGAATTAAGTTAAACAGCGTTTGTCGTGGTCGGTCATCCTGCTCCTGCTCCTACTTCTGCTCCTTCTCTGGCCGCCTGCTCGTCTAATCGCCAGCTGTTGTTGGCCTGTCGCCAGGACATTGCCACCTCCCTTGGTCCTTGGTTTGACTTGACCCCCAACCATCCCTCGTCCTTAGTCGCCGGCTCATTGCAATTGAACTTCCGCTGCGCTTGCGTATCAAAGTCTGTCGGCTCCGTCTGATTGACTTCCGTTGTCCACGTTGTCAGTTTGGCCATTTTGGTTTTGCCTCACACTGATATACATGCACTGAGAGAAAAATAGTATCTTGAAATATATTCCAAAATGATTTTTTATATAGTCTTATACAATAGAAATACTAATAGAATTTTTGCATAGAATAATAATGGAAATTAGGTGGCACATGTTTGGGTATATTTTTTCCTGTGTATATATGTACACATAGATTTAAGGACACAGAGCATAGGGAGGGAGTGCAGAAAGAGGAAGTCCTTCACTTATTTGCACTTTAAGTGAATTGTTTGCTTGCGTTTTAACGCAAATGCAATTATGCTCTGCCCGGATTCGTCGACGTCTCTGTTGCGGCCAAATGCAAAATGGAGAGCGTGTTCTTGCTAATGTCTGACCATTACTTTTTGTTGTAATCGTTTCTCTGGTAATTTCTCAACTCCTGCAACTAGCAGTTCTCGCTTTTGCCTCTATTTTTGCGGTAATTAAAGTACTATGCGATAAGTGAAACAAGTGAGTTAGTTTTACCTCGAAATTGACTTTTCAATATGTTAAACTTCGTTTAAGAAAGAGAACTTTGTGCGACCACTTAAGAACAATTAATATATTTTGAAAGTGCTTAACGTTTAAATAATTTGTAGAATACATAATCGATATTTAGCAACTCTTTAACATGACCGATAAACATATTAAAGTTTAAGTTTTCATTTTGCTATGAAATATAACATACGTCACATGGGAATTATTTGGTTTGTTTAGGAAGAATGGCTGTTAAAGTATAATGATAATTGCAGCCTGTGAGTGGATAATTCAAACCTTTTTTTTACTTCTCATGTTAGCCCTAATTAGAGGCGGGAATGCGTCTGGGCGTGGCTCGCGCAGATGGTCAAAGCGAGGCCAATAATTAAACAACAACAAATACACATTGTCTCTGTCGTCTGCCGTCTGGCTGTGCAGTTGCTGTGAAAGTTCCTTTCCCTCACCAACACACTCGAACACGAGACCGACAGTAATAATAATGCCGAGCAGACGTATGAATTGTAAATTTAATTTAATCAGACATGAGTGCAACGGCAACTGCGGCATATTTGTGTGTATGTAAGCATAACGTATACGCCACGTTGCCCCGGCAAATATTGAAATTGTATCAAGCAGACAGTGCAGCCGGGCCAAACGAGGGGATGAGGAGGAAGAGCTCCAGGAGGAGGAAAACTGAGCCAAGAGGATGAGTTTAGAGCCGGCTAGACACAAGCGGACTTTCGCTTTGTTGCCGCACGGTAATAATTGTTAACAATTTATGAAAATGTCTATTGGCAGCGCTCCTCCGTTCTGTATGCGATTGTGTGGGTGGATAATTGTAGTTCCAACAACGCACCAATATACATACCATACAAGCACGCACACTTGCACGCCGCCCTAATTATATAGAGCTACTGGAGCACAACAAGAAGGCAGCCTCGCCGGGAAAACAAAGCGAACGAGCGTCCGACGAGGCGTGTAAATTGAAGTTGTCGTTGCAACAATGCCAATGAACGCCACAAGGCTCAGAGTCAGGTCTCAAATGTGTATATATAGTGTATATATATACATATGTACAATTAACGCCGATTAAGATGGGGGCAGTGAGATGCGATTACATATGCACGCCACAATGCTCCTCTAAAGGCTGAAATTAGAGGCTCAGCTCAGCTCTATTCAAAGCAAATTGTTAATTTCGGTAACTGCTTAAAGGACGAAATCTTTATGAAATTAGGATTTACCTAAAAGGTATTCCATCATTTAATAACATCAAATTGAAATTGATCTTTGAGGTGACTTTTAATGGGATATTTAACCTGCTTTAGGCGGCTGTAAGAATACTGAACAATCAAAGTCTGTTTAAAATTGTCAATCTTTTGAATGGAACCCAAATTACCTTTAACCATAATGCCATAAAATTAAATTATTGCAATTTTCAAGCATTGCCAAAAGGCAAGGTGGGAAAACAATTCAGCTTAACATACTCAGACACTTCACACGAATTCGCACTCTAATATGCATTTAATTAGTGAAATTCGAGAGCCTCGAGATGAATATATAATCGAAGTGTCCCCCATTTGGCCGCACTTCAAAGCTTCCGCTTATTGCTTATCAATCAACACAAATTGTGGATATGAAATCAGCAAAAATGGAATAGAAAAGGCAAAAGATATTGGCAGGACAAAAGGGAAAAGGAGCAAAAGCAGCAGCTGCTGCTCGAATGGGAAAATATGAATGTTTATGAATAAAAAATGAGGACCCTTTCGCCCCGCACTCCACCCAAGGGTCTGTCGCCTCTCCCTTTGCCAATTTGAGCTAATGCCCGAAAGTTGAGCCCGCCAGACTTTGGCTTTGTTAAGCAATCGCATCGATGACCCCGAGGTTGACTTCCTTGCATCAATTTTGTGAGTGGCTGAGTGTGGGTCTGACCTTTTCTCATCGGAGGGGTGGACGCCGATAGTGGCTAGTCCGATTCCCAGTTATATATGTGTTTGCATCACGTTAAGTTGTATTCTTAGCTCGTAATTACCTGTTTAGCCAAGCGCCTTTGTTGTCCGGTTCCGTAGGAGAAAACGAACATTCAATTAGGTTATTTATGTGTCGACACTTATATAAATTGATTTCTATTTTTGTGATCCGAATTCGATTCGTGGAACCAGGGATAGGAACTGGACAGTTAAGGAAGGTCCGAATCACTTTATTAAATTGTTTCCTTATTACATACAAGTTGCTGGAGATTACACAACACAAGTAAATGTTTTCTGTTTATTCAAAACAAGTTAATAGGTGTACTTGGTATCTTTTTATAGTTTTGCCACTCTTATCTTTATTAAACGAAAATAAAAAAGTACTCGTAAGCTTCACAAACTAGCCAGTAGGGCTTGTCCTTGCCTAAACGTTGTAAATACATATATCCCGGACTCCTTCCACTCACAGCTTTTTTTCGTGGCACGTGTCAAAGTCCTTGCCGACCGCTTATGAAATTTTTATTGTGTTCGCTTCTCGTCTTTTAATATGCAAATCGAAAAGTTTTGCAATAAAATTACATTAAAGTACAATTTGTCTAAGCGCCAGTCGGATGTGGAATCGGTAGCTGGCAGGCGGCAGCTTAAGTGCTCCAGCCGGATGGATGCCAGCCCGTATCCGGAGTCCGTACTCCGTACTCTGTAGTCCTGCCGATCCGAGTGAATCAATCAACTGCGGAAATTATGTTAACAGCGGAAAAAGTTTCTTTCCGAAAGAATAAGACAAGTGTGTGGCACTCGAGGGGGCTTCAATTGTAATCGCCCGGAGAGTATGTATCTGTGTGTAATATATCATCGACTGACCGCAAATGGGACTCGGATGGGTGGCTGAAAAAAAAGAAGAGGAGAAGGAAAAAAGAATGTCAGTAATATCGGCAAGTGTGTGCCGAGGGCTTCAAGTATTCATCACTGTCACTGCGCAAGGACACCGCAGAACGGCAACTGGCAGCGGGTTGCGGCTCATGCTAATTATTTTACATTAAATTAAATAATGATTCACTTGGCTTCGGCGGCGACACGAAAGGAGTGCCAAAAGGTAGCTACTACTTACTGGGATCCCCCGCCACCGCAGCAGCAGCAGGGTTCGCTTCGGAAAAGCCAAAGAAGAAATCATCGGGGCACGTGACGTAATTTGCATAAATTTTTCCAGGCGGCCTTCGTCGTCACGGAAGCGAGCGCGTAATTTCAATTGCGGTTAAACAGCAGCCAAGTAGAAAAGTGGCAAAGTGGCTGCGGGACAGCAGCCATCAAGCAGCCCCATTTAGGGTTGCCAAAACCTAATGCCGACTTTATTGAAAACGAAGCCCTATTTGGATCGATATAATGGTCTACGAATTTATTGAAAAATTATGAAAAACCCCGTTGGCCAGGTAGCCTCCGTTCGATTTTCGTCCTTTCGGGTCAAAAAGTTATTTCCTTCGGTCTGGGTCCTAAGCAAACATTTGACCAACCGAAACATATCTATATCTATATTTTTCTGCACATTTTTCCCTATTTGCTGTGGGATTTCTAATGAATTTGGCTCTCCCTCAACTGCTGGCCGAAGATAACGGAAAGCGCTTGAAGTGTTTACTTGCGACAAATTGATGTGTTTGCCTAAGCACGAAATAATAAATTAAGTTCTCGGCCAGGCCGTTGTTTAACCGGGCTGAGTGTGTCGGATAAGTTGGGCCACAAATAATAAGCACGCAAATAGGACAGAATGTTTGGCCGAAATAAGGACTTGCAGGACTTGCATTCTAATTAATTTCCTTCTTTTTGTTCTCTTTGTGTTTCAGGTAAGCGAGCTCCTCCGCATAACTCTTTAGCCCGATCCAGATCCCGAGCCAGACATTTCCACTTCACCCCAATCGGGGAGCCGAGAACAAAACTCAGCCGAACAAGGCCTCCGATTCGAGTGGCGTACGAGGTAAATGTAAACTGAGTTTCCAAATAGTGCCAATATTTTCTAAAAATAAAAGCAGACGCTCTTCGGCCACCAGAGCCCGGCAATATGCGGCGGCTAAACGTTTCCGTGCACGCGAAGACCCCGGCTTAACTCTAAGCCATTCACCAAAAGCCACCCAGAACCAGCACCATCCCGACTTTGCATTCACTGCAGGCCAGGCCATTTCTTTACACTCTTCGTGTGCATTCATATTTTTTCTTCCTTTCTAACGTTAATGTGGCCACAAATTGAAAAAGAAGCAAAGAGGCGAAATCAAAAGTTGCCCCAAAGAAATCTAGCCAAGTAGTACACAGTGAAAAAAGAAATAGAATAAAAGTCTTTTAATAACTAAATCAAGAAATCGGAGAATCCTGAAGGATGTTCATTCAAAGCATTATGATAAGTTCCAGGGAAAAAGTAACTACATTTTTAAATGGAAAAGCTACAGAAGCTGCTTTAGTAGAAATACTCCTTTTAAGATTTTCTTAAAACTGACTCTCCTGTAATCTCCTTGACTTTTACAGATTTTCTACATTTTCTTTCTCTGCAGAATGTAGATGTGGCTATAAAGAGACCCAAAAAGGGAGTTGGGCAAGGCAAGGCGCACCTGAACTCAATAAAAGCTTCATTTTAGTTGCTCAAGCAGCAGAAAAGTAGCAGCGGGGTTGGGAGCGAAGGAGGAAAACAAAAACCAAAAATAAATTATTTAAGAAAAATATGTTTTACATAAAAAAAAGGGAGCTACCGGGCGAAACAAAAGCAAGAAGCACGGCTAAATAAACAGAGCCGCGATGTGGGGGAAGGAGGGGAGCTCCCAGAGACTTTCGCTCTGAAAGCTGAAAATAAATGGCATGCAGTTGGAGCGTTGAAAATTGCAAAAGTAAACAACCCAAGTGGTTGGGCGGTGTCGGGTGGCTTTCGGGGCAACCGCAAAAAATAAAGCATGAAATCCGCGTTAAGGCAGCGCACCAGCAGCGAAACAGTTGCATAAAGTTGTAAAAGTATTATGAAATTTCAAATAATAACTACATCTACATAGAGCGCCACAGAATAGAACCCACGGGTTGATGTGAATAAGTTGCAAATAAAGTAGCACGTTAGGTTTTTTAAACTTGTTGGGTTTTTTTTTTGTGCTTTTCCGCTACTGCTGCTGCTGCTGCTTTTGTTGTTTTCCTGTCCTGTTGGCCCTTTTTAATAATGTAGAAAAAAAATCCATAAAACGCTATGGCTGACATAAAAAATGTGTCGGCCGTAAAAGAGCGTCCACAATAACGAAAAACAAATAAACCGATGGAAGGTGAGGGTCGATTGCAACCAAAAGCTTAAAGCAATACTGCGGCCCTCAGAGGATCAGACCCTTTAAGCCCCCAAAAGATCTAATAAGATGATCGAACTGAACACATTGGCTTACAAAATGCCCACAAATGGCTGTGAAAATTGCAATCCATTTATGCGTGCGGTCTCTGGGAAATGGGATATGGGAATAGGGGAAGGGAAAAGGGATAAGGGGGGCCTGGCCCCGCCCATGGGTATCAGCAGAGAGCCATAAATGTTGCAAATGTCAGAAATGTCAAGCCACCAACGGCAGCGGTTGGCTTCGCTTTTGGGCCTGGTCGGAACAATGGCGCCGGCAACTGGAAACTGAACTGACCCATTGTCAGTGGCCAGCAGCATGCAAAAATAAATGTCACACATGCAAAATAAATAGAACTGAAATGGGGCACAGGAAGGCACCGAGGGGTGAGTCCTGCAGCGAGGATTGGGAGACCCGGCCAAGTGGTCGGTTGAATGACAAATGCAATGCATCCATCGTTTGGAGCACAGCAGATACCCTTGCTGGGAAATGAGCTCAAGTGGTTGAGGAAATTACTAAAGAGATATTCATAAAGCCTACAGATTCTTCAACTTTAAAATATATATTACTAAAGAATTGGGATAGAGAGGCTGCTTCAATAAAATAAGTTTCTATTTAAAGATATATTCAAGGATATCTTTTAGCTCATTGTTCTTTTTCCTAAAAATAAATTTATCCACATTCTCCGAAAGCAATGACATCAAATTATGGCTGCATTTTGGGCTCATTGCTCTGTTTCGAGTATCTCACCCTGACGTTCTCTTCGGGGCTCATTTTGTTTCTGCCGCTGCATAAATTGAATATTTTGACATATGTAAGCGTGGCAGCAAGGACTCGGGCCCCCAACAAAAATGAGCACAAATACACTTCCATGCATGCAGTTTTGGTTAAACTGTCAGACCACAAATCAGAAATACACTAACACCAGGGCGTCTGCTCCATTGTATTTATATGAATAACTACTGACAAAAGCGGTGGCATGGCCATGAGGACGTCCACGCCCACGAAAAGGGGGCTGGGCGAGATTTATGGATGCGAGATGGCGAGATGCGAGGCGTTCCTAGTTGACTGTGTGCGGGTGGCTGCATGGATGTCATGCACTCCATATTTAATGAATGCCATAATGACTGCAGTGCAACGCATGAAATATTTATAGATGCGCCCGAACAGCGCCCAGGCATCACATCCACTCGGCGCTTTAAGTGTTTGCTCGGAGCGGCTTTAAGCTCGCTGGCAAACAGCTGCCGGGAATCCGAACGGAATTCACATTATCCCCAATCGCAGGACCCGGCCCTTTGATCGGACTTCACGGCGGGCGGCACTGGTGGTCCTGTGGTGTTGGCCGCATTAAAATACGTAATTTCCTTTAATAAAGCCGCACAAATTTAATTAACCAGCCTGCAAATGCATTTACACCTTAATTATTAATTGAATTTAAATACATAAATACGCGTCCAGCCACAGCCTCCCCGTATGTAAAGGCTGCGAGTCATATACATACGAAAAAATGGGAATATTTCCAGCGTTTTCATCGATGGGAAGTATTGTAAATAGTTGCCGCTGTTTGCGTCCTTTTGTAATTTAATATTTTTTCCGCCATTACAAGATAAAAAAGAATCACAATGTAATTGACCAACACAAAGTTTTGTTAGCTCCTGGCGCAATTCCATGCATTTTTTTCCACAATTATTCCCCGGCGAGTTTAATTCGTATTTAACTTGAATTCTTGTTAGATTTATGGTTTCTGCGGTCATGTCCGTTTAACAACGCGTTGTCCAGCTCCTCTTTTTTCGCAAAGAAAACGTTGCCTGACCGAGTTATTATTGCGGAATTTTGAAAAAAATCACAATGCTAAATTTTATTTAAAAAAGCGCGAGGCACCGCAGGCTCTGAACTGTAATTGCATTAAGGCCTTTGCATAAAATTATTATTGTTTGTAATGGATTAAAAAATTGCACCTACGCGCATATTTACTTACATTTTATGATATTTTTGAGTGACGAATATCAATAATAAATGTGGTAAGCATCTGATGGAGTATATCAGGCAGTGCTTGTAGCTTTACTTTTAGGAATTTTAAACTTGAGTCTCTCACGTTTTGGAATACCTTTCAAGGAATACAAAAGAATCTTTTTAAAATATATTTCTAATATATTTACTGTCTTAAGAAAGGGTATTTTTGCATAATTGAAATTAATTATTTCATAATAAATATTTTCTGCCAGTTAATATGCATGGAATTTGAAGAATTAACATCGATTCACATGCGAATGCTTATATAGTTTGGAATTTAACTGCATTAATGCACTGCTAGCCACTCGGCTCTGGTATTTTCTGCAATCTGACACACGCATTTCAACTTCAGCGATTGTCTTGCTAGGCTTCAGACCGCACAGACATACCGATGGGCAAAAGGACACGCCGCTATTTATGAACTCGCATCTGTGTGTGTGGGCAGGGAGTGGGCTGAGGGGGCACAGGGCAGGGGTCCTGGGAGCTGTCCTGGGTAACTGTCAACGGCAACTGCGGCGGCAGGGTAATGAAACCGCGAGGAATGCAAACCGGGGATCGCAGTCGCTGCGCTCGAACAAACAACGCAAGACACTTGAAATGAAATGGAAGCCAGTCGGTCGACCGTCAGGAAGCTTGGTTAACGGCTGATGGCCTTACGAGTGGGTGAGTAGGAGGATGGGTGGGTGGCCCTGCGCAAATGTCATTATGTAACGGCGTATAATTAACCAAAAATCGTTTAAATGCGCGCGCAATCCACCCCGCCGACCACAATCTGCAAATTAAAAACGCAGCAGCGCCAGTTGAGGGGAAATGGGTAAGGGAAAATGTGGAAAATTAAGCAGAATTTCCAGGTGACAGCATGTACCAGTTGTACACTTGAACAAATGCTCTTAAGATAATACTTTAAAGTTTAAAATCTTAATGATTTGGACTAGAGCAAACTATTTAGTTTAAAATTTCATAAATTTAATATAATTTTATATTAAATATTTGTAAAGTTCTTAATATCAAAAATGCGTATTTTATAAGTGTAACCAGCGAAGTAGTGAGACTCTGACAGCGTGTTTACTTTGACATTAAATAAAGTTGTTTGACTGAACTGATTGTGCCGGCGAAGGAAGGAGCCATCACTTGTCCAACATGGCACGCATAAATAACAAATAAATCATTTATGGTCAGAGCAAAAACATTTATTGAGGCGCTGCCAGGCAAACAGACAGCGAATGTTGGGCAAAATAAATTAATTAAAACTTTCTGCTCAACACTGACAAGAGAGAGCTGAAGAGCAATGCCAAACTTTGCCTTGGCCTGAGGCAAGATCCTGCCTCCTGCCTAACATATATACTCATACGCACTCCCCCATATACGAAGGACTCACACAATTGCCAAGAATGGAATCGCAGTTGCTTCGATTAAGAAACGCTTGCCTGCGCTCGCATAAATGTCAAATTGGGGACACGAGTCGGGAACTGCAATCAGCAGCCAAGTGCAAATCTTTTCACTCCTTCGCTTATTCCTTCTGCATTTGCAAGTGTTACGTGAGTGCAGTGAGAGAAATGTCGTAAGAAAATATTAATAAATTCTGTAAAATTATTAAGAGAAATATAATAACATAATTCTTATTTTTTTAAGTTCTATTAGGCAGATCTTCATGTTGTTTTTTATTAATTTTTTAGTTAATTTTTTACCTATTTTCTCTTTGTGTGAATTGACAGTTTGCCGTTTTTAATTTGTCTTAAAATTTTAATTGCAACGACGTCGATGTTCTGAAGGCTGGCAGGCAAGCGGGCAGCACACACACACACTCACATACACACAATTCCCCCATTCTCATTTTCATTTCTTATTGACATGTCAATGCACCGCACACACACATATACGCACACTGTGTGCAGTTTAAATATGGCTAAAAGCCAGCGCGAAAAATTCTATGGCATACCTTTGGGCGCTGGCAGAGGGTATTGGGGGCCGGAAAGAAAATTAATTAAAAATGCGCAACAAACTTGCTGCGAAAAGTTTGCCCTCGTTTATGTTCGGCTTGTTCTCGCTCCTGGCTCCTGGCTCCTTGCTCCTGGCTCCTTGTTCTCGCTTGGCCCGAGTGCAAGTTAAATTTTCATCCCACTTATTCTAGACTTCTCCCGCAGTAATTTCAGTGCATTTAAATATTCAAAAGCCAGAAGAACAACAAGTTTGCCACGTCACTCGTTCATTTGTTTTGCCGCTCTGTGCTTATTTTAGCATACAACTTTTGACGTTTCCTCTATGCCAGATGCTTATCAATAATTTATTTATAAGCTTCACCTCAAAACACATGTTGTCAGTATGCCATGTTGGCCTCCACAGGCTCCATGTCTTGCCGTTGCCGTTGCTGTTGCCTGTGCTGGTTCTGCCGTTTTGTGTTTTATGGCCAGCCGAGTCTCATAGTTGGCTAACAAGTTGCTGCCAACTGGTAACTGGTAACTGGTAACTGGCAACTGCCAACCGGCAAAGTGGCACACATATGGGTAGAATGTTTGCTAGAGCCGTGCTGCATAATTTATGCTTTCGAAATGTGTTCATTTAGTTTTGCAAATTGTTGACATGAACAATCATTAGACCGTTGCACAGATTTCAGCATCATTTCACCCGTTAAAAGTTTAGCCAGTCAGAGAGCCAGTGAGTTGTCATGGCTTTTAGGGAAATTCCAAGCATTTCTTGGCAGTGGAATTCAAATTATTAGACCGGCTAATTTCTGTTGCCAAATGCGAGTGACAGCAGGCAGCAGTCAGCAGTTGTTGATCACAGCTCCGACACCCCCCCTGGCAGGCAAGTCAAATTTCCTGTATTTGGTTGCTAAACAACTTAAGAACTTGACACTTGCCAGGCAAAATATTTTCATCAACAACTCAGCAAAAATTAGCAAGTGTCAAAGATAAATAAAAGACGACGACGCACGACTCCCCCGGCCGTGCGCCGAGTAAACTATTTATTTGCCTGTTGAAATAGTGTCAAAGTGAGTGGACTCTTCACATGCGGGAAGCGGTTGCTGCCACTGTCTTAGCCAACCGACCCCATTTCAGCCATCCCCATTGGGCCAAAGAAAACTTGACTAACTATGCAAATAAGAGTGGCATGTGTGTATAAATACACAGGGAAGAAAATTTGTAGATATTAATTAAACAGAATTTATAAAATGCTAGCAAGCTTTAATAATATTATTGTACTCATAATAGTATGATTTCCATAGTTTTTCTAGATTAAAAGAATTAAAGTCTCAAGTTTTCCCCCAGTGTAGGCAGTTGAGGAGTTGCAGCCCCCCTCCGGCGACAGTTGGCGCAGAGTAAGTGCAGTTGGTAGAAATTAAGTAAGTTTTTAGCTGCAATTTTTGCCGAAACTATGTCAAGTTTGGTTTTAGTTGCCAGCAAAGTTTTTGCTTAAGAAAATGCCAAGTATAAGTATATCAAAGGAAGCTGGAAAAGCGCGACTCGGGACTTGGGAGTAAGACACTAAGCAGACGTCGGCGGAACCTAATGAATTTCATGCATGACATGCAGCTCACGAGTCGGAGTTGCAGTCGCTTAATTAAAACTATTAGGCGTGAGTCAAACTTGGCTTGGGGAATAAGATTTGATGGCGTCACGCGCAGGGCAGGTCCTGGCTCCTTCAAAGGCCACGCCCCCAGCACTAGCAGCTAGCAGCAAGCAAAAGCAGCAGCCAATTTACATAGTTTCTTTAATGTTTGCTGCATAATTTTCACATTCTTCAGTGTCAAGCCATGGCTGCATTGTCTCTCTGCTGCCGCTCTCACTCGCCCAGCCCTTGGCAAACTGCTGGCGAGAAATCTTTTGCATGTTTCGGTCATATTCTAAAAATAATAGCATAGCACGCCACCGCCACCGCCGCCCTGGGAGTCCCCTGAACCCCGGTCAAGTGTCCCACTTAGCCTGACCCTTCGTGTGATTTTTATGACCCGCCCAGCCAGCCGCAGATGCAGCGTGTGGATATGGTGGCTGCTGGATGCGGGTGCCTTGCTGCACTGCGGGCTGCTGGCTGCTGGCTGCTCTGGCTTGCCGAGAAAAATTGGGGGCGGTGTGTGGGAAATTATAACATTTGCCTGCAACTGAAAGCGAAAGCTTAACAAATTTCAGACCAGAGATTAGACAAAGCCAAAGGAAACCCATTCGGATTTATGAGGCAGCAGGGATATGGCTTGGATAACATCTAAAATAATCCACTAAAGCGAGAGAAGATGAACGAAGTGCTTAATAAATATTTATAAAATTTGTCGAGTTTATTTGAAGGTCGCTTTGGTTTTCCTTGAGCTAAGAATAGAATTCAGATCTAACACGACGACTTGCTATCTGCTGCACTTGGCAAAATAATGAGACCCACGGAAATGAACTTGTTTCAGTTGGCTTGCAAACTTTTCGCTCGAGCGGTTGGACAAGATTGCCAACCAAGGCGATGGCAATGGCGAACTGGCTAAAAGCCCGGCAGTTGCCTTGCCAGCTCAGCTGAGCTATGGCCGCAGCGAAAAAAGTTTAATTCAAAAACTTGTACAAAAATGCACATTTAATGGAAATTTACAACCTGAAGTCGCGTCAGCGACAGCAACAGGAGTTTTCCCAGTACGGAAACCCAAAACAACCGCCACAAAGTTGCCCAGGGAGCAGGGCGTTGCACGGGAAAAGGAGCGCAGAAAAGTGTTAACGGATTGTTTGTGCGCCAAATGGCTGGCAAGAATGAGGATGAGGATGAGGATGAGGATGAGAATGGAGATGGGGCTGGGATGTTATCCTGCAGTTGTCTGCCTTTGGCCCTGGTCCTGCGCCACCGGAAACGGAAATTGCGTAGCGCAGCCAAGTGCGTTGCAGTGGTGCAAAAAGCAGCGAGCCATAACGTGGACACCATGACGCCGCCACCACTCTCCATCCGCTTTCAACCCCTTTTCACTCGCCTTTCACTATGCCCCCTACAATGTTGGCTATGTTGCACAGGTGCTGCCGGGCAACCATTAACGCGTTTTGCATTTTTAAAGCGGTTCAGCGGGCAGGGGAGGAAAATGTCAAGGCTGCGGTTGCTGGGAAATGGAGAGGAAATTATATCTGCGGATGAAATTGATCAGCCTGTGCGGCTTAGATGGTTTAAAAGATCTGATTTGATCCGTCAAAGCTTTTTAAAATAATAGTAGCATCGGGGGAGACAGGAGGAAGGACAGAACAAAGTTATAATTACTGGAATAAACTTTCTAAAGCTCTTAAGGTCGATTTATATATTTAATTAAATATCTGTAAAGATTAACTTATTAAAACATTAAAAAAGTGCATAGGAAGAAAGCCTTATTTTTCCTCCGTGACATTATAAGATGCAAATCCTGATGACAATAGTTTGTTTTTCAACTACTTGAAGAAAATTCGCATAATTAGGCAAAACTTTAATTGAATTCGTTTCGCTGCTACCTTCATTAGCATTATTCGCCATTACGACTGCATGGCCATCAGAAGATCATCCAATCAGCTCTTAACTCTCGACTCCTCAACAATGCAAAGCCATTTGCAAAACCAAATCAAAGCCAATGAAAATGCGAAAACTTTTTCATGTGCAATATCCCGCTGGCCAGATGAGCGAAAAGCGAAAATCGAGCGGGGAAAGAGCGGAAAGTGCTGGAGCAAATGAAAATGGAGCACTCCATTTGCTGGCCAGTCGCTGCCATATGGCAATGTGCAATCCCAGTCCGAGTCCGAGTCCGAGTCCAAGCCAGAGTCCGAGTCCCAGTCCCAGTCCCAGGCCCATTCTCATTCCCATTTCCAATCCCAGTTTTCTTTGCAGTCTTTCGCACTGCACCGCAAGAGCCAAACAAATAAGAAATTAGTTGGGGCGAAAGTTGTTGCAGCTGCAGCTCCGATTGAGAGAAAAATCGCAAACAGCGCTGAGGGGAAAAAAAAAGTTTTCCGCTAATGTCTTAATGTAAAAGTTTGTTAGCGGTAAGTGGTGGTGGTGGTGGTGGTCGGTGCTGGGCGTGGGCGTGGTCCTACCTGAGTGGGTGGTGCAACTTATGGCAACTTTTTAGCGAGCACGTTTGATTGAAATTTGTGGCAAATTGCTTCCAGCTGCAGCGAGCTGTAATGGAATGATCAAACTGCTATCAGTGAGCGGGGCGCAACTATTGGAAATGAGGCATAAAAGGCGCCGCACTCTTATCAATTCCGCCCCAAATGAGTGTAGCAACAACCTCTAGTCTCATCATCATCCCCATGCCCCGCCCCGTGGCACACACGTATCTGCAGTTTGTGCAATGGCTGAATGGCAACAGCAAGAGCCAAACAAATTGCCAGCCATTACCAGCCAGAAGGGTAATTTTTACTTTTCCAGCTTTTCCAGGCGCTTTATTTGCCAGCCAAATTTGTACGAATTGCTGCAGCACCACTAGCACCACCATCGCCCGGCAGTTGTGAAAACCAACAATGCTGCCGATGCTGTCGATTTGTAATAGGTGATTTGGCAAAGGAAATTGAGACATCAATAAATGTGGCTTGCCTTGGCTCGCTTTAAGTTGCCGAAGAAACATGGCCGGAGATTGAGAGAGCTCGGAGGATCATGCACAAAAATATTTCCACCTTTTTGCGTTGCATTTGCATTGCGCATACGACACGTTGCCGGTGTAATGGGTGAGGCACTTGCACCGCAATACATGCACTTGGTATTTAAGGCATTTCCTAATTTGTCAAGAGAAATATTTATTAATCAAACTACATTTGTATATATTTTATGAAATATTTACTGTACAACTCACTGTTCATTCTTTAGAATTGTTAGAGGTAAACCCGAGACTGGTTTAGCAAGAATAGAAACCAATATTGCAATTGTCTTTTGTACCAGTTCTAATTGCCCAAAATGCTTCTGTGGTGAACTTTTCTCTGTCTTTGTCTCCCCTGCCTTACCGAACTTGCTCTGGATCCGGTAAATTGAACTTTATTGCCACGATTGGCTCAATAAACGTGACCAGGACACCGCTCTGGCAGCCAAATCAAGGCAGCTTTGTTGACCGGCTAAATTCGATATGACAATTTGACGAGGCAGCCGCAGGAAATGGCAGCAAAAATCGCAGTCCCTGTGTGAGAGGATACCTCGAGGAAAAACTAGTTTGATGCGTTCAAACCATCCCTATATGGACACTATAAATGGAGCAAAAAATCGGGCATTATGTTCGATTTTTTGTACGGTTTTTTTGTAGAATCAGAGCCACAACTGTTGGTTAGACACAGATGATTGCGTTACCTCACGCCTGAAGTGTTCTTTTTTCAGTGGCATATGTTGCAGGTGGAATTGTAGTCAGTTTAAAGAAGGGATTGGCTTGAATTTCTTTAAAGCTTGATCTTTAATATAGTGAAAATGAATACAAAATACTTAACAGAAATAAGTGCAATTTAAATAATTTAAAACTTAAGCTGGTATATAAGATAGGTAAAGAAAAACAAGAATATGTCATATATGACTCCTTCCCCAAAAAAAAAGTAAAACAACAAATAATAAGCAAACAATGGAGGGCTAACGAACAACATCACAAAATACAAAAAGGCAGCAGTTGCAGATGAGGCACCCAAAGTGGGGGATGAGCTTAATGTTTGTGCAAAACATTAAAATAATAATCAAAACAACGATAATTGAAAGCACGCGCATGGGCAAAAAGAAGCCAATGGAAAAATGAAAAACAAATATCAGAATGTGTCAGAGAACAGGCCATGCCCGCCATGGAAAATTCAGCTGCGGGGCAATCGGAAAATCATCTGGCATGTGGATAATTTCCAGCAGACTTGCCGCTGCATTAGCAAAAACACACTGACATGTGCGACAATATAATCTGGCGACAATTTGCGCCTAAAAGTTGCGCTGCATTTGTTGAATTGCAAACACGCCTGGTTATTCCGCTAGAGCGGCGGCACATTGGCAAATCCAAATATTGTTGTAGCTGCACCCAGGACTTTCTCACATATAATTTAAAATGCATAAATTTTACCGCCTGCCGGGCATTACACAATTTTCGTTAACAGTTTTCGTTGCAAAAGTGTCGAGTGTTTGAGTTTGAACCGAGTTTTAGCACCAGATTTTACCCAAAAAGCTAGCACAATGCCACACTGAGGGAAGTAAGTTCGAAAAACTGAAAGTAACTACTGAAAGTTTAATTCTGAAAATAATAATAAAATATTGTTTAAAAATGAGAGTGGAATATGGTTATAAAATCAATATTCCTAAACGATAATGATAAGTTAAACTTGTACAGAAGTTAGCTTTGCTAACAATTCCTTAGAAATTTCTTTTTAAAACCCTTTTTTCTCTCGGTGCCTGTAAGACAAATACCAACACAGAACCCACACAGGCGCCGCTCCTTCATTCATATATTATTTGCAGTCAAATTAAACCCCAGCAGCTGTGAATTTTACATGTGGGCGGACGAACAAATTTTAGGCAAATATGAATTTTTAATACAATTGCGGAAAGTTCTCTGTGCAGCGCTTCTGCTTAATTAAGTAAGCCTGAAGTGGGCGTGGTCGCACGCTACGAGATGTCGTCAAACGATTGAAATAATCAAATGAATTTCTATTACGTCATATTAACTTGGCCAAGCAAGGCGGCGGGGACAAGGGGACTGACTGTCCAGGACTACTCACTCGGTTTGGACGAAAGTTTGACGGCAAAAAGTTGAGGCAATAATTTACACAAATTGGCAATTCAGCTGGCCGAATAATGTCCGTCAAGTCGGGCCATGCAGAAGTCAAAATTCGGTCAAAACTTTTCTCCGGCTGCCCCACAACTTGTTCTCACTTTATCGAATCTTTATCGGCTTCAGCTCGACAAACACGTCGCCGGGAAATTCAAATGATAAGGCTGTGGCTCAATCTGTGGGTGGTGCCGGGTGACTCTGGTCCTTAAAAGTGGGTGGCACTGGGCCGGCGTGGGCGCTTTTCGGGCTCTTTTCGGCTGCAGGGCATTGCGCGTTATGACAACATAAACGATATTTACTTTTTTCTGCCTGGCTATTGCCATTTCGCCTGCCATTTCTTTATTTCTCGCAATGTCGATGTCGATGCCTTTTATGCGGGACTCTGCTTTTCCCATCTAACCTCTCATTCGGCCAAAGTTTTCGACTGTTTCTGTGTGCGGCGAATTCTTTTTGTTCGTTTCGTTTGGGTTCTTTTTCTACTTTTTGCTATTTGAAGTACTTCAAAGATTTTAGCATATTTTATTTGAATACTTTATTTCGTGAAATGCGTTAGTGTGTGTGTGCCTGAGCGAGAGGAGGGAGTAAGATAGAGCGAGATAAAGAGAAAGAGAGCGAGCGTAGTGAAACGACATGACTTTTTCAGCTTTGTTGGCCCCACTTTTTCCCCCTGGTAAGACCCCCCTTCATATCCGCACTTCTAACTAGTTTCTATGTCTTTGGCGCAAAGTTTTGCCTTCAGTCGCTGTGAAATGAAATTTTTGAAAATTTTTCCGCGGGGAAATGAAAAAGTTTGTCCTGGTGGACACAATGCGGCTGCCTGGCCCCGATCTTTTCACCCCGGCGCAACCACTTGTCCTACAAGTTCTAGTTAATATTACGCATACGCCGCGTATGCCCTTTTGACTTTTCGCCTAGACCCGGGCTCCTTTCGACCATTTGCGTGTGCCAATGTAGTAGGGAGCGCAGCTGCTGACGAGGTTCGCAGAAGGACGCACAGGACGAAGCAGGGAACAGGGAGCAAAGGAGCAAGGAGCAAGGAGCATGGCGCACGGAGCAAAGCGTGGGATAAGCAATAAAGGATAATGTCATTCAATGTTTTGTGTGTCCCGAAAAATAGCGAAAACAACAATGCCAACAACAACAACAGCAGCAGCAGGAGCAGAAGTGACAACAACCAAGGCAACGACAACAGTGACAACAACCAAAGCGGAAACGCTTGCCATCATCAGCGTCGTGCTCATCTTCCTTTGCTGTCGTTCTCGTTGTCATTGGCAATAGTTTCCTCTACACAGGAAAAAATTAGTGATGCAAAAGTTGCAGTAGAAGAAAAAATTAAACTAACATAAAGTGTACAAAACAATATATAATAAAAAGTTTATGTGTCATAACTTATGACTCAGAATGCTAATTAAAATGTATGAAAAAAATAACAAATATAAGCTGGCTCTTAATTAGAACTAATTGAAAGCTGTACATAAATATAAAAAATAAATATATCAACTTCTCAATACTGAAAAACTTTGTACTTTGAAAACCTTAATCTAAGTCGAAGCTTTCAGAATTCTCTCTTTCCTTTGCTTATAAAATCTTCTTTGATTAAGGTATTAATTTCTCCAATTAGTTGAAAAAAATGAAACAAAAAATATCTTAAGAATGTAATATTTCAGGAAAACTTTCGATCTCATGTTAGGAAAGCATCACTGAACAAAATTATTTGCTCCTTAATGAAACTAACTAACCTTTTCCCTCAGTGCATCGACTTTGTTGCTGTTTTCGGCTGCCGCTGCTTCTACTTTCAGCTCGCTTCGCCGCCAGACAATAGTCAAAAATGTCTTCATGTCGAGGGCGAGGAGCATAACGGAAATTCGCATTTGAAAAATACTTTCTTCATTTAACAACAATGTAAGGCGTCGGCGGGGTGGTAGGTGAGAGAAGGACACTGGCAGGGTGGCAAAGTGTTGGCATTACTGTAAATCGTTTTCGTTTTACGTTTCATAATGACAAAGACAGCGGCAGCGAGTCCAAAGGAAGGCGAGCCAAGTCGATTGACAGACAATGGGCGGAAATGAAAGAAGCAGCTCCCAAAAAAACAAAAAAAATGAAACAAAGAGAATTGTGCTGAGCCCGCACGAAGTGTTTTTTAATGAGCGGTGTGGCTTTAGCTCCAAGTAAATCGGATCGATAGTTTTGCCTTTCATTAGTGTTGTATCTTCAATGGTAATCCATACTTATCAAATGAAAATAATCGCATTCAAAGGGAACGTAAGCTTTTTAGAAATATGCAATTGCCTTCCATTGTGCTACATTGTTTGGGGGCGGGGGGAGAAAAGTGACTCAAGTTTCATGGGAAAACTTTTCACATAAGCGGATATACGGATAGGGAATTGATTTTTATACAAGCCAGTGGCAACTTTCAGCCGCTTCGGATGTATAAAATGAAAATAAAAATAAAAAACAATCAGCAAAATGCTGGCGTCCCATATGCGCGACAAAAACACTTCACCCTGCCGACAGCTCATTTTCATCGGGATGAGAATTTTTCAGGCGAGGAGCGAAAGCCAGCGAGCAGGACATGCGGTGACATTTCGCCAGGAGGCGTTTGCGGGCGGGGCATATTTAAATCTAATTTTGTCACTCAACAAACAGCGACATGCTCACACATTCCCCATGCAACTGATGCTGCTGCTGTTACACCGCAGAAAAGATACAGTCATTAATCTGAGTCTTACAGGATTACAGGAAATATACCCTATAAACATTATTATGAAATGATTGTTTAGTTATCTTAAAGAGGGAGCTTCTTATTGAGACTTCTAATTTATATTAAAGGTAACTAATAACGATACTTTTTTCGCTCTGTGTAGTGGCCCTGTTGCAGCTGCTTGCGACTCCCTGTAATCGTGATTTCCTGTGCAGCAGACGGCCACAGGGTAGGCGAGAGGGCACGAGAAGGACTCTGAGATAGAGCTGCGTTGGTGCCTGTCATTGTTGTTGCCAGCTCCTAGTCCTGCTCCTGCTGCTGTCTTTGTTGGGCGCGTTAAAAATGTCACAGCGCATTGCATACTTATTGGCGCATGTGTTAATGCACCACCGCAACCGCCACTCTGCCCCCTGGCTCGTCAACCCCTCCTCTGACAGGCTAAATGTTACGCGCTGCACTGCATGCATTTGCGGCTGGCAAAATCCTACGGTTTTTCCCTTCGCTATTTTTTGCCTCTATTTTGTTGCATTGTGTTCGACGTTTGCATATTCTTGCCTCGCTCGCACCCGGCGCTTTTCCGACCCTTTGTGGCAGGTGTTTGAATTAGCTTTCCCTGGGTTGGCTGGGCAAAGCTGCAGCACAATGGCTTGCAATTGCACAAAAGCTTATTAGGTTTTCTCCGGTGTGTGTGGGTGGGTGTGATTGCCATTTGGTTTCTGCTCGACTGTGTGTGTGTGTGTGTGTGAGTGTATAATACTTCTTTACAACAAATAATGCGCTTTGAGGTCGCGTGCTTCGCGTGTTTTAATCCATTCGCTTTTAGCACCGCTCCTCCATCGCCGGATCCCAAACCTGCAGCACTTTCAACTGTGTGGCATTTTTACGCTTCGCTTTTAACGGCGGTAACGGCGGCTCCAAATCCATTTGACAATGTTAACAACAAAAGGAAACTCATATCCGAAAATGCAGTTTACTTTGATAAACAGAAGTTGTGGTTCCGCCGCAAAACTATTACGAGTTAGAAGCATTTAAAGCTAGACTGGTTTATGGTGCTAAAAGTTGTCTATATTATGAGCAAGAAATAATGTAGATTTAAATGGTTATATAGTAGGCCAGTAATTACACGGAATTTATGGAAACAAATTGTTAAATAATTGTATTAATACACAGAAAAACGAACTAAGTTAATCCCTTAAAAGTTCCTAGAAATATAAACTATAGCTTCCAAAGAGCTCTTAGAATTTTGTTTAGTTCTTGTTCTCAGTATTTAATATCTAGCTTGTCTGAAAACTCAGTCTTTGGTTAAATGCTTTCTGAGATTAAAATTTCCTGGTATTCGAAATCAAATATAAAGTCAATGGTTCTGTAAGTTGTTACTTAAACATCTTCTACATTTACCTGTGAATTTTCAGCTGTTTTACTCTTTTGGCCTCATTTATACAGTTGTCTGACTGAGCCATGCATTAAACTCAGATAACAATGGGCGGCAAGGGCTCTTTGGGCCAAGAGCTGCGTTGCCCTGGGCTATAATGTGGACTCGGGGCACTCGAAACAGGATTGGGGGATTGCAGGGATTGCCGTACAGGGCACTTTCAGCTTGAGCTGCTGTTGATTTAATTCAAGAGGCCATGCATTTCCAATGTCGAGGACTCGTATGAAAAATGTACAGCGATTCCAGTGCTGTTATCCCCTTTTTTCGCCGTAATTGCTTGGCTTTTTGGGACGATGCAAATACGAGTGGCACTGTAACATAATTTCCGTGCAAAATACATCAAAATGGACCATCGTGGAAATCTCCATTTTCACATATGTATATTTGCCCAGCAGTCTAAACTATGAGTGGCTCACACTCACACACCGAGGAACACGCTCGGGCAGATATGTTGATGTGGTTAGTTAGCATCTGTGTTTATATTTGTGTTTGCATTTTGCATTTTCTGCCGGTAAGGGATGATGGCAGGGCGGGGGTTGGGACAGCGTACACATGTCCATGTCCGTCACATTTGTCGGTGCACTTGCATTGGTGTTTACCTCCATTCTATACCGCCTTTATCCTTTTTTTTTTCCTCTGTCGATTTGGCCCGGCACATTTGTGTTTGTTCAGCTACTTTTGCGGTTTGCCGCTTTTCGCGTACATTTCAACCACATTTGTAGTCACTCCGGTTTTGGAAAAACGCCAAAAAAAAGAACCGGGAAAAAAGCTTAAGTGGTCGCAAGGAGAAGGACAACGGATCTCTGACTCCGTGTTATAATTCGAGATAGATTGTTATGTGTGAATATGTCTCGGAGGTAACTAGCCTTTTGGTAATAATTTATTGTGGGATTTATTGAATAATTTGTATTTTTCCAGTAAATTTCTCTTTAACACTCCTAATATTTGCACTCTGCAGATAACCATATTCGTCTATAACTATATTTATTCATTGTTCATCGTTCAACTAATGCTTATAAAAACCCTGATAGTTTCAATAGTTTCTCTTTTAATTCGTTTTTGGTTAGATAATCGAGAGAGCGCATGAAATGCATTAGAAACGCCTGCAAATTGAAATGCATTACCATAGAAATCTATAATTTTAACCAAATTAGAGAGCAATTTTATCAAAATTCAATGCGATGTTTTCGAACAACTTTCGCTGGGTGTGTGCGGGTGTTGCTGTGTTCGTACCACGGGGCGTATGTGCAATTTGATGTGCTCGCAATTCAATTAAATTCGGCAAATTAAAGCGAACTGGCAACGCTGAAGTGAAATTTAATTGCATGGGGGACCAGCTCCCACCTTTCGCTCGCGCCTTTCCCCCGGGGAGGTCAGGGCAAAATGCAGCACGTATTTATTAGCTGACGTGCATTGATGAAGGTCGAACCAAAGAGTGCGTGATCCACCGAAGCAGGCGGTGAATGGGGGTGGTTCTGTGAGGGATGGGATGCAGGAACAAGAGCAGGAGCAGGAGCTGGAGGAATAGCAGCTCCAACTTGAGCAAGGATTCTCCTCGGCCGCTGATTGACTCACGATTATGCAATAAAACAGCAGACGACAGGCAGGACAACACTCAAATCCCCACAGAGACAATGGCCCGAAGACCGGGCCTGCTTCCGTCTCTTTCGTTCCTACGATCTGCCATCTCTCTCTCTGGGTGTTTGTGAGGGTTTCATTGGCTTCATTTCAACAGCAGCTTTTCAAAAGCTAAAACTTTTTTATGTCCAACTCATTAAAAATGTGCGCCAATGGACTTTATGCAGGCCAGCCCAGGGATCCTTGATTCCTCTCCGACTTTGGCTCAAGCTCCCTTCTGTTGCCACACAAACACACACAGAAATATATCCGGAATCAGACATACACTTGGAAAAATAAAAAAATAACTAAATTAAATATAATAAAATTAATTCAATATGCATAAAATAAATAGATGTATCTATAAAGACTCCTCTTATTTTTAAAAGCATTTTAAATATATTTAAATATTCTCAAAATTATTTTTGTTAATGTAGATTTTCGAATGTTTTTCTCTAGAATTTCCCTTATTTTTCCTGAATGCCAACGGTCGACCAAGTTGAAGCCAGAAAGCCAAATGCAATTTCCAAGTTTTTAATGTGCGAAATTTCTAATTTAAGATTTACGATATTTTTATGTCGAATTACGCAGCACAGCCAGCATCCCGCCGCCGCCGCCGCTGCCATTGATGTTCGCTCATTTTCGTCCTCTGGTGTTTGGCTGTGAATTCCTTTTGGTCCTGGGAAGTTGGGCCCGGCTTTTAATGGAGAGCCGACTCTTTAATTGTGGGAACAGTGCGTAATGCAGGCCGCTATATATAAATATACATACCGGATGGTTATATTTTTGGGCTCTTAATTATGGGCACGCCCAAAGGTCAATGGTCGCCTTTTGATGCAAATTTTATGGACTGGAACTTAATTGGCCGCCCGGACCATTGAATAGCCGGCACCCACGGAAGAACACAGGAAGAGCTGAAAAATCTGCCCCGGGCAAATAAAATGCTCTGTCCGAAATTGTTTTGCGACTGACCAATTGACTAAAACCAACAAAAATGTTGTAACTGCTGCAGATTTAATGGGCATTTGTTTTTGGCGCGGTTCGGGTTTTGGAGTTCCCCTGCAGAGAAGGGCAAAGGGGAATGAAAACGCAGCGATTGCAGCTGCAGTTTTGTTAGTTAGGGCAATAAATTGTTGGCTCCATTCGGCTGGGACTGGGGACTCGGCACGAACCAGGGGCCAGAGAGATGTGTCAGATGCAGAGATTGTATAAAATAAATTGGTCAGCGATTGATTTGGGGGATTTGCCGAACAATTTATTACCACCGAGATAAAGGCATTTGAGTGTCAACATCAAAATGGCAACATTCCATTCCAGTCGAATGCCCAAGCCAGCCAAATATTTTTCCCTTTAATCCTTTTTGCGTGACCTACACTTGAATAAATAAATATTATAAACAAATAAAAATAAATAAAACATTATACATGGATTAAGAAGTAATTGTTTATTGATTAAAATACTTTAAAAATAATAAACTTGTTGTAGAGTATATTTCCTTATTTTTCAATCCTTCATTTTTTCTCTAAGTGAATCTTTAAGGTCACATTTTACAGCACATTAGGCAGACACCCGATTCCTGTGCAATTTAAACCGCTTAAGTGAAAAGAGAAGCGTTAACACGTGCTCCATGGCTAGACTGGGACCGAGGCGGTCCTAAATTCCCAGTGGTTCCCCGAAAAAAGAAAAACCGCAAAAACCGTATCTCAATTGCAATCACTCAAAACAACGGAAATGACGCTTAGCACAACTTCCTGTCGCTCCGGTCGGACAGACAAATGAAAGTATCCACAGCTCCGGGACGACGCGCAACCTCTTCCTATTCCTCGCACCAGAGTTGTAATTCATGTCGCTGGGGGAGTTTTCTTTTTTGGCATATTTGTCAACTCTGTTTCCACTGCACACATGATGAGGTGAGGTGAGGGGCACTGGCAGTGGGAATTTAGGGCCAGCCACGCCCTCCAGCCCATGCACACTCACACACACACAGGCACACATCTGACTGGCACATTCAAGTGCAATTTCTGTGTAATGCGAAACTATGTCATTTTGGCAGGGACGCGAGCCGAAAAGCAAGCCCCAAGTCATCCAGGATACAGTCAAGCTGCAGTAAATCAAACTATCATTAGGAATTAGAAAATAAAAATATAAAAAAATACCTATAAATGTGAAATTGGAAGCAATAAATTAGTTAGATATCTCTTAATTTATTTAATATTCAAAAGTAACTAGACCCTTTCAAACTTAACCTTTTGGAATCGTTTATATAAATTTTATATTTTAATAATTAAAATTAAATTAACTACAAATTCAATTTAAAAATCATATTACCATGATTCAGTATTATTTAAACTTTAAGTTATTGATAACTGACTGTATTTGTCCGCATCCTCTGCATGCAAACATGACACGTTTGGCGCACTTGTGATGGCACTCGTGTCCACCTGGCAGCTGGATGGATCCTAGCTCCCGGCTCCCGGCTCCCGGCTTCCAGCTCCTGGCAGCTGGCAACGGACGATTGCAGCTGCAACCGGATCCGGAACCAGAAGCCGCTCTGCCGCTGAGCTGGAGCTGGAGTGCCGAAAATAGCCCGGACAACAACCGGCAAGCAAAGTGGCAACGAAAGTGACAGGCTCAGGGTCTGGAGGGGTTTCATGGGGAATCCCAGGCAGGCAAGCTGACAGGCGGCATTTGATAATGTCAAGCCCCAAATCAGCAACAGACACCGACCAACTGAGGGGTGGGTAGCAGGCGAGGTGGCCGTGTTGGACAATTGCACGTTGCGATTTCAGCCAGTTGCCACTTGGTCGAGCACACATGGGCATCTCAAGTATCTGTCTGGGCCATCGTCGAGTGTGGCGATGGCGACGAAACTAAGCAACTATGATTTAACTCTTGCTCGTCTCGTAATTGGCGCTAAATTTGTCTACCGCTTCTTGTCTTTACAGAACAGTTTCACATTTTTGTGGGCGACCTGAGTGCTGAAATCGAGACGCAACAGTTGAAAGATGCATTCACCCCATTTGGAGAAATATCGTAAGTACAGTGCATGGTTTATAGAATTTTATTATAAAATAAAGATTAAATAGTATAACAAAAAAGGTGAAAAGCTATATTATAATATTGGAGGTAATCCCTTGAATAACCTGGCTTACAAGCTCTTTCAAAACTACCAAAACTAGTTTCCTAGGATTTCTTCTACACTTCAGACCCTGGAGTGCCCCACGTCCTTCAAGTCCCCGTTTCGGCCAGCACATTAACTCCAATCAAAGAACATTTTGCCGCACTTGTGCCGTCCGAGAAAATTGTTAAATAAACAAGCAAACAGCAAATGAAGCCCCCCGCCTCCTGGGTTCCGCCCTTCGGCCCAGGCCTCCGGCGGCCTATCTGCGCTTAATTTATGAATAATTAGCGAGCCGAGGGTGCATGTCGAAGGAAACCGCGAAATGTTGTGCCACAGCAACAGAAATCTCTCTCTTTTCTTTTTCTGGCTTTGCTTTTGTTTCTCCAGCTCGCTTTTTTTTCTCTCAAAAGTACGAGTGAATGGACCATAGAAACGGTGGGGGGAAAACGGAGGCTTCCTGGCAACGGGCAATAAATTAATAATTTAATTTTCGACTTTTTTGTTTGAGCAGCCAAGGGGGGAGAGGGTAAGGGTGAGGAGCAACAACAAACTGCAATGGGGACCAGTTGAAAGCCACAAGCAGCTGTCGACGCCGGGCAAACAAATGCCGGGCGAGTGGCCCAAAAAAATATTAGAGCAGAACAAGTGAAAGCAAATAAAACTGATTTATATACATACACCCCTGTTCAGGTGGGGCTCTACACGTATATACATATATATATATATATATATATATATATATATATATGTATTTATGCTGCGCCTGCTCATCAGGTCAGTAACCAAAAAAAAAAATGAAGAAAAAAAGACGTCCTGGGAGCGTGTTTCGCAGGCTTTTCATTTGCCACTTCCTTAATTAATGAGCATCAGCCTTCGTCTCCATCTTCTTCCAGGTGGCCCCTCGCTATTTGCTCGCTTTTCTTTTGAGAAACGTTGAACTCATTTTGCCAGAAACTATTTATTCGAGTGCACACAGAGAAAAAAAGGAAAGTCCTAAATATGCTTAGAAAACTGTTAATTAAAATTTTCGAACAATTAAGTTTAAAAGGTAGAAGAAGAGTTTTTTATATACAAAATTTTAAACCAAAAGAATTGAGTTTCTTAAGCCTACTTCAGTTATCACAAACTTTACAATAATTATAAAAAATCACACTGTGAATTTTATAAACTAAAGCTAAGTGCACTCATTATTTCCTTAAAATAACCAAACAAAAGTGTCTTCCCTCCCTTTTAATAGTTCTAAAAATTTAAATTGTCTAAGTTGCATTTAGTTTTTTTTTTTTTTTTAATGTGTATTCTGCCAAATGTACATTTAACATTTAGATGGTTTTGGTCTTTTTGAAGTGCTCGACGGATTTTTGGGCGCGGCTCTTGGCCCGCGGCCCCGACATCTGCAAACACTGTTATTCCGCATGTTTATTTTATGGCGAGCGCAAATCTAGGAAATAATTACATTTTTCATCTACACCTGAAGTGTTTCTTTGCTGCCTTTAGGGCTCCCGAGAAACCTAGAGCTGGCGCAGCTTCAAAGACATCCTCGCTGGCAGCTCCCTTTGCCAGGACATCATCCTTCGTCGCTGGCTCTTAATTTATTGCTCTTTATGCCTTGAGTGCCCGCGTGGGAAATAATCGCAAATATGTTGTCGTCCTCGGCTTTACCTACTTTTCATCATCAGGTTAACAGCCCTCATGGGTGGATTTTTCATTTAAGAAAGCTAAATTTATACAACAATTTCCGCCCCCCCCCAACCGAGACCCGCCCACTCGGTTTTAATTAACTGACTCAACTTTGGCATTGCGGCGAACAGCAAAAAGTTGGCCAAGTGTAATATGTGTGGAAAATTCCCTATAACTCAAAGTTTTTGTGGTTTTCCTTTTTAGGGACCGGCAGGCAGACAGAACTCATTATGAAAGTCGATGGATGGAAATTATTGAAAGGGCGGCAGCGGCAAACGGCAACAAAAGAAATTTAATCCTGCAATTAATTGCTTGCCTTTGGCATCCATCTGCCCACGGAAATCACTAACACAATCAGAACCGTAATCATACTCATAATCCCTTCAAAATAATTAAGTTCCTTTGAGTTTCCAAATCAATCAACACCTTGCGCTTAATCAAAAACACCAAGCACACTTGTCCACTTTCCCAGTAGCCGATACCCTCCGGACTTCAGTTTCTATATATATGTTATATATATATATACAGCTTCCTTATCGCGGCTGTTTAATGGACTGGCACACAGCAAAAATCCGATTAGACAATATCATGAGGCCTCTGCGGCTGGAATTCTTGGAATGCCCATAAAACACAACGCCCCGTGGCTAGTGTGCTTATTTTAATGCAGCTAATTAATTATTCGGCTGGTCAAAAGGATCAACATAAAATCCACACCATACACACAAAGAAATCGATGTAAATTAGGAAGCAGAATATTTTGTCTTATTAATTTACCAAGTAGGAATCCACTCTTTATTTTCCCTGTGTCTTTCTGCCCAATTAGGGAAACTCGCAGAAACCAATCGACTGCAGCCGTAGAAGCAGCAGTGTTAAGATAATGATGGGCACTTCAAGCGGTTCAAGGAATTTGGGTTATAATACTGAAATTCAATTATCCGCCTGCGATGGGCGGTACGAATGCATCGGAGAACCGAAACCATAACCATAACCAGATAGCATTGCTCCTGATTAATTACATGCAATATGTTCTGGCCCCCAACTCCAGACTCGTTTCACGAGGCGTTTTCATAAATAAAACCAGAGGCAGAGGCGAAGGGCCACAGACAAACAAAGGCGGCCGGCACAATGGGCAAATTGATTAGCGAGAAGGACATGGACACGTCCTGCCCATTGCCCAGTGCCCTTTGCCCGGGATTGTAGTTTGCCTGATTAGTTTGCCCGATATTGTGGCTGCCTCTCATAATTCAATTACATTTTTGTGCTGCATGGCTAACGAGCCCTCGGCCTGTAATTGGCAGTCCTTCGTGCTGCCTTTGCGGCCTTTCATTGTTGGCCACAAAAGGCTTAACTCTTGGCCTTTATGCCCAAGTTTGACCGGTTCAAATTTCAAATTTCCAAAGAAAGTGTACACAGCAAGAAAATGGAATTACAATTCCTTAAAAATCCTTTAAAAATAAAATTAACAATCACACTTTTCATTGGAATAGCTTGCTTAAACTTCTAGTATTGCTTAAATTTTCTCTGTGCACCCGTAGAATAACTTGTGTCTGTCTCACGTGTCCTGAAAAGGTAACTGGAAAAAAAGAAAGCAAATCAACAAGATAATAGTTGATAGTTGCGACTTGGAATGGGAATGGGAATGGAAATAAACTCGCTCGCTATCTCGTTTGCTTTTTTTTCGGTTACTTTTAATGACACTTGGAAAAGTTTTGATTTTGGTTTGCTGTCTACCATCTCCAGACTCCGGCACCTTGGCCCCGCCGACATCATTACGTTGATTTTTCTCCTTCTATTTTTTTTTGCGGAGGGTATATAATTTTGTCGCCGGTCTTAGCGACAGCCCTCGATTGGGGCGATGCTGAAAATGAGCAAAACTTTCAACTTAATCTATTCAGAAAGTTGGCTCAGCCAGAGACTCTGGCTCAGCCTGCGCCCATCCCGACCGGCCCCTTTTCATAAACTTCAAAATGCGCTTGTGCACGTCGTCGAGTTGCGTTCGCTCCCTTTTGCAGTTTTGCAGTTCTTTGAAGTGCCGAAGGAGGGAATGAGTAAGGGTAAGCGGAAACGGAAACCAATGATCGGCGACAAGTGGGCGGCGGAAATGGCGGAAAAAGTTGAGCGGTCGCGCCATCTAACTCCGGGTTTTAAGTAGGCGGCGGCTTTTGTTGCGAGGCGGCGAGTGACAAATCAAAATCGCATTCAAATGCGACGCGGCATGCAGCGGAAGTTAATGCGAAAAACTTTTGCCCCAAAACGCGCACAATCAGTCAAGCATCTCCTTGGCACTCAGTACCCGCCGCATCCCTTTTTCGCCCGATTTTCACCCGATTTTCTACCGAATTTCTTCACGATTCCCGCGCCCCGATTTTCCGCATTTGCCAATCCTTTGGCTCTGTTTGTGCGTAGTGTGAAAAATGAGTCTTGGCAGTTTGTGTTGCAGCCGCAAAAGCCTGACACTTTTTCATGCCCGCCTGCGACGATTTATATTTGTGGCAAGTGTCAAAAGTTATCCCGAGTCCCGAGTTTTCTCCGACTTTAAAGCGGAATCCACTCAATGCAAATTAAAGCAAATTGAAAACGGTCCGCGTATACTCAGCTGTGTAAACTTTTTAATACAATTTTAATGGTTGGGCCAACTTTTGCACAATCATTAAATGGCAAAACAATTTTCGTTTTCAATTTGTTTAGATTTTGTATCAATACGCACAGGTTTAATGCTTAGATAATAGACAGAGCAAGGCGACGGCGGCTCTGAGGCATAAATTTATTAGATTTACCCAACGGCTGCGGCAACTTTTCACATAAAATGCGCATTAATTCATTAAACTTGACAAAGGCGAAACACGAGTGCCAAGCACGGGCGGCTGCCTTTTTGGACAGTGTCAGTGCCAAATGCTCGGCGAGTGAATGTCTGAATGAGTGAATGAATGAATGCCTAGCTGCCTAGCTGAGTGAATGACTGGCTGACTGACAATGTCCTGCATTTTGGGGCCAACTAAACGGAGCCAAAACAGTTTGCAAAACGGCGCCCCGCAGTGGCTAAATGTGTATAAATAAAAGTGCTTCAGTCGAGAGAGCGAGAAGAGCGGCGCCTTTTTAAAATTAAATCAACGGAAATAAAAAGGGACAACAGGGGATAAGGGATAAGGGAAGCGGCGAACTTTTTTATCGCGCCAACAAAGCCGCGCCAGAAATTATGCTGCAATGAAGACGACAACGAGTCCTGGTCTGGCTGGCTGGCTTGCTGGCGCGGGTCCTTGGTCCTTAGACGAGGGGCGACAATTTTTGGCTGGCGCTTAAAATGGCACTTTGGCTGCCTGTCATTTGCAGGCAGCGCGGCACAAATTGAATTTAACTGCAGTTTCTGGGCCTCTTTCTCTCGCTTTCGTCCATGGTTGAGCCGCTGCCAAAAAATCCGAAATCCGAAAGCCGAACAAACGCCACAACGCGGCGTCGACCCTCCTCCGGGGCCCGCACATATGTTGGAAGTTTATCACTTGGCCAAATAAAAATTTGCTACTCGCTACTTGCTGCTCGGCCGGCCTTGCTCTAAACTTTTTGGCTACAAATTTATTGGCAATAAATTGACTGCCATTAAAGTAAGCGAATAAAAAATGGCTGCCAACGCATAAATCCCCCAAATAATTTGACAAAATGAGTCACACAGATTGAGTGGCCCATTTTATGGCCCCCCCGGCAGGGACGGGGCCCTCTCCTGAAGTCACAGGTGCAATTTCGACACGGAAATGTAATTTTAAAGCACTCAACGACCTCTGGGGCCAGCCTGCCGCAAGTTTCAGCCAGAACAAAAAATTAGCGGAAGGAGCGAACAGCAGAGGCACAATATAATATAATCATGGACCAATAAAGCCTCCCCTTACACAGACAAAAAAATTTTTTGTAATTGAAATAGAAGCTAGAAATAATAGATATTACTATTTGAACAAATTATTATTTGAATTTATCAACAAATCTTGGACATTCCCATTGTTCAAAATCAAAGGAAAACTGCTGACAAATTCCCCCGAAAACCCCAATTGCATTTCCCTGTGTGTTGAGGCTCCGGTACAGGTGCCTGTCCCCCGAGTGACACTCTGCGGTAGGATGGGCCAAGGAGCTGCAAACAAGAGAAATCTAATCAAAGCTAATCCAACAAAAGCGAATGGCGGGCAATGTCAAGCTCCTTTTGTTTGCCCAAAGTGGCGTAAGCGCGGAAATTTGCTTGGCCAGACTCAAGGGCCCCAGCAATGGTAGACATTTACTTAAAATACAAGCTATAAAATGAGCTGCTGCTGCCGGATGCGGATGCGGCGGATACGGATGGCCATGCAGATCTGCCGCAGACTCCTCCGCCGAGTGCCTAGTGTCGAGTGCCCTGTAATTGCCGGACAAAGGTAAACGCCCGAGGGGCGAGCTCAAAGTACTATATAAAAGATAAAGGCAGGCGTTGGGAGGGGGAGGAATTAAATGAATTTGATTTACGTTTTTAAAGCCAAATAAACGCCTTTCAATTAAGTCGAAAGCAGGAGCAGCAGCTGGCCATCCTCAACCGCTGGCATGTCCTGCTCCTGCTGCTGCTCCTGCTGCTGCTCCGCCTCCTCGTTGTCGTTGCCGCAGCCGTCTCTTATTGACTTTGGCAGTGGCTGTGCCGCTGACAGTGCCGTCGTTCGTTGGCATTGGTCTCTGGCAAAATACTCGAAAAACCACCGCAAACACCTGACGAGCATTCATTCGATGCCACCTGCCCCAAGCTAGCCATCTCCTTCTTTCTTCTCCTCCTCCTGCCTCTCGTCCTGTTTTCCCTTGGTCTCCTTTCGACCGCCCTCAACTGCCGTTTGCATAGAGCGCTCATACGCCCTGTTGCCTCGTTTCGCTTTTGTCGCTACCTTTTTGCCTCACCATTTTGCACTGGAAATAAATTGTAAGCCTCAAGGAAGAAGATTATTTATTTAAAAGTATATTTAAAAACTAGAGGTTTTTAATAACAGCTTTCAATTTAATTTAAAGAATTAATAGAAAGCTATCATATCTGTTGTTCCCATAAAAAATTAATAAGAACTCCAGCTTAATTCGATACATTATTTATAGACTGTAGTTTCTCTAAGTGTTTGCTCTCAGCTTGTTGTCATTTCGGTAGCACAGCGCCGTGCTCACTGATTTCGCTTGCAAATTAATGAGAAATTAGAGACAATGCCAGAGTCAGAGCCGCAGAGCCGCAGAGAGGGGCCGATGGAGGGGCCCATTGCCATTCCCATTGCGCTGTCCGTCGCTGTTCGTCGTCGTAAAAAGAACATTTGTGCTAATTTAGAAAAAGGCAAATTTGGACAGGACTTCATTACGGGCACCTAACGGCATTGGCATTGCTTGGCCAGGTCCTGGCCCTTGTTTGATTGATTGAATTGGTCTGGGCGACCAGAGGGGTTTTTGCTTAGGAAGAGGCATGCGGCATGCGGCATCTAGTTAAATGGCTGTGACGAAGCCCCAGTCCGGCAGCCATACATATTTAATATTTAAATTATTTTCTTGTAGATTGATATCCATTTAATGTGTTTTTTGGGGACCAAAAACAATTTGCATAATGTCTTTTTGATTTGCATTTAGTTTCGGGGTCTATCAATTTGTTCGAAACTCAATGGGGCAAGGTTATCCCAGCCCCGTGCATTTGAAATTAATCTTTCTCACTAAGAGCCACACAAAGCCACTCCGCAGTTAGTCTGCAATTAAAATTAATTAAAACACAGGAATGGGCATGGCCTCTTCTGAAAAGTCTCCGCCCCCAAGTGGCAGTCACAGTCGCAGTGCTCTGTAATTTGAGATTAATTTGCATATTAGACCGCTGACATTTCCAGCTACCGTGAAGGATAGTGACATGTGTGCGTAGTGACGAGTCGATTAATTGCATTAGATTATCCGCTGGGCACGCACATATTCGCATCAACATGCCCATAAGCAGAGGGACGCTTAATTTGTGCCTCGAGCTAATTTCATTTCTTTGTTGTTATTGCAAAGCGCACGAAGGACATTACGATTCTGGGTTGCCATCAAACGAAATTATAATTGAGACCCGACCGCAGTGGAATCCTTAAGCGCACGCGCTTTAATGGAATTACCCAGGGAACAGAGAGAAAAGTCTTTTAGAAGACTAATCTTAAAGGATAATTAGCTGGATTGAATCCTTAGCTATTTTAGAACTAGAATTTAAGGATAAATTACAGGTTAAAGCCTAAAAAAGATAACTTAAACTATGAAAAGTTTAAGCTGATCTGTTCTTTGATTAAAGTTCTCTTCGAGATCTTTAGTTTTTCTAAATATTCCTTAATTTATCTATTAAATTCATATATTTAATAACTCTATAGAACTTTCCCACTGTGTACAAATGACTCCTGTTGTAGAAAGAGCGGAGTGAGATATGTTTGTATAGCTAAATAGCTATGCATGCCTAATGTCTGTATTTAACTGGGCATGAACCATGAGCAAAGTCTGGGCCTGGGCACGCTCGTAATTATAGAAACAACCTAACATACTCGTGCCCACACCCACACCCACTCCACCCCACTCCATCCCCCGCTTCGTCACCCACTCACACCAGTTAATAATCAACTTACGCATCTGCAGTGAAACACACATAAATACACTCACATACATGGCAGGATAATGCGTGCGAGTGCTGGTGCGAGTGGAAGTCCCATTCCTGCCCCTGATAATGTCAATTTGTCTGTGCCACATGGCCACGCGCTTTTTATGATTAAAATAGGTAATAAAATTGTGCATGTGTGGGGCTTTCGGCACTGTCGTCCTCTGTGTGTGTGAGTGCGGGGGCGCGCTTAAATTAATTAAACCAAATAGAAAAAACTGAAGCGCAAAGCCACAACAAATTAAATAAAAACGCTGACAATTTATATGAAGTACTCAGTGTCAAGGGGAAAGGGCTGCAAAAACCTCATTTCCTACAAAAGAAGATACAATGATACAAGTACTAGGAAAGCCCAATTAAAATTGTTAATTCGATTCACATTTAAAAAGCTACTGGCTTCCGAGAAAAACCTATTTGGCAAAGGGCTTCAAAATTTGATACTCATTAAGCGCATCAACTTTAACAAACCAAATGGGTTTCGTAGAAAAATTTAAACTAACGAAAAGTGAAGAATTTTCAGGAATATTAAATTTCATTATAAATGGAAATCAAATTAAATGAATCAAAAAGAAAATGAAATAAATGTAATTCAGGGAAAAAAAAAACAAATATTTAAAAGAAAAATTTACTTAGAAATCTAAACATAAACAAACAAATAAATTTAATAAGAGATCGAAAAATATTGTGGAAAAAGGTAAACTAAGATTTTTTTAGAAATATTAAATTTCATTTTAAATGAAAATCAAATTTAATTTGAATTATAAAGGAAAGGGAATAAATGCCATTCGTGGCAATTAAAAAAGGGAAAATCTTTAATATTTATAAATATTTGAAAGAAAATTTTACTCAGAAATACAAAACATAAGCATACACATAAATTTAATAAAATATCTCGAAATTAATATTGTGGAAAGAAGTTCAATATCTTCGTTTAAAAAAACTTGAAAAAAAATGCTGAACAAGTAACCAAGAAGTCGCTCTAGAATTTAAATGTCTTCCTCCTTCACCGAAGTGTCGCCAGCTGCTGCCAGTCCTGGGCTGATGAATTTGTTGATTTATCGCAGACATCTCGCACACTCACCTACACCTACGCAGCCCAAGGAATCTCAGATAAGGCATATGAATACATATATGTATATATGTAAACTAAGACATATACTACACGGAGTCCCCTGGTCGGGTGCAACTTGTGAAGTCTCTGCCAAATGGCGTGAATTTATTTTCAAGATGTAAGCAGATGTAGCCGGCCAGAGGAGTTCATTGGCATCGTGTAACAGCTGCTGCTGATGCTGCTTCTACTGCGACTGCTACAGTGTAACAGGATAATGTGGAAGGTCCTCGGACTTTGGATAAGCCGGATGCCGGCCAAGATGGTAAGCTTTGCGACCAACTGATTGCTTCGTCCTTTGAGCCAGCTGTGAAAGCCGAAGCAGGCGAGCAGATGAAGTCATCAGATTAGTTAGTTTCAGCTTCATCCTCCCCTTCATACTCCCCCTCTTAAAGCAGCTCCTGCTGCCACTCGAGGCAGTGATATTAATTCGCCACCACACCTCAACTGAACAGAGTTCGGGCTGAGTAATTATGTGCGCCAATGCTCAAGCTAGGAGGGGGAAATCATGTTGGGTATTTCCGTTGCAATTGCGAAATTTTAAACTTGTTAACAGCAAATTGAAGTCATTTCCTGTTGCAACAACAATATGTTGCGGCCGTTTTGCTGCACAGTGTGCAGGGCGCAAAATAAATGAGAAAACCACAATGCAACAGCAACCGACAAAACACGAAAATAAAAAAGAAACGAAAATGCCAAAAAGGTACAAAAGCGGAAATAAACGTTGCAGGCAGGCGCAGGCAGGCAGGCAGCCAAGGACTCCGGTCGGTCCCAGGACCTAGGACCAAGGACCAGTCCCCGGACAGGATAACCTGTTGACCACGTGCATACTGCAATCCAAACAACCCACGCAGCACACACACCAACTCTCAAGTTTTGCCGAAAAATGCCAAGAAAATTGCATTTTCGAAGGAGCAGGAGCAGCAAGCAGGAGCAGGAGCAGGAGTAACATGAAAAAGGTAGCAACCACGACTGGCGACAGTGCAAAATAAGTAAAAGGCAGCTGGGAAATAAACTCCAGCATTTTGTGTTTGTCGTGAATAGACAGAGGCACTTGTACACTCTTCAGAAAATATAGTTTTATTTAGTAAATTAGGGAGAAAATTACCTAAAATGTTCTTAAGAATTTTATGAAGAGTGAGCAGACTTTTCTGTTATTTTAAATTAATTTATATAAATTTACTTTGAAGGTTGATTTGGTACTAAGTACTTTCAGTATCATTTATCTTATCTTTTATATACTATTTAAATATTTAAAATAGTTAGAATCTTTGTGATATCTAAAATTTAAAAGCACATCTTTTTAAATTGTTTAAAGTGTAAAGATAGAAGGTGACGGTAAGCAAAGGATTCAAAGAAGGGGCTGGCCAAGCGAAATGCGCGCATCGCGTGCTGCGAATGCAATTTTGGTGCTGCTGCACGACCACGCCTCCCCGCCTGCGTTAACAATTTCCACAGAAGCACAGGGAGCTCCGGGGAAAGGCTCAGTCGCGGGAAAGGGGGCGAGGAGCGACAAATGCAATCTACAAACAATGAAATGAATTGTCAAGTGCAAACATGCCACTGACGTGCAATTGCAACGCATATGCAACAAGCCTCCATTTCCCGCCGCAGCCCCGAAAAATCCACACCCACACATCAGCAGCTCGCATTGCGAATTTATTTTGCATTTCGCATGCGGCTGGCAGTTAAAAAACATGCCAGAAATGCGAGCTGCTTAGGCGCTTCCGCCGGGCGACTTAACAAGAGCCCATCAGCCGTCAAAGCGAGCGATAAAATGTTTTGGCCAGAAAGGGAAAAGGGAAAGGGAAAGCGGCCAAAACGGAGCCCAGGCAATGCTGCCACTTTTATGACACTGCAATTTGGTGAAAGCTGTTTTGGCCCCGTCTGTTGTGTGTTGTGACACGATTAAAGGACTCGAGGACTCGGACTCGTACTCGGACTTGGAGTCGGTGACGGAACTTGCAGAGCGCTGTTCTTTTGCCGCTGCTCCTCAAAGATTTATGGTCCTCGCCGTGCACTTGCAACTTCGCCGGATATCCGGCATGACACGACAAGCGGCCCAAATGCATTGGCCGTAAACGGATACTTGGCAGTGGACGATTGCCCGGGACCACAGTCATGGAATTACGTTCACTTCGAGGCCGTCGCCTTGGGCTTATGTGACCACAATTCCATGCACTGACCGAATGACCAAAAGTATTTAATATTAAAACTATTAAATAAAAGGGAATTTGTTGATAAATATTTAAAACTAATGTCAGGACTTACCCTTTCTTTTTTATATTATTTTCCCCAGTGCACATCCTTGTTGCATTCAACAATCTCACTGGTCGCTTAATCTTGACTCCATTCAGGACAGCACCCACTCAGGATGTTTTCAGCAGCCATTCGGCTGACTTTGAGCTGGATTTTTGGTGACCAATACAACGGGAAGAAATACCAAACCGAAAAAGAAGCAAAGAATTCCTCTGCCCACAATTGTTGCTCCGAGCTGAGACTTGGCTTTTGTTGATTTGAACTTTTGTTCATTTATTTTTTTTATTCTTTGACAAGGGGCAGCCGATGTGGGCATGGTCATGTTATCTTGTTGACATGCCGGACGTTGACATATCCATTTTTTACAAGCCTAGACAAGCTCAGTGGCCCCTCCGGCTGCCTGGCCTGGCCAGGCCGTTCTTTTTCTATTTTCTGTTTCTATTTGCCAGGACTTATGCTGGCTCTCACTCTGTATATGTATGTGTGTGTGTATTATAGAAATAACAATGGCATTGGCCAAAGGCAACGCAAATAACAACAACGAGGACAATCGGGGTTCCATGAAGGTAATTTATTATTTTTCTTGCGACTTGATTTCTTCTGTTTTGCGGGTCAATTCGTGTCCTTTGCCGAAAATAGAAATAAATCAATTTTAAATCACGTCATTATTAAATGCCTATAAATGGAGGCATCTGTTGTGGGCGGCTAAGTATGTATGAGTGTGTGTGTGGCGGCACTCACACAACAATTAACACTTGGCCATTACTTCCATTTGTGGCATGTTAATTTGTTGCCACATCAATTGCTGCTGCCAATATGCGAGGCACATGCACAAACATTCGGGGCAAAAGGACTGGGCTGTACACTGAGGGAAATTCGAGGGGCTACATTAAGTCAGATAAAAATATTATTAATTGGAAATACTTGCTGACTTGCTATATCTTTAAGAGTAAATAAATTAGAAGTAGTTTTTATTTCAGTCCTCTCCGATTACTAGTTTTTCTGAGTGCCTCTACACTCACACATAGAGACAGCCCGCACAGGACTCGGGATGCTTGTGTAACAATCTCACCGACAGCTGGCGCTGTTGCGGTTTGCAGCTACAACTATCACAACAGCAGCAACTACAGGACGGCGGCTGCAAGGCAACTTTGAGCACCGGAAATGGGCGAGGGGAGGCGGCAACTATTAAGCGCTCTGCTGACAATTGCCTGACACTGGGGCAGCTGCCTTATTTGGCCGGCACACGTGGACAAGCCTAGCCTGCACCCCCCACGGATGTCCTATTGATTTGGTCCGGTCAAGTCAGACAAACAGCAGTCGGAATGGGGGCTGGGGGCGTGGCTGGAGAGAGAGCTGGGAAACATGAGAGCAGGCCAAGAGCAAGGGCCTGACTTTGGCCCGGCGGACGAACAATAACGCTTGAGTGATTATGCAATTGACAGCTAAATCAATCAATGATGTCAACTACATGCCACACACGGGCTTGCAGCTAGAACACACACATATACAACCCCAGACAAACACACACACACACATACACACGTGTGTGGCATGTGGTAGCAAACTGGCGAAGCGTCCACGTTGTTTTTGACATTTTCAATTTTTTATGACAAAACTCCAAATTGGTACAAGTTGTTTTTTGCCTGCCTTTTAGTATTGATTGCCATAAAAAAGTTGATGCCGTTTTCCAACAACAATTTGTTTGTTGTGCATTAAACTTTTCAATTTTTTAAATATGTTTTGCAGCCAACTTTTTGTTTTATTGTGCACTGGAGAGAAAGGTTTATAAGTTAGGGATTAAATAATTGTATGAAATAAGAGTTAAAAATATGAATTTTCATGGCAGGTTATTTAAATTCTTTTTTATATATTTTTTCTATATTAAATGCCTTCTACAAAAATGCCAATTCAGGGTCAGAAGTCAACAATAATTTTTTTTTCTTAATAAATAAATACAAATAACCATCGATTCCCGGTCATCTAAAGACCTCCACTTCTAGGTTGTTGCATCCCCTTAAAAGAGAAATTAAACCTGACCAGTTAGTGAAAACCAACGACCAAAATGATGACAAATTTGAAAGCTAGCACGTGGACTGATATCCCCGTATCTGTATCCCACAGTCAGGCACACACACTCGCATTTGTCAGATATCGTTCTTTGGCGCTGATTGCCGGCAATCGACAGATGCCAACGCACGTTCGCATTCGCATTGGAACATTGTTATTGGGACGTCGCCTTAGATAATAAATATTTCATTTTCGTGTCTTGGTCTGGCTGGATGTATCGATGACGTTTAATTTATAAATATGATGAAGCTGATGTTTGTCTAGCACAAAAAAGATACAACTCCCCTGTCCACCTCGCCTCACAGAAAACACACAAGAGGTCTTCAATCAGTCCCGATTTCAGGGGAAAAGTTTATCCCCAAGTTTACATCTCGTAAGCGGAAGTGTTCTCCTTTGTGTGTGTTATTAGCTGTGGAATATTTATGTCTGTGGAGTGGCGGCTGCTTCCTGTTTGTTGCCGATACAGTGGGCCCCCGTACTACATTTCTTGTGGACACACAGAGAGGGCAATGCCTGGCATCTGGCCCACTGTGCTTATCTGAGGCAGCACATCATCAATTATGGCCACCGGAAGTTAAATTTTTGTCTACGTCGTATCCTTATTTTGTTCCCCATTACAGCGAGAGCAACATGAGTCGCCCACCTCATGATTTGGCAGGAGGACCAGACCCTGCCCCCAAACTCCGGCAGCCAGTGAATAATTAATGACAAGGACAATGGCAACTTCCGCTGCGACGGGATATGCAAAACACACTCGGGGGAACTCATAAACACAGAGCTCTGGAAGGACTCGAATCGATTGCGTTCTCAATAACGCGTGAAGAGCTCAGCTTTCTCCACGAGCACGAGCATTATGCAAATCATAGCAGGAGACAGATTCTAAAAATCTGTTTACGAACGAGAACATCTGTTGGAAATCTAAAATATTTCTCAACAAAGCCCGCCGTCTCTCGTACGTACTCCTTTGCCATGGAATTTGATTTTGGGTTTTGTTTTGCCTTTTCCCCTGGGATTGCGGGATGATGGTCTGCAGCAGCAGTCTGCGTCTGCGATTCATATATCGTGCTTCAATAAAAAAAGTTTTCAATATTTCTAACTCAGCCACACGGACGCACACACTAAGCCGGGCCACAAGGAAGATGGTGGGGAGAGCGGAGCTCTATCATGGCCATTGTTGTTGCAGGATTAACCAGGCTCTTTTTGTTGTTATTGTTGCTGCTGCTGCTGCAGCTGTGGTGTGTTGTGTGCTTGGCAGGGTTCAGTGTTCGAGACTCAGGATCTAGGATCCACAAGGATGAGGATGCCAGCCAGGATGCGTGTATTTACCAACATATGCTGGCAAACTGCACTGCAAATTCCTTTCAATACGAAATACCGAAAATTGATGCCCCATCGCTAAGCTCACGCTGCATGGCAACCGGTTCTTTAGTCGTCGGGGCATAAAATAAATATTTGTTCAATTATATTATGGCCCCGCCGCAGAGTCCTGAAATTCCAATTCCAATCAACTGTACAGAAATCCCAGTGGTCGCTAAGGAATGCTCGTGGAAATGCCACCGACTTTATGGAAGAGAAACTGATCAGCGAATGGTGGTTAAACCTTTGTGAATTATTTGTAAATCAGCCTTTGATATGTTTTTATTAACTGGCAAAGAAATAAATATTTACAAAATACCATAAATAATTAACTTTGTTTTACTTTTTTTAATATAGTAACATTTATACAATTTAAAACCTTTAATATCAATAGCAACGCTCTCTCTCTCAATGCTCTAAACTTCAAAAATCCTTTTTCGAGTGTGCCAAAAGAAAGACCACCATATTAGCCACGTGAAGATAATCAGCACCAAAGGGGCACTCCCCACCAAGCCCGTAAAAACGAAGCGAAAAACAAAGAGCCACAAAAACCAACTGGCGGCAAGGAAAATCTGCTGCAAGGCACACAGCACCAGCTTAAGCGCCGATGGACTGGCCAAGACAGACAGTCGGACAGCTGGGGAAAATGCAACTCCCGGCCGGGTCAGTCGAGAGGGCTAAGAACGCTGCACTCGACTCCGTGCAACGCTGGCCGCTGCAAGAGTCAAAAGCATAAAATCCGATAGCTTCCGCTAAGCTGGCTTATTCAAGCGTACGTACGGCTAATAAAACATTTCCAAGGATTTCGCTTGGATTTCACGGCCCAGGTCAGCTTGGAGATCTCGAGTTTTATTTACGGACTTTTGGCCACAGCCACATGCGAGGTGCCAAGGGAGGCAGGTCGCCGAGAGGGCAGATCGCAGGTGGCAGGTGGCAGGTGGCACTGAAAGGTTACACTTGTTAACTTGTTGGCGCTCTAAATTATTTCTTAATTGGCTGGACGCTGGCTGCGGAGTATTCGTAATGAACCCACCAGTGCGACGGGTGTTGAATTGAAGATTAAAGTGTATCTTTATCGGTGTCTAAGGTGACTACGGTTTCCCCCGATGCCCGATCCCAGAGTCCTGATTTCCAAAAAACTTATCTCAAGGAAGTGAATCGCACAAAAGCGCAGAATGGCAACCAACAAATTCAAAGCCAGGCCGATGCTTATCCTTAATGATGCTGTAAAATGTTCTTTTGCTTTTTGTACCCAGTACTTTTTGAACTTTGGGGTATATAGGAATAAACGTATACTTAATATTCTTAACTTAGAATTTATTAAATAAAAAGAAGGTGCAATGTTAGCCTAAGAATCTCTTATGACTTTCTTTGCTAGCTTATTATTAACACATATTTTACCCTAGAGTCTTGCAGCCCTCAAAGGGTATATCCTTTATATAGACACTCTCCCTTATCTTCCTTCTTATCCCAGCTGTAGCTTTATCTCTCGCCCACTGCTGAGCCACAGTTTACTTGGCAAAAGTTTCCCTCAGCCGCTTTTTAGCGTTCTCAGGCCCGAAGCAATCAAAGTTTCGCTCGACTCAAGTAAATGTCTGGGGCATTTGTCTTGGCTTCGAACTCACTTTTAATTGCTGGCAGCGCTCGGCTATCAATATATATAACTATGGCCAGCTATGTGACATGCAAACGAATTTTGGATGAAATTATGCTTACCAAAAAATGGATAACGAGCCAACTTGTAACAAGTTTTTAATAGAGCGAAACAAAGGAACTTTTTGGAGGCCGGCAGAATACAGACTACAGACTCTAGACAGCAGACTGCAGACAGTAGACTTTAGACTTTATACTCCAGACTGTAGACTCCTGGAGTAGGCAGCAAAGTGGCGCATAAGCTGCTAAAAAGATGATGAATTTCCAACCGACTCCCAGAAGTTGGCCACAGCGAAAGGCCGGACGTTTTTTTCCCTTTTTATTTTTTGGTGGTGAAAGCCACTCGAATTTCTGGTCTTTTTTTGTGCGCTGTGTGTGCGCGTTGCCGGTGTAATAAACAAACTTTTGAACAAAGTTTAGTTCACTACTTTCGCATCGTATTTTTTTGCGCCCCACTCGGATGCTGAGTGGTGCATGTACGACAAGTTTAACACCAGAGGAGATGCCAAACACGGCACGCTTAGTTAGCCATGTAGATGACGGAGATGATGTGGCCGGTGGCCGATGGCGGGTGTCCGAGAGGTCGCTGGTCTCATCCAGTCCATTGACACGCCCGGGTCGCTCATCTTTGGCATCATTAAGCGCCATTTTGCGGACGGGAGTTACCCGGGGTTAGGGGGGAACTGACGGCAGGTGCGGATCCATCGCCCTATGGAGTTGGCCAAGTGTAGTCGGGCAGAAAGTGAGTCTCAACGGGGCACAGAGATGTAAAGGCGGACATTTCAGCTTTTATAACTTCCAGACGCCCGCTTTAGTGCACTCAGAGCTAAGTGAAAGGGGAATTTAAAATGGTTATTTCTCTTTCTTTAATACTCTTGAAATCTTTTATAATATTTTATTCTCCTTAAACAGAATTTAATTTGACTCAGAAGACATGTTGATAATTTAAATGTGACCTATTTTCTTTTTAAATATATATTTTGTTGCTAAAGTTTAAGCATTGCCACAGGAGCATTGGAGCTCGGCATTGCCTGGCTTCGCTTAAAAACTAATTAATCTAAATGGATTTTTGTTGTTGCATTTTGCACTCGTGCATATAAAGCAACGCATATACACACACACGAGACACACATGATAAAGTCGAGTTAACTGTAAGCGGAGCACTCAATGAAAGCGAAAAACGCCGATGAAAAAGGAGGCAGGGGGAGCGGGAAAGCGATGGCTGGGAAAACCGAAGCGAACCGCAAGCAATTTGCATGTTTGAAACCGCCATTCCGCCCAGCCACCATCACCACCACCACCCCACGCCCATTCACTGGCCATCAACCACTATTGGGGCCAAACACGAAAGGGGCCGACCGTGTGTGGCATCATGCAGAAATCGGGGACAGCGTTAAAGTAGCCTTATCGCCCCGGCATCAGCTTCAGTTGCAGCGGCAAAAGCAACGCCAACAGCTGCAGCAGCACTGAAAAAATAATCGTTTACTGAAGGAATTTATAACATTTTTAAATTTGATTTTGGAGTAACTAAACCTAATTAGGAAAAGGAAGAAAAATAATACTCCTTTCTGTAAAAGGCTATTTTATTTATTATTCCTTTTAACCCAAGATTATAGAGTTTCAGAAAATACTATACAAAATTCATTTTCAAAGACTCCAACTCCCATTTCTCCCAGTGCAACACCAACAACTTCAATGTGGACAGTTTGAAGCAGTTTTATTGACGTGTGTCCGGGCGTGGTCACGAGAGAGGGGTAGAATCCATAGATTCAAGGAGATATATTCAATGGGGCAACGGGAGGGGGTAGTGCGAAGGGGATTTATCCAAGGGGGGCGAGGGGTTTGTGCTTTTCAAAAAGGGGTTTTCAGAGGTGGGACCATCGCTGTTGCGTTATAAATAACGCCTGCTTCATTGGTCGGTCGGTGGAAAATGCACTTGAACGTTTAGCCTGCGGCTGGCATCGGTTAATGGAATTTATCCATTTTCCGAGCCTTAAAGTTTACGAGAAGGATTTTCAGCAATTGCTTTTATCCACTGCTCTCTCGACGGGCAATAATTCATGTCAAATCAATGCCGTAAGGAAGAGATGCTAAAGCTATATCTTATATAATTTATTGGAACGCACACAAGTTTGGCGGATCTCTGTGTGTGTATGTGGACAACGGCGCCAATTTAATTTGAATTTGCGAATTTCTTTTTATTTCTGCTTTCCTGCTTCTGGCGTCGATTTGGCAATATGTGACAGGACTGACCATTTAAGGATTTTAGCTGATGAGAAACCAGCAAAGCGAACGCAAATTGAATAAAAAGAATGGTTGAATGTCTGCCGAGCCCCCTAATGTAGGCAACGGTTTTTGCAAAAGGATAATCAGTTTTATTTCTTTTTGGGATTTTTTTTATGATTGTTTTATGTATTGAACGATTTTGATGATTTTGGTAAACTTAGATCGTTGTTAAATAATAAATAAACTCTTTCTCAACCTTCTGATGAATCACAATCTCTCTTAGTACTATTTTATTTCCTGAAAAATCCATGGCTATGATCAGAGGTTTTTCTTTATGAAACAGTTTCCATGTTTTTTGTAGCTGACCCAACCACCATATTGTTTATCCTTTCCCTTACAAAGATCCTGCCATTGTGCGGTGCAGCTGTTGGTATTTCTGCGTGGTTTTTGACGGTACTCTTTCGGTTTCGCTGCGAGTACGAGTATTTCGCTTTCTTCTCTTTTTTTTTTGCGCCGGCACATCGTTTATTATGCCAAGCGAGAAATGCAATATTTTCTCCTGCGCCGCTACGTGGCCGACAAAAATATTTACAATTTGGCAGTGGCTGTGGCAGAGGCAGGGGGGCGGCAGCAGGGGGGCGGCGGCAGTGTCCCTTAGCCAGAGCACTGTGGAGCCACCGCAGCGGCAGCTGCTATAGAAACGGAAGCCATAAAAGGAAGCGCACTCCATAAAAAAGGAGGCCACACACCATTCGGCTAAGCTCAAAAGCGGCAACTTCAATCTTTGAATGTTTTATTTACTGCAAAATCGATATGGCTTTTTCCCCCACACGCTCCTCTCTCAACCCGTGTTTCTACGTGCTTGAAAGGGGTGGCGTGGCAAAAGGAAAAAAAAACGAGTACCGAAGGGATGGCTGGGGTTAAGGGGACTATAGGGGCCAAGGGGTGAGCGGGCTTAACACACAAGTGCCAAGCGTAACGAGTTGCATGCAAATTTCTCCTTTTTGTTTCTCGTTCTCTGCTCTGAAATATCACCTCCGCCGCGCCGCCTCTCTCTCAAAGGGAAATTTCAATAGCAAAAGGGTCGGGGAAGAGGGAGAGGGAAAAGCGATTGGGGGGGGAAACGTTCAGTGTCCATGGCAAATCACACACCACATAATTTTCCCGCTGCACCGGAGACACACACTCGCAGCCCAGCAGACAGACGACGCGTAATGGCTGTCCTGGAATTAGTGAGACTGTCGCTGCTGCTGCTGCGTCGCCGCTGTGCCGCTGTCAGGATCCCCAGGCGCATTACGTATGCATGACGCTGGCAGGAGCAGGAGCGAAGGACGAGATGCTAGAGCTAGAACAGTGGCGCCGACTGGTGAATGGCGTAAATGCCTGGACAGAAGCAGGAGCAGGCTGCTACTGTCCCCCCGAAAAAAGGAACAGGAAATACTAGCAACACAAGTCAAGCAGCCGCAAAACCAGCGATAGATGTCCCTCTATACACTGTACAAAATTATATATCTGTAAGCAAAACAAAAGTGCAATAAAAGTTGTGTCAAAACCTGAAATCAAAAGTCTCTGAAAAGTCTCAAAGTCCTTTAAAGTTTCCATATATTTCATAAATAAATCCCACTTTTTCTTCAAGTGCCGGATAGGAAAATGGAACACAGACCACGGAGTGGGGGTCAGGTCTCAATGCTGATTGCGATCGCTGCCGGTTTGGCCATTTTGCCACGACTCCGCCATGGTTGGGTCCCATGTTGATAATTCGAAATTTGTATTCCAATCTTCAAATTGTCTCCAAAATGGAATTGATTTTATGCAGATGAGCATGAAATTGTCTCAATGCGAGCTTTTGCATGTTGGTGTAAATAAATGTAACGACGATGGCGGGGACACGGACACGGACACGAACACGGACAAGGACGTGATGAGTCCGGTTTCGGATTTTTTTTCCTCGACCATTTTTTGGGCCATTTTGCAGAGTGCATGCAGCATCAAAGATGCGGCATTTACGAATTTGTAATTCACAGCAATTCAGCACGGTCTGTCGTTTCGATTCGGCAACCGCAAACATATTTCCTCGAACGAAATTTATTACTTAATTCCGTTTGGACGTTGGGACGGGATGGCAGATGCCACTGGCCGGAAAATCAAATCAAATAAAAGATGTGAAAGAGGAGGAAGACAGCAGCAGCAGCAGCAGCAGCAGCAGCCGCAGTGAAAAGCTCATAAAATGCTCCAAGAAATCTACTTTAAATATTTGGCTAACCAGAAAGCCAGAATTTTCGAGAGGCCACCCTCTGCCCGATCCCCGAAGCTCAAACAATGCGCTCGCTTGCATTTCATTTGAATTTACAACTGTATTTGGTATTTGAACGGGCGGCGGCTGTGTGCGATCGAAGTAACCGTGCCGTGCCACGCCCCCCCTCTAACGGCCAACAAGGAAATGGAAATGGAAATCATCATCATCAACCATCAGAGCCATCAGGGTTATCGGCGTGGAGCAAGCCAATAAAATGCAAGCACGAGACAAACACAAATCGAATATAAAAAATGCTTGGCGAAAATTCGCAGCGGAAATTCAAACTGGAAACCGAGGGAAGAAACGGAATAACTGTGCGCAGTCAATAGCCCGATGTGTAAACATGGCCAACAAAAATATTTCAATATTTCAAACACGCAACTCAATGAGGATGATGGGAATGCTGGCGGATGAGACCGGCATGCTACTCTTTCTCGCTTACCAACTTGGCCGAAAGGAAATTGAAGGACAACCGCAATTCATTGATTTAGTGCCAGGGATTTTGACTTGGCTCCAGCCTGAACATATATATCTATATGTTATCCATTCTGTATTCTCCCTCGTGGCGTATACGCGATGTTATCGCTTTTCATTTGTTTGCACTGCTGAGTAATTTGTGTTTGCCATTGCCGTTGATGTGTTTAGCATGTCCTACACTCAGGCCCCCCGATCCTCAGCTCGGATTTGTAAATTATATGTCTGACAAGTGCGGCGGTGCGATGGGGTGCAGATAACGCTCTTAAAGTGGCCAGGAAATTGCAAATTGCTGGTTAAGTTGCGTACGAGAGTTACGCCCTAATAAATATGTTACCAGTCGATTTCTTGGCAGGTCTAAATGATAGTCTCTGTCTGGTTATGTCTATATTTGAGTTACCGATAGCTATAATTTAAGCTATAAGAAATCGTTCCTTGATCGAATTATGTTTGCTGATTATAAGTTAACCTTAATATTAAATCGTTAGTAAGCCTGCTTGAAGTCGAGTGCTATATCTCTCGTTGCTATCAATGACTTGGCTTGCATACTTTCCCATTTCACTTTTTTCGGGGCCCCGTAAAAATCCCATGCATAAGTTTAGTTTCAGCCAGCCAACTTCGAAGCGTCTATAAATCATCTATGCAATTTTAATTCAAATACAAAAGAATTTCCCACACTTGGGCTGGGCTCTGGAACGGCAGCTATAGCTGCATTGTTGGCATAAACCAATTGCAAAGGCCAAAATAGCGAGGACTCCACAACTAATGCGCTCAGCGCGCACCGCAAACATTCCTCTCTCTCTCGGTCTCTCAGTTTCTATGCAGAAAAATCCGAAAAAAAGCAAATTGGGCCAAAAGCTACTCGTGTCCCGGGCCAAAGGCTTTGGGAATAAAGCCAAACTATATGCATGTCTGTAGTATAAATAACCGCATTTGTATGCGTGCATGTGTATGCGAAATATTTTGTTTAACGTTTATAGTTTTATGCACTTAAGATAGCAAAATATTTTCCTTCTCCACTGCTCGTTAAATTTATATTCGAGTATCAGGCACAGAGCTTAAGCCAAAAGCAAAACTTTTGCCAATATTTGTAAAAAATATATATATATATTGATTGGCCAGGGCCAAGGGAGTGGGCGGAAAGGCAGGCTATAGCCGGAGGGGAGGAGACCAGTCTATCGCTGTCTCCTGACTTATGAGCACACATGTACACACACGCAGAGATCCTGCTTATGCACATGCACTTATTCCTCCCCCAAGAGTTTTTGTGAATTTCTTGCTCCTGACTTATGGCTGGGCTTTGTGGGGTATTTATTTATACATGGAAACAGAGGTGTTGAATTAGAAAAGAGGAATTTGGAAAGGAAACTTTGAGTGTTTGCAAATCATTGTATTTATTATTATCTAAAACTCATGGAAAATGTTTCATTTCATCTGAAGAGTTGGAAGTCTTGTAATGATAAATATTTCTCCTTGTCAGAAATTTACAGCTCGAATCTTATTAAAATGATTTTTCTAAATTTGTTACACCAACTTTAGTCCCTCTTTAATATATAGTCTAATTTATTTACAGCTGGTAATATATTTTAAAACCCATTTCAAAGGGTATTCAAAATATCTTCCAAGTTGTTCAACTTTTCTGCTTGTGTTTTGCATCTCCTGGTTGAGGCGCACTTTCCTCGGCAACGACGTCGCTCAATTCTTTGGACAAACATTGGGCACATCTGCCGCGCCTCTAGCTCCAGGTCCCCATCCCCGACTGCAGTTTTCAACTGAAATTTTCCGAGCTTTTCGTGCATGATAACAACTGTGTGGCAACGCAGTTCGAGGACCATCGATGCTCCTCCACGAAGGATATCTCCCGGTGGCTGGTGGCAAAGGTTGTGTTTGTTTTCTGTTAAATGTTCAAATATATTATTGCAGCCCCAAGAAGATGTGCGAGAGAGCGCACTTGCAGACATTTTCGAATTCGTATTTACATGCAAGCAGGAAATTGTACATCCCCCACTTTGGCTTGTTGTTGTGTCTGCATGTTAAAATATTCAAACAAAAACGTTATGAAAATATGAACTGTGATGTTTATCGATTGTGAAATATGATATACTCCGGGGACTGGGGGAAGGAGCGACTGGCGTCGGAAGTGCACACAGACACACAGTGGTTTGGCCTTTAATTTGTTAGCACAATCCCATCGGCAGGCAGCTCCTGCTGACAGGCATCTACCGTGTGTATGTAAGAGTGTGTACACAATAAAGCAAATGGGGCAGTCAATTGGGAATAATGCATAATAAAAAAGGCGTGATTTTTTATATACAGAAAGTTGGTTAATTTTTTTAAAGTAAGCTGTAGAAACAAGAGTGTTTACTACTTTATATATGAAGGAAAATTGTATCTAAATAATATACCTAAGTAGAAAATATAAATAAAGTATAAAAAAGAAGACATAAAAAGAGTTTTAAATTTCTAAGCTTGCATACTAAATTATTCCATTAAATATCCTGTTTTTTAATGAGTTATTTGAGCCAACTTATTTTCTTTATGTGTCAGAAGAGTTTCCTCTGCTGTTTGTATTGCATTCCGTGATTTTGTGTTTGTTTGCGTGCCTGGGCCAGAAGGCCTGGCCAAAAACAAGAGCCGGATCAGACCTTTCGCCTGGCCAATCCCAACGAGAGCAGACCCCATGGAGTCAGCCAGTCAGTGCCCCTCGGCTGCCGAATTCCTTCGATAGCTAATAAATATTAAACTTTAATTAAATATGTTTTTTGCTCGATATTTATGTGGGCATCGACTGCAACTCACTGGCAATTGCAGTGCAATTTCGCTTCTGGCCAGCCCCAGCCATAAATTTGCAACCTTGAAGCGCCACCAAAGCCAACGAGCCAAAGGCCATTAAAATACGTTTCTTTTTTTTCTCGTCGGCCACTTAACATGATGGTGGTGATGGTGGATGGGGCAGAGGGGGGCAGATGGGGAAGTGGGAACCATGGGCTAAACTAAAACTCATATTAAAAATTGACTTTTATCGTGATTTACAATCAAGTTGGCCTTTTTTAAATGCCGTGGTCGACATGCGGGTTTTGCCTTTCTGGCTCCCATTGCACTCTGGAAAAAAATCAGAAAAAATGGGATAGAAAAAGAATTAGCAGATGCAAAAAAGTCGATGGTTTAAATATATATTTTAAGATTTTATAGTTGTGAAGTGTAGTTTTTGGGAGTTTATTTCCATAAAGAATTCATAATAATGAATTCATAGCTTTGTTTTATGAAATTTTCAAGCAAATAAGAAGATAAACTTGTCTCATTTAATTGTAAAAATACATATAAACTCTAGTTTTAATTTTTTCCCAGTGCTAGGGTTTAGTTTAGGTTGCCACATCAGCTCCGCAGCAGCTTGTTGTTGCTGCTGCGGTTGCCCCACTCTCACACACATGGGCGTAGAATGAAAGGGGGTCTGCGGGGGGAGGGCTAAATATTTCTTCGTGGCTTAGCTTAGACGGGCCAACATATTTAAGCCGAATGCTGACGCCCGATTCTCGAGCAGCGTCCACGACATGGCACGACACGTGGTTTGGTGGCAACGGGCTTGGGCTTGGGCTTGGGATTTGGATTGGGAATGGAAACGGAGGCCGTGGCAAATCCCCTTAGCCACGCCTTCGGCACCGCCCACTGGCACATCCTTGAAGGCGGCGGTGGCCTGCACACTATATCTGCACTTCCATTACGAAATCCCTTTCTTTGGCTTGGCTTTTCCTGCGCAACGCTTCATATTTCCTCACACGTAATTCCATTGGATTTCCAATGTCGACAACGACTTTGCCTCTTGACTTTTACTTTCCCCAACGCTGGCTTTTTAATTCGCCAAAGGGTCCTGGCTGTAGCCCTTTGTTGGGTCAGCTAAAGTCTATAAACATCGGCAGAGATAGCGCTTAATGGGGTAAATAAATTATTTTAAGCTGTATTTTAATTGTTTTTTGCCTTGAAAACGGTACTAAATTGCTTTTATTTTCTCTATATATTTTCTTACAGAGACTGCAGAGTTGTGCGTGATCCGCAGACGTTGAAATCAAAGGGCTATGGCTTTGTCAGCTTTGTCAAGAAATCGGTAAGCTATGCCAACAGATTGGCAACATCAAAGGCGCCGCCTTTCGGCACCAATTAGAAAATGTTTCAATCAAGCTCGCATTAGTCGCTACACAAGTTTAATTTTCTAAGTAAACACACACACAACAAAACACACAAGGCACCTGATGCTCATATCTTTTGGGGTTTTGGTTTCTGGAGTTTGCCAACTGAAATCTTAATTAAAACAAGTAGAAACTTTAGCAGGATTCCCGCTTGACATCCAAGCAACTTAACATATCAAAAGACACCTGTGGCTTTTCCCTTCCTCTTCCATCCACCTCTGCAGCTTTTCATACACACATTTTCCCTTACTTTTCCCTAAGATACACATAAGCCAGAGACAAGCCAAGCGAAGCGCACACATTTTTAAGATTTAATGCATTCCTCCTTTGCTTTTCCTTATTTCGGTTAACTGCCAAGGGGCGAGTATTTGATTTTATTTTCTTCCTCATGGACACACTCGTATATCAAAAGCAGGCTGCTCACGAATCTGTAATGTTTTTTTATGGCCGCAGATGCAGCCAGTCTCACGGCCACCCGAGGGCAAGAGAAAAATCCCAAGAAACCACCCTCGGATCGGCTTGGGGCACTGTAAACATTTACACATCATATTCAATATGTTTAAACCGCAACTGATAAGGGTCCAAATAACTGCTGGCAAGGCTCCCTCTATGGTTGGGTGTGTGTGGTGTGTGTGTTGTGATTGAATTTCATGTGCCTAATAGGTAGAAAATTCGACAAAGAGCCACAGAAACCGACAGGCTATAGAGCAGGGCCGCCCAAAAGCTGCTTACGACGGAGCAAATTTCAATACATTCAAAAGAAAACACCAACACTAGTAAAGAATTTTTGCAATGGATACACTGAAAAAAATTAGGGAGATACATTTTTATACTAAAGACAATTATTACTTGTCAAATGACGTGCCGACAAGGCAATAAGTAAAAGCTTAATACAATTTCTTCAAGTGTGTGCGCGTCGCTAAAGCAACAACAAAATGCTCACGAAATTTTATGACCCAACAACAACCACATGCAAGTCCAGATACCTTGCTCAAATGCAGATGAAGAATAGAGATAAGAAAAAGAAAGTGAAAAATTGTTTTTGCAATTAGCATTGGCGCATGCCGAGAGCCGTGTACATATACGCATTTGCTCCCCTATGCTTCGGAGCCGATTACAAAAACAAAGGAGACATGGGAGCAATGGGTCTGGGCTTCTATGCTATAGAGAATATAACTAAGTTTATGCGAGGCCAGTCCTTGGAAAATCATTTCATGAAGAGCGTTGCTATTTAAAGTTGGAATAAATGAATGGAAATTTAAAGGGAGCCTTAAAAGAGCCTACAAAAATAGCACCAAGGAAAAATATTAAATTAATAAGGTTTGATCTCCTTAAAGACCTTTTGAAAATATAGTCTCTCTTAGCGTGCATTATCATCAACTTCTTCATGTTAGAAATTCACATTTTTCCAATAATTTTAACACAATTAAATTAGCTTCCATAAATAATGATTGCCTAAAACAATTTATAGATTATTTTCCTATCATCGAAGTACTTCCCATTAGAGAAACCTCCCTTAACCCAAGAACTCTCCTCCATAAACAAGGCATATAGCTTCAAAGACGCTTCAGAATCGAGCCAAGCGAATGGCGTGTCAGTCAGTCGAGCAGAAAAAATGCGCAAGCTTAAGGCTTAGAGCCACAAATCACACACAGACTCAAAGATATAGATACATATATATATATATATAGATACGCTGGGAAAAGCCAAGAGCCAGGAGCCAAGCCAAATCAGGGCAGCAGTCAGATGCTCCGCAGAAGGCGTAAAAGCCAAAGGTGCTGCTAGTCAATTAGGCGGCAAAATCTTCAAAATTATTAATTAAATTTTAATGCTAATGCCATGAAATGTGCGCCACACACATGCCCGATGCCGGATGATTTGCTTGACATTGAGAAGATGAGCGCGGATTTGCGTGGGAATGTGTCGTGTGCAAATACAACATAATCTCTGACACTTCTGCCACGCCTTCCCCCATACATACATCTATATGTATCAATAAATATATATCTGTATGTATTTAAGCCAAAGTCGAACTTTCAGCTGGCAGCCTTTTGGCAACTGACTTGTTTTAGCTGGAATTATGGCCAACGTGGCGTATACTTAATGCCTCTACCCAGCTAACTAGTTAACTTTTTGCGCTGCAAGTGGGGAATGACATGGAATGGGTTGCCAATTTTCGAACTTTCTCGATTAGTTTCGATGCAAAAGCAAACGCAAAGGCCCAGGCTGGGGTAGGAAGAAAGAAGTGCAAATAGCAAACTCAAATATTTCAAATTAAGTTTTCTCGACATGCGTTTTGTACACAGTCACAGTCATACACACACACACACACCGCCCTAAGCCGCCTCAACCACGCCCCTTGTCCTTGGGCCCGGCATCGCTTGCAGCTGATTTAATGCAAATTTTATTTATGCGAAAAGTTTTATTAAATTTTTGTGCAAAGTTTATATTTTCTGTGGTTTTGCGGAAATTGAAAAGTTATTTTTCGTTTCGAGTGTGCGCCAGTGCATGCGTGTGTGTGTTTGTGTGCATGTGCAACTGCCAGCCGGAAAAGGAAGAAACAGTTTTCTTTCATTCAGCACTTCCGTTTGCCGGCGCCTGAAAATTTTGCCAATCGCTGGAGCTCTCTCTCCCTCCAATGCCAAAGCCGAAATGCCAAAGCAGCTCAAGCAGCTCCAAAAATATTTAACGCAAATTGTTTGGCAACATGTTTTAAATAAACACCATAAGAGCATGGCTCGCAGAGAGCTGCCACCTCTCTCCTATAGGATATATATTTTTTGTGTGTTGTCTGCCTGTGCGACGCATACAAATTGCCATAATTTAATAACCATCAAGGCAAGCTGAGCACTTGCATGCGGAGGCGGTAAGACGATGCCTGTCTGCGTGTCATTAGCATCATAAATCACAACAACAACACGAACAACACCAGCGGCAGCAGCAGCGAGTACGAAAAAATTTACGCAAACATTAAACGCAATAAACATGTCGATGCCAGGCTGAGGAAGCGCTCGGAAAATATGTACTTAGCAATAACAGGGAAATATATTAAATATTTTTTATTGAAATATATTTATTTTTTAATTATAAATGATATTGAAAATGTTAACAAATATGGGACAAACCAGATAAAAATTAATTAAAAACTAGAGTCACAAAATAGAATATTGAAATATGACACAATTTAATTTTAAAGTAATTTGAATGCCTTTCAAATTACATAGAAAATAAGAAAAATAAAAATTGTAATTTTTTATATTATTTGTAATTACAAAGAGCTTTTTTCCTCAGTGTACAATCACTTCCTGAGCTCCTTGAGCTCCAACCGAAATGCTAATGTCTGCCACTGTCGACGGCTTCTGTTATTGTCACACACAACCGAGGCATATTAACATATTATTGCACACTCACATAACAAAAAAAAAAAAAGAAAAGAAAAACAAGATCAGGGAATGGCAAGGGAAAGATCCCGCATGCTGCATCTTGAGTGGCTTTTCTTTTTGACACAAAACTGATTTGCCAGCACAGCACACAAAGGCAGGCTCAGGGCCCGGGCTGCATTTAATCGCATTACTCCTTTCGCTCACGACAGATTTTTCGTAGCATAATGCACTTTAATTTATTTAAAAGTTGCCGCAGCAAGGCAACGAGAGAAGCGGGAGGAGAGCGGGTCGAGAACGCAAACGAATTGACAATGTGTGCAACGAACAAGATATAATGTCGACTTCCCGGCCACGCCCCCGCATTCTTTTCATCATCTTCTTGTGCAGTTCATTGTTGCATTATTATCATTTGTTCTTATTGTTGTCGCTGCTGCTGTTGCGACTGCTGCTTGTGCCGTTGTCGCGTTGCACAGAATGCCTGTGGTTAACCCCCTCAAGCCCACCCACTCTCAGACACCCAACCACCACCCACAGTTGGTGATGTTTCTTTTATGATTCCGCTGCGTGTTGCAGCTTTGCCCGTCCGCCCGCCTGCCTTGTCATGTGCATGTTGCACTTAAATTAAAAAGCATTCCGCATACATTGGCCTTAATTTGCGCTGCGTTGCATTTTGCCAGTCCCGAAAATATGGCTGCAAGATTGATTAACCCATTCGATAAAGGAGAAAACTAATTAGGAAGATCGTTTATAGAAAACTTACAACCAGAATAGGAATCAATTTATTCTCTCGATTTATTTTAATGTAATTTCCTCAACTAATTAACAGTATTATAAGCAAGCTCTCAATTTATTTTCATGTTAGATAAAACGAAGAAGAATAACTTAGTTAAATGAAGCTAATCAATTAATTTAAAATTAGCCCGACAGCAGTCACTCTTAATTAATCAAAAAGATTTCTTTGCAAAATTCCAATATGCCCAATTTATTCCCTTAAAGTTAATGTTTGCCTTTTAAAGCTATGTATATGCCCCCCCAGGTCCCGACTGGTTTTCAATTTATTTAATTTCAAGCCTGGCAATAAATTTGCTGAAGCGTACAAAACTCGGTTATAAATATAAATGGCCTGGACATTCATTTTATGCTTTCCATAATAATTCAGGAACTAGTGATTTGAGGGCAATGTAGGGACACCACGGACTACAAAACTGCCTACACACGCGTAAGCTCGGAGCACCCGGAGGCAGTGACTATAAAAAAGTATTCGAGGAGAGGGATGGGTTGAGAGCTGAGGAGGGAGTGATGCCCAGAATGGGAAAACAACGCCCGAAACTGGCATACATAAATAAATCCCATGGAATTATGCCTTGACAAAAATGCGTTCTAGCGTGAAATACTGATTTTTTGGTCAACAACTCTCCCCCGAACGTTGATGTGTGTGTGGTCAAAAATCGAAAAGCGTTTTGGGCCGGCCTAAGCGGGAATGAAAACAGTTTTTACCGTTGACTGGGCCAGACAGATTCAAAGATGACTGGGGATTCTGGCCGCCTTATCTTTGCTCCATTCGATGGCCACATCGTCATCATCACCATGGGCATGGCATCATAATCATCGTCGAAGGAATCGACAAATGGAGGAGCATTTCCATTGAGCAAACGATTTGCCACTTGAGTTATTTTATAAATATCAAAAAATCATCATCAGCAGGACTTCGGTTCCGTCTCAGTCTCCTTCTCCAATTCCGAGTTGAAATGTCTTGGGGCTGAGTTTTATCTGGGAAGCTTTAATATTCAACTTGGGGTCGGTTGGTTTCCTTCACGCTTATCTAAATAGCCACGTTAATGAATCTGACCGAAGAACAAAGCTAAACCGGCTTACGAGCTGCCCAGGGAAAACCTTTTAGCCCGAAAAGAAAGAAAGGGGCCTGGCCAGCACTAAATACTCGCCGGCGTCTGCTACCTTTTTATAAGACAAAACGGTCGCCAAAAAAAAAAAAGAAAAGCGAAAGCCAGAACCTTCTTATTTTCCCTTGAATGCGATGTGTATAGTATGCGAGGGTGTCTATGTGTATGCCAGGATTATCCCCTTTTTGTATTTGAGTTCGAGCTCGAGCTTTCCTTTTTTTTGCGCACCTTCTTTCGCTACAGTTTTTCGTTTTGTTTTCCTTTTCCTTTTCCGTCTTGCCCTTTTCCGCCTTGGCACAAGCCATTTCCTTATTGTTTTAATAAACATTTAAAATGTCTTGCTCTCGGCTTACGGGACTGACTCGCTGTGTGTATATGTGGCACACGAAACGTCAGCCGCAACCAGCAGCAACCATTTTGCGGCCAGTGGAAATGGGGATAAGATAAAGGGGTCGATCCCGGCGAGATCCACATGAAAAGTATGACAAAACCCTTTTAAACCACTTAAAAATTCTTCAACTTACTTTTGCCTTTCTTCATTCGCTTAATGAAGGTATTTCGCCTTTTCGGTTTTGTTTCCCTGTTGTTACCCTGTTAACCCGTTTTCCCTGGCCAAAACTTTGCGCCCCTCCCACTGCCACTTCCACTGCCACTTCCCACTCCAAACTTCCCCTCTCCAGTCATTTCCGTTTTTGGCCATGGTCCACAGCAGCATTAAAGGATTCTGCGCCTTATCAAGTAATCAATATTTACAAAGGCCTGCTGGCCTGACTTTGCGTAACTTTTGCTGCAAATTGAATCCATACGCCGAGCAAAATGTTCTTAAATTTCGGAAAACTTTTCCAGCGCGGCATGTCCATGAAAATTAATTAACTTATCCCGAAAGCGGAAGTTGTCATTTAGGAAATTTTCAGCGCGAAATGTTCGACGCGTGTCGCACGACTGTGTTGTGTCTGAACTTTTAATCAAAGACGAATTCATTTGCCAACTGAAAACGAAGCCAAGTCTAGATCTAGACTAGTTAGGCGGCGGTTGTCGCAGCGACAGACCGGAAAACGATTCAAGTTTTCCTCCTATTAGCTGCAAATTTGCCATTCACCATTAATTAATTTCGCCCAACCGAACAGGCAACGCACAAAGAAAGTGTGTCGCTCCAACTGCCAATGATGTGATTCGAAAACCCAGGGCAGTCCTCATTGTCCTCTGTCTCCGGCTTGACCCAATGCCGTAGAGATGCAATTAGCCCAGACGACAACAACAGTTACGGTTTCGATTCGGTGAGGATTTAGGTTTTTGGGGGCACAGCCCCAGTGCTTCGACTTTGCCTTCGACTTCGACAGGATTCATAAATAGTTTGGCAAGTCGTAGTGGGTGCTATATTGCGGTTGTTGCCGGGCCTCCAGTTGAGCAAGATGAATTGGCAAATTGCTGGAGAGACTCTTGAGCCCCGAAATTGTGTTATAATCAACTCATTAGGGGCGCCCCGGACATTTCGGAAATTGAATGGATTAACTTTGGGGCAGAAATGTTGAGCATTTTCACCTTTGAAATGATGGCATTGTCATGAATCTAATTAAGACTAAAAGGAAGAGATGTTTGAGTATATTTGTAGTGAGTTTCTTAGAAGGAGTTCTTAGTTTTACCTAAAGAACTGAATGAATAATATTTCCATCAAATTAAACTTTAATAATCCGACATCCTTAATAGTTTTATATTTCCTCTTTGTATGCCATTATTTTGATAGCTCTCTTTGCCATTTCATAAGCTTTCACCTCCTGTTTTCTAAGCAATTTACCGCCAAAATGATTGATAAAGTTTGTTGGCCTCAAAGACATGTCAAAGCTGGGAAACATCGCTCGACCAAAAATGTCCGCTGCACTCGGGAAAAGTTTTCCCAGTTTTCCTAGTTTTCCGTGTGTGCGTGTGCGTGTGCCTGTAGTCTGGAGTTGGCCATTGCATTAGCCTCTGGTCAAAGTTGCTCCAACAGCATCCTCCCCCGCTGTCCTCGGACAATCAGGACGAAAGCGAGCATTTTGTTAAAACAATTTCCATTGACACATAAGATTGCAATTGGAATTGCCAAAGAAAAAAAAATAAGCAAAAGGAAGTGCACTTGAAGTGACTGTCCTGTTGCTCCTGCTGATAAGTCCTGAATAATGTTTCCCGCAGCGAAAAGCTAACAAACAGGACCAGTGCCTGGAGATGGCTTTAAGCCCGAGTAGAGTAAATGGTGAAATATTTAAATAACATTTCATGCCCCGCGGGAAATCAGAGGATGAGAGATGGCAAACGGGGGCTGGCGGGCGTCATTGTTTGCAGGACTTGTTCTTGTTGTGGTTGAACGTGAGTTTATATATAACACAATATATATATTCGTGTGTGTGTGTGCCGCAATCAACGATGCGTATCGCTTAAAAAATGTAAAATTTATAGTTTATGCAAATATGAAAAATGCAACTGGCAATGCATAAAAATGCGCACGCACGCAAACTGAGCGACGTTGCCCGGGAAATAAACGCATACTTACACATATACACTCTTGCCAGGCAAACACACTCTTGCACCATGATGCACAACCCGCACACACACCCCACACATACACACACACACCGCACACATGCAGACATTAAATTACGGCCAAAGTTGGGCGACAGTTGCGTGGTTTATCGCTGACGGGGCAGGCACTCAATTGTTGACTTTTGCTCAAGTGGTTAAATTAAAGGCCCAAGAAAACCAATACACGGCAATTTATGTTCGAGGAATTCGCGGCATTTATATAAATGACATTTTCTTTACGAAAAAAAAACCCCATTTAATGACAGCAAAAATGCGAAATATGCAAATATGGCACACATTAAATTCCAAGAAATTTAAGGAAAGTGGAATTTGTGGTTTTTCCAACTAACTAAAGTTTTTATAATAAAAATATATTGAGCTTACATGTAATGTTTAATAATTCATGAGGTTTACAGGAGTAAGCTTCCTTTTTGGTAATTTTTGAAGCAACATAAATATAAACAAATGAAAGCAGAAACCTAGGTAGAGATGCTTGTAGAAAATTTAATACCTAAAAATTTTTGATTTAAAATAAACTATAAGTACTATCTGTTGTCACTTAAATCCTCAAGACTTACTCATAAAATTTACGTATTGGTGATTAAAGAAAAAATAAGGAAACCTCTTGAAATTCTGAGCAATTAGAGACATTTTTCATTAAGATCCTTTCTGAAGAACTCAGTCAAGTTCTCTCCTTCAAAGTTCAAGTCCAGTTTTGGTTTCAAAACGTCATTTTTCAGACGGAGAATGTCAATGTCGATTCCGAGCATTACACGTCGCAGCTCCGCCACAAAGACTGAAAAAATTAATGGAAAAAAAAGAGGAAAAGGCGGTTGGCTAGATTTCTTTGGGTGCTGCTGCCTAGTTACAGTTACAGTTACAGTGGCTGCCAACCGCAGTTGGATAAGGATTTAGGTTTCGGCATCGGCATCGGATTCCGATTCGGATTCGGATACGAGCTTCCTGGTTCGCCTGGGCCGCCATTTAAAGAACGTGCAATGAGCAGCTGCAACGTCTGAAGCGCCGCAAATGCCATTATTGCGTTGCATTGCTTTCGGTCTTCGGTCTTTCGGTTTGCCGCAAGTAAATTGCTATGAAACGCCCACCATGGCTAGCACACACACACAACTACACACGCTCCTTGCCACATACACATATATGTATGTAGAAGGCAGACTGCATGCAAGACCTTCTGGCAGTTGCAATCATTTCGGCATGAATCACGTTTGATACGCACGAATTACCTTTTATGCGAAATTGAAATTATAATTTGTGCACGGCCTTGTAAATGCTACGTCGAGGACCTTCCCCCCCGTCGCCTTCCATCTCCCTCTCTGTCCCTCCATAACCATCATGTACTTTACACACACACAGAAAAAGGAAATCAAAAAGCGGCTACAACATCGCCGGCTAACCACAAGGAGCAAGTTTTAAGCCAACGCGATTGTTTTCGCTTTTCTTTTATTTAATTTTTTTCTGTTGCTTTAGATGCACTTTCAAAAAACTATAAAAGATTATTTCTTATTATCTTATTTTATTTCTTTTCGTTTAAAACTCTATCCTTTAAACATTTTTGCTAATTTCTAATAAATTTAAGTTTGTTTACAGAAATACAGTGATCACTTATTTTACTTAAGACAAGATCTTATTTCGTTTAAAACTATATCCTTTTAACCTTTTTACTGATTTCAAATTAATTTAAGTTTGTTTCAAGCAATACTAATATTTTTTTGAGTGCCTGCTGCTGTTGTATTTATGCCTTTTCCTTAACACTTTCCAAGCTGTTTGTTTATAAATTTCGGGTTGCCTTGGCAGCAACAACAGAAGCTGTCTTTTTTGGGGCCGGGAGACTTAGCAGCCGCTGTAAGCGGCTTAAGCGGCTAGACAAACCCGCGTAAATGACGTTGGGCTTTTAGCTAATTGCTCTCTCCATTTAATTTGGCTCGTTGCAGGAGGCTGAAACCGCCATCACCGCTATGAATGGCCAATGGCTGGGCTCGCGCTCGATACGCACAAATTGGGCCACCCGAAAGCCGCCGGCAACCAAGGCAGACAGTGAGTATCCTTAGTCCCCCATCCCCCATCCCACAGGATCCCAAGAATCCTTCTCGCGGACTCACTGAGCCCCATCGTCCGTCCCGCATCCCATTGTCACCGCCATGTTAATCTCCGCTCGTTGCAGTGAATGCCAAGCCGCTGACCTTTGACGAGGTCTACAACCAGAGCAGCCCCACCAATTGCACTGTCTACTGTGGCGGCATCAACGGGGCCCTGTCCGGCTTCCTCAACGAGGAGATACTGCAGAAGACCTTCTCGCCCTACGGCACAATACAGGAGATACGGGTCTTCAAGGACAAAGGATATGCATTTGTGCGGTAAGTGGAGCGGAATAAGAAGAATGTTAGGAAAAACGTTGTTAGTTTGGTCAAGCAGAGATAAAATCGGGCCTATTTAGTATGCATAATTAAGATTCTTAAATTGGGTTTTTAATTAAACAATTATTTTTGTTGTAAAGTAAACTTTTCTCCAACTGCAGTTTATTAAATAAAATAAAAGCGATCTGGCAATCGATCAAATAATAGAGCAATCAATGAGCAATCCCACCTCCGATTCATTCTTTTATTTTCTGTCGTTGCCTGCCCTCAAAGGTATACTACATTAACCCTTTGTTGCCCGCCATTTTGATTTGGCGTCTCTCTGTGTGCGTGAACTGCGGTCTGCGGTGTCGCTTCATTCCCATTGTCGTTGTCGTTGTCGTTGCCGTCGTCGTCGCTGAGTGCACACACGCCCGCCACATCAGAGTGTCATTGTGTGCGTTAGCCCCCATCCAAGCCATCCGCCGTTAATAAATCAACAACACTTTTACACTCAACAACAACAACCACAACAACAACAACAACAACAAAAACCACAACAACAACGACAGCAAAAACGAGAGGCAAATTTGAAGTTACAAACAGAACAATGAACCGCAATAACAGCGACAACAACGATGGCAGGGCAAAAAAAAAGGGAGTACAAAAAAATAGTCCCACATTGCATCGAGTGAGCAACAAACAAAAAAAAAAGAAAACAAGAGAAGAGCAAGGACCAAGGAGTCGGTGGTGCCGTAGGAGCATTGGTTGTTGCGCCGGTGGTGCAATGGTGTCGGTGGTGGAGATCGCAGCTGCCGTCACGAATGCTGATAGGGTTTTAATGGCAGCCGAGCTCACCCCACCGCAACCAAGTGGCGGGATATGGATACGATTTATGCACTTTAAGAAAATATTTAAAGATATTTAAAGATATTTAAAGATACATAAATAAATTACACAGCATAAAGGACAAACTACAAACTTAAGAAGGATTTCTAAGAATAAGAAATTAAATAACTTGACTTTTCTTTAAGCTCAACTAAGATAGTCCTTCGTAATTACTATTTCTAAACTATATATTTTGAGGCAAGTGTAGCAGGAAGATGTGATAAGGGTGAAGAGGGTGGGTAACAAACGCATTGCAGTTGCCGGCCATGTCCATGGGCGCCTTTTGTGCACTGCTCCAAAACTCATTTGTGTGTTGCAAACGTGATGCAAAAAAGCGAGGAGAGACGAACGCCAGTGAGAAAGTGAACGGGGGGAGGGAGGAGCGGCAGGATGGCAGGAGGGGCAGGAGCTACAGGAGCGGAGGCATTGTTTGGCATTTTGTAACATAATGAGCTCGGGGACTACAAGTGCAGCAGCAGCTGTGGCAGAGTTGCTGCATCATTATAGCCAATCCGGCAACAACGAAACAATTCCACAGACGCTTGTACCACTTTTGCGCTTTGTTGCCGCAGCGGGTTAAGCGGAAATTAAACCAGGCCAATCTGCTAAATGTAAAAAAAAGGAAAGAGAAACTTAAGTAAAAGAGATAATACTGTTTATATAATAGTTGCATAAGCAGTAGTAGTTTATAACATTCAAAGCCTAAGAATCTATAGAGGTTACAACCCGAATATGTCCTTCCACAGATTCTCTACCAAAGAGGCGGCCACCCATGCCATTGTGGCCGTAAACAACACGGAGATCAACCAGCAGCCGGTGAAGTGTGCGTGGGGCAAGGAGAGCGGCGACCCCAACCACATGTCGGCCATTGCCGGTCAGGCTCTGGCCCAGGGATTCCCCTTTGGCTCGGCGGCAGCAGCGGCGGCCGCAGCGGCTGCCTACGGACAGCAGGTGGCCGGATACTGGTACCCGCCGGCACCGACATATCCGGCGGCGGCTCCCGCCAGTGCCCTGCAGCCGGGCCAGTTCCTGCAGGGGATGCAGGGCTTCACCTACGGTCAATTCGCCGGTTACCAGCAGGCCGGCTACATGGGGTGAGTTCAGGCATCAACAAATAATATTTTATATTTATTTTCCCCTAAAAACATTACGCATTTGTATGCCTTGTTTAAATTTTAAGGCGCTTAAATTACAGCTTAATGCAACATGATGATTTTGATTAAATAATTGCAGAATGGGCGTTCAGCTGCCTGGAACCTGGCAGAGTGTGCCGCCGCAACCGCAGCTGGCCAGTGCAGCGGCCGCAACTGCACCGCAGATCACACAGAGCGTGGGCAGCGCCCTGCCACCCGCGGCCGGAGTGGTGGCCTATCCGATGCAGCAGTTCCAGGTCAGTCCGCAGGTGAGTTGGCTTCGCAATGAGGATTTCGCTGGTGCCTAACGCTTGTGAATCGCTTAGCTGGCGGAGGATGAGTGGCTGGCGCCCAGTTTGCTCGTGTAGCTGCCATGAGGGATGGCCATGTATCCCACACAGCAGCACCAGCTACAGCAGCAGCAGCAGCAACAGCAGCAGCAGCAGCCGCAGCAACATGAGCAGCAGACGTCCGGAGAGTATGTGAAGGAGCAGCCCTACCAGCATCAGCAGCACCATCTCCTGCAGCAGCCCCACAGCCACTCCCAACTCCACCCCCAACAACATCAGCAGCATCAGCACTACATCCCCCAGCTATACTATCCATCCCATTGGGTGCAGCAGCAGCAACAGCAGCAGCAGCAGCAGCAGCAACTTCCGCAGGTAGCAAACAACGAGCAACAGCCGCAGCAGCAGCAGCAGGCGGCAGCGGTGTCGCAGGTTTACGGCCTGCCCGAAGTGTAAAGGATTCAGGATTATGTGGCCATGGACGCACATATATCCGCCTATGCCTCGGAACCCAGATCTAACCCTAGACTAAGTACTCAAGCCCGACAGGATGCAAGTGCAGCAGCAACAACCACACTGGCCAGACAGTGCAATAGACATAATTCCAATTGATCTAATCAAACGAAGCCGAAGTCGAAGAATATCCAAAACCAAAACCAAAACTAAACCCAAAGTTATGAATGTGTGTTATTTGTGTCTATTTTTGGTGGGGGCCAAACCCCCAATCAAAGCAGTAAAACAAACAAAAAAAGTTAATGAAAAACAGAAAACAGAAACCAGAAGCTCTAAATGTATTTTAGTAGGTATAAACATATACACGAGTATGTAGGTATGTACATACCAGAGTAAGAATAGAGTGGGTGCTATATAAAGAAGGTAGTTATGATTTACCAAGGCTTGCCGTTTCCCATTGCAAAAGAGAAAGGATACCAAAGGATGAGCAGAAGGAAAACAAACGCTAATTATTAAGCCTAGTCTAAGCCGAAATAAAGTCTAGTCTAAGCCCAAAGGAAATAGAAAATATTAAGTGGGAAAAGTGTTTCGTTGACTGACAAATTCGTTTTGACAAGTTTTTAGCCCACGCATCTTCGATGCCGTTCATAGGTCCGATTGTTGCCATAAGTTGACTTCGCAATAGATTCCATTCCGACGATCATTTCACCCCGATATATATATATCAAAATATATATATGTGCATAGGCATAAGCAAGTTAGCAAGTAGTCCAGGGCAAGTCAAATGTTCCACCATTAGCTTCGATCAGTTGATTCACAATGATTATGAGTGTTTATCCAGCATTATCTAGAGAAATATCAACGTAAGCGTAACTGAGTTAAGCACCGACAACCACACACCAGAAATCGAGTAGATAATTGCACTGAATACCGAATACCGGATACCGAACGAGCCGGATCGATCGATCGATCGATCGAGCCAGAGATTATAGCAGTAGATGGACCCGTGACTAGATAAAACTATATATCCTAAGCGATATTCAAACCAGAGGCTACACACCCACACTGAGCACAACCCACAACCACAACCACACACACAGCGTATTCATGTATCGATGTTTGTGTAACGTGTAAATGTACTAAGGGGAAATACCTACATATATAAGAAAAAAGGATAACAAATGGGCGGCAGGCAACAGCAGCATAAATCTAGCGAAATATTTAGACAAGGATATGATGAGAAAACGTGTAGCAAAAGCAAAATACAAAATGTAGTCAATGTTTAGCTAAGAATCTTAAGTGTAACTGTAAAACTATACACTAAATGTAAACCTAAACACAATTATTTATGGTATTTACAGAGGCGAAACTGCAAATGAGAAATTTAGAAATGAAAAACCGAAAACCCAAAGCGAAAACGAATACAAATTGTAAACTATTTTATACATACCGAAAAGAAAAACCAAAACCAACAGAGAGGCAGTATAATGCAAAAATGTATGAATCAAAATTAGAGAACTTTCAATTGGATTGGAGAAGGGGACAGAGGGTAGTGGAGCCAAGGAAAAGCGAGTCTAATTTCTATAAGTTGTGATGAGAGCAAAACGATGTTACGGACAAAGGAAACTGATTTATTTTTTCAACTTGGCATAACGTGTTTTTTGAGAGCCATCGACAAAACTGTGCATCGTCGAATGCATCACTTTACATATATACAAATCTATATATATACATATATATATATATATATATACACCTATATACTAAATGTTATTTGAGCAGACAAGAAAACTGTGTGCGAGAGCAAGCAAGCTATGCGTATAAATATAAATATATAAATAATTAAAGTATATGGCGATAAACCAATGGAAATTAAATAAAATTGTAGCTGAACATATGTTGGAAATGTTGGAAAAATTATGGTAAATTACGAAATAAATATAATGAAGCGAAGCAGGTGGAAGGAAGAATGAGAAAATCAGAAATACTCTACGACATATACATAATAGCATAATTATATTTAATTATGTAAACTTAGTTACGGTGTAAGCAAAAGGAATATAAATAAATGATTCAATGTTGTGTATGTACATATAAAATATATATTTAAAAAAGGAAACAAGATCTATATAACAAAAAAAACACCCCAATATAATTACAAACAACAGCAATATGTGCGCATAACAAAAGGCAGACTAACTAAAAGAAAATTGTATTAATATTTGCATATAAATGTAAAAAGCCCAATGCAAACAAAGCTGCCGGAGAGCATCTGTTTTGCATAGGCCGGCGCAGACATATGATAGATCATAAAATAGCCCCATCAGATCCAAACCAACCAACCAAACATACAAACCATCAACAACAGAGTCAAGCTATATAATTGCATTTGTGACAGCAGCAAACATACAACATACAGTATATATATATACGAGCAGCATATAAAAAGAGAATTATGAAAGGTGTGCAAGCAAAATGCCATAATTATGTTAAGCGCCTATCAAAAGCCTATCCAATTCAATCAAAGCCGAACGAAAGCCCCCAGAACAAACTCACAGATACACACTCACACTCACTCAGCTATGGACAAACACACACACATACACACACAAGCACACTTGAGTGTGTGGCTGCAAACACGTTAATATATGCATAGAAAAAGGCGCTGCCAGCGATTGCAGCCGTGCAAGAGAGAAATAATCAAATAAAATGGAAAAATGTTAATCAAAAAACAGAAAAACGAAATTAAAAAACAAATACAATGACGTCTTTTTATTTGTCAAGGGGGAAGGGGGGATTAAAGTGGATCAAGTTTAAATAGAGTTTAAGGAACTATTAACGAGTTAATAAAGGTAAGTTAATTAAGGGCTGGGAATAAAGGAGCTGCATAAACGTGGACTCTACAGAAAAAAATAGTGTTTCTTTTAGACATTTCTACTATAAAAGAGCCAATAAAAATATTATTTAAATTCCAGCATTGTGTTCTGCACATTTTTAAATTATTTTATCAATTATTATGGTAATTATCAATCTCAAAGTTGGGGGTGATATTGGGCTGATTTTAAGTATTGGTTTTTTTTAGTTCTTTTCTGATAGTTTCTTTCTTTTTTTTAATTATTTCTATTTTAACAAATATAAGTTAATTTTTGGCTTACACTATTATTAAAGAATTTAAAAATAACAATTTATAGATTAAAAATAAATTAAAAGTCATTAAATTACTTATCATTTTATAAGCCTGAACGTTCTCTAAGTCATTTAATTAACTAAGACAATCTGTTTAAAATATTTATTAACCAAGAACTCTCTTCAATACAGTTTCAATAGACTTTCCCAAGTATTCTACCATATCAATCCATATTCAATAAATTTTCAGGGACCTTAAATTATTGTTAATTTCCATGCAGTCTCCGCTGGATCGCATGGAATTATTTCAGACCGATAAACTGCAAATGAATTTGCAATGCTAATTGGAAATAAGAGAAAAGCTGCTCCGAAGTCACCCGCCCACAATCGATCCCGATGCATTCCTGCCATGCATTTTGCTGCTGCTGCCATTGTGCACATTTTTTTTTTTTAACCCCCACCTCACCCCGGGCAATCGTTGCACGCCAGTCACGTAAAATCAAAATTTTACCCCACATGTGAGTGCACCTTTCAACTGCGGGGTACGTACATGCATATAAAAAAAAAGGGAACAGAGAACGTCGCTGGCATTGCGGCTCATTGCACAACGGAACTGTACAATTTCAATATTTTACTGCATTTTCCACTTTGGCCGTGTCTCTGGGCCGCCGCGTTGCTCTGTTATCCTGTCCGCTGGCCTGCCTTCCTGCCAGAGGACAACCAGTCGTCGTTTCAGTGGCAGTGCCGTTGCCTGTTTAATATGCGCGCACAAAACGGGCACGGTGGCGAAATATAAATAAAACAAATAGGCCCCCGTTACACTCTCGCCCCACTCTCGAATCTCTCCCCTCTTCCCCTCCTCGGGCGCACACAATGCATAAAGTGCACATGTTACTCATACGCCCCGTTGGCCGCGCAAACGCAACTCGCATCGAGCTCGAAATTGGGCGCCCTTGGATTCATGAATCACACACAAAATGATGGTCGGGGGAAAGCCTTTTATTCGGCACTCTTGAGCGAGGGACCGAAGCTGGGCTTCTTAACAAACACTTGACTCACTTTACAGCAGTTTTAGTGGATAATTCTTTATACCGCCCTGCCATGCAAAATATTCGGCAATAAAAACTAAGCGCATAAAATTTCACTGCATCATGTAGTTGCTCGTGCCTTTGTTTCTCAGCTCCCTGCTCTTTAGAAATTGTTTGGATTTTGTTGTCGTTTTGTTTCTTTTGTTTTTATATGTATATATTTTGTGCAGTGCATAAGGACAACTGCAGAAGTGCACCTAAGCTGCCAAATATAAAAAACTCGGCTGCCGCTTAGAGTTTGTATGAAGATTTTCTGGGGCTTATTACGCGGGGTACATTCTCCAGCCAGCCAGGACCTTAACGATGCCCGAAGGCTGACTGCCTTTGTCTCTCGTGTTTGGTTCCAACCCACCCCCACCCCTCATTTTCCAACTTCCCCAAATCGCAATTCACCTTCCACCTTTTTATGCTCTTTTAATAGCACTTGTTTAGCAAGCAAACAACGCTGGCAACTTAAAAAACTTCGTGGCAGCTCCATGCTAAAAATTTTTATAGCAAAACTTTGAGTGTTTGTCTGTTTTATTAACCGTGCCTGGCTGCCTCATCCGACTCCTTGCCTTGGCGTTGCCAAAGTCAAAAGCCCAAGTTTTTCGTCCTGTCTTATTCATAACACACACACACACTGAAGCATATATGTGGAGACTGCACTTGTGATGCACCAGGGCAGGACTCTCAGCTAACATTTTATGTGTGTGAGGCATCTTGGCGAGCAGCATTAATTGATGGCATTCTGTACTCCTCCAGATGTTGAAAATAAGCAACCAGCCATGATTGGAGATTGATGTGAGCACAGAGATTAATTTTGATAAAAATATATACATAAGTTAAATTGTAGAGAAATTGTTGTATTTAATTTTAAAATAGAAATAAAATAGAATACAACACAGCTTGACTTATTAGTCTTTCCTTTCTTCTGTGCGAATTTTTAATCATTCAATTTAAACTCCTTTTTTTTTGCCGCGTGTGATTTTCATCCGCCATTAAGCTGCCGTATCGCTCCGCCATTGCTGCACCACCATCGCCACCATCGTCAGAACCGCAACGACAAACAACAATCTCGTTTTCAGAAAGCAAACGCTAATGACAAAATGCTAAAATTTGCCCAGCACTTGCCGGCGGTAAAGTATAAGGGGACTGGGGGGGAGGGGGCGTTGTCTGGGAGTGCGGCCAAAAACCGCACAAGAGCGAGGCATCCATTAATTTTCGCACAACCGCAAAATTCAAAATTGTTTATAAAGCTACGCAGGATGCGGCAGCGGCAGCGGCAGTGGCGATGGCAATGCCAGCATCAGTGACACGTGCTGAGATAGAGAGCGGTCCTGCTGTCGCACTACCTTAACCCGTTAGTGGCCAAGGACAAAAAGCGAAGCGCAGCGGACCCCAAATTGAAATGAATTTTAACGAGTCAAAGCGAAAAGTGTCAGCAAGTAAGGGGCGTTCTCAGCGACAATATCTGAAGCTGAAGCTTCTTATTCCAAAAGCACGGAAAGAAATTTAGGATTAGAATTTATGTGTTATTGTGGTTTTAATAGCTCCCTCTTTGTATAAAGAATATAAAGTATGATAAACCTTAAGAAGAATATATATTACTATTAGTTCAAGGATATTTTTTAGTTCAAAAAATACTTTGCCAGAAAGTCATATTATTTCAAAGAATATATACAACTTTTCCTAATTATTTCCTGTCTCTAAACTTAACTGCAACCTTATAAACGATCCCTGTTTCCAATACCCTTTTGTTTCCAGTGCACTTTCGATTTATCTTTGCAATCTCACTCCCTGTCGGCTCGCTGCGGGGCCACTAAATTATACGCAGCATGGAGATGAGGATGCTGCAACTCATACTACTCACTGCTCGCCGCTTTATTCGAAGTCCTGTGTTCCCATAGTCCTGGCTTTGGGTCCCGGGTCCGGGTCCAATGCGTGGGCCAAGTTTTTAGCGCGATATCCGACGGAGCTTCCTCTAAAATTGCGAACAAATTACGCAGAAAACTATTATCGTTAGGAGCATATGTGACGCCGTTAGACAGAAAGCCAAAAGGCCCGATCCGGAGCAGGGCTAAAACACCTAACACACCCCGCAGATCCCTGCGCATCCCGGCTCCATCCTGCTGCTGCTGCTGCTGGCGGCCATGGCAAATGACTATGACAACGGCGCTTGAGTACCTAAATGCAGCTCCAGGACTCCATACCCCCCTCACCTCTCTCCCCACTTGCCGTGCCGCGCGTCCTTTTTGGCACACACTTCATGCTGGGCCCCGCCTATTTAGCTCTGTCGCATGTGCGACGCGGTGCGGTGGATGCACGGTGTGTGCATATGCAATAACCGCCAGTGCCACCACCACCACCGGCTCATCCGCCACCGCCTCCTCTTCCTAGTCCAAAATCAACGGCACCATCATCAGCATCACCAAAGCTGGAGCGCCGTTGGAGGCATCACAAATGGACGAGCTCGCTTATTGTCTGCTTTTGTGTGCGGCCCGAAAACCACCTCCTGGCCGCCACCTCCTCATGCACCTCGATCGCTGGCTGCGTGGAAATTGCTTTGCCATGTTAATGTTGTTAGTTGATTTCAGTTTTGGCTTTCAAAGCCGCCGTTACCCCGGGGAGTGGACAATAGGTTCACAGGGAACCAGAAGCAGGGAGCGGGGAGACCGAGGGCTGGAGGGCTGAATTTCAGGTGATGCCCGCAAAGAGCATTGCCAAAATTGTTAAATACATGCTCTCTAAAAAGACCCAGCATGAGGTCACACATAAGAACACTGAGAAAATAAGTTTCATAGTTGAAAATGTTTATTTTGAATTAAGAAAATAATGAAAGATTTTACAAATTGAAAATTTATAATTTCTTTGCAAAAAGACTACCTTTAATTCATAAAAATTACTAACAAATCTACAACTATTTCCCTCTGTGTGAGTTTATGCCTTTGAGTTATGATCTACCTTCTATTTTTTGGGTGGGCGGCACCACCAACTGCGCCCACTTTTAATGGTAATAAAATCTAAAGCTGCTTTTGAGCGGTCATGAATTCGTTGAACCGCTGCAGCTGCTGGCGGAAGGCGGTCTGATGTCCATCCGGCGGTGCGACAAAATGGCCGCTGTGCGCAACGGAAGTGCACTAAACTAAACTAAGCCAAATTAATTGCCAGCTGTGGTTTAATGTGCCAAACAAAACTTTGATTGCGACCCCCAGATACGAGATGCTAGCCATCCGAGCTGCATCATTTGCATATTGAACGCAGTCCTCAGGGTAAGGCTTTCTCCCCCCCCAAAAAAAAAACATTAAGTATTCGACATGAAAAGCTATTAATTCCTACCGGAGACTTTATTAAAGACAAACACACACACATACACATAGACTGTTTGAAACTGCAATAAAACCGGCCAAAACTTAACCCAGCCCGCAAAACATCTAAGCCCCCAAAAAAAAAAAAAAAAAAAGCAAAAAAGCGAAAGAACCTAGGAGCATAAAAACAGGAAGAGAGTGCACAGTGCACACAGTGCGGGAAAATTAATGGTTCTGACATGGAATTTTAATAAAAATGCTTGCGTCTAGATAGCGAGAGGTGAAAAACTGGCCAGATGCAGACTGCTAATGCTCCTCCAGCCACCGAACCGAACTCAACTGAGCCGAGCTGCGATGCAGTGCACTGCCACGGAAGCTGCTGCTGGTGCTGCTGCTGCTGGTGCTGTCATAATGCTGCAATTGTTCATTATCCACTAATGAACAAAAAGTGTGTGAAAATCGCACAGACAAAAACCTAAATGAAGAAAATGCCGCACAGCTCGCTGAGAGAGATGAAAAAGGAACAGCGGCGAGTGACACACACACAGGAGGGGGGTTAAGGCCGGCGTATGGGGGTTAAGAGAAAAAGGAAGGCCTGGAACACGTTGCTCTGTCAGCAAGCAAAGAGTCAGTACACTGAAAGGAAAATATCTATATTATTTGTTGAATTTAATTATGAAATAATTAGTAAAATATATTAATTTTCCAAGGCATTAATTTAAGCAGGACACATGCCTTTTTGTACCCCTTTTTGACGCACTGTAAATTCTTTTACAATTCAGACTTATAAATTGTAACCCAGAAATCTGTAATTTATGCAATGAAAATACCTTAAAAATTAATAATTAATTTAAAAAAATCCCATTTTCGAAAAGTGCAGGTGCCATCCAAGCAGCATTGGCTTTAATTTGCGCTGCTTCTCGCACGTTTTCTTATTTGCCATCTGTATTGAGGCCAGGAGGCAGGGGACCTAGACTGGGACAGGAGCTGAGACTAGGACTGGGCTGTGGAACTTAGACGGCGGGATGGAAAGAGGTCTGGGGGGGCTGGACTCTCTGAGGGTCGGCAGACGTTGCTTTGAGTGCATTACGTGGAATTTTTGAAGCACTTAAGCACTGCTCCATAAAATGCTGCCGTTGCTGCTGCTGGTGATGCTGGTGATGCCGTTTGCTTTGCAGCAACCAGCTTTCACATGTGACAGTTGCAGTTGCCGCCGCCCAAGTTCTGGGCCTTTGGTCCTTGGTCTTCGGTCCTCTACCTCGCTTCACGGCGGATCCTTGGTGGGTCGCTGGCGCTTTTGTCTGCAGCGTTTTTGTTCGTGCGGCATTTTCTAATGACAATTGTTTTGCAATATAAATTGCACAAGTGCGCAATATTTGCCTTTGTTTATGCGAAAACTTCAGCATTGCCTAGACTCATGCGCCTGACACCTGCCACCTGCCCACCGAAACAAAAACAAAAAAAAGCAAAAGCACACACACACATATAGTACCGCCCAGAGATATAGAAGAAAGCCAACCATTTGTCTCGCTCTGCACGTCTCTATCCCCCCCTTTTTCTCTCCTTTATCTCTGCTCACAATTCTCCATTTCTCCGCTCGAAGGCTGCTGTTTCTTGTTTCATTACGCCGACAGAAATTCCCGAAAGCCAAGGCAGCAGGCAAGGCAGCGAAGCAGCAGTTGCATTCAATGGCTTTTGTTGGGGTCGTGATATTTGCTAAATTAAATGACGTGAGTTATGAGATACGATTGTTTGACCGGGTTCTCAGCCTCGGTACAAAAGACATGTTGCCAGGTTATGGCACACGCAAAGAAAAACGAGAAATTCATTTGGTAATGGCTCAACTCAACTGCAAAGTGAACTTAATATCTTTGTTACTGATTAAAGACATAAGAAAGTTGGAGGAATTGCGTAAATGTATATAAAATAAAGGGCTAAAATATTATGTTTTATTTTTCAAAGACCAATTAAATTCTTTGCAAATATTTCTTTGAGTACTGTTCACAATAAACAAAACAAAAGTTTAAAATTAAAGTTTTAAGACTTCCATTGCTGCTTCCGCAGAGGCCTTTACCACGTTCAAAAATTAATTCAGTTGTGTTAAATTAAATGGTTATTAAAAATAAACAATTTTTTGTATTTCCTATTATTTATAACACAAGATGGTTGATTACGCTGCTGCTATGCCAGCTATAGCCTCAGCAGCAAAATACTTGACATCCGCATCCATGTCCTTATAAAGCTTGTCAAGAGTAGACTTCACTTGGCCTTCAATGACCCTAGCCTCCAGGAAAGGGGAGATCTTCTGCAGTGTCTTGGCCACATTGAAGCGAACATTGGCAATGGGATCGCCAGCGAGTAGAAGAACTGTGGGCAGCAGCTGCCTTGTGGTTATATCTGTGCCGCAGACCTCGGCCAAAACGTTCAGACACAACAAACAAGTAATTCTGTACAAATAGCTCTTGTTCCTTGACATAAACAGGATCATGGGAATGATGGCCTGCTGAGCCCAGGAAGCTCCAAAATGCTCAACCAGCTTCTTTATATTGAGAGCGGCAGCTTCGCGAATGGCAAAGACATGATCGTTGAGCCATCTCTGGCACAGACCCCGCAGATTCTGATCGAAGAACTCACGTCCTAATTGACTGGCCAGAACGGGCATGTACTCCACGATGGCCAGTCTCACCCGCCACTTGGAATCATCGGCCAGCTCAACGATGGCGGGCAGCAGCAACTGCGACACCTGCTGGGTGCCCATGATGTCGTTGACGCAGTCCAAATTTGAGATAATGTTCAGACGCACTTCCGGACACTCGTCCCTAAGTTGAATGTAGAACAGGGGCAGCAAGTGCTCTGCGGTTTTATAGGCGCCCAATACAGAAGCCAATCCCATAATGGCCGAGGCCAGAGCCGACCTGACATGTGAATTCGGATCTGAGACCAGATCGCGAACACACGGCAAAATACAGTTTAAAATGAGCTGCACCTGGTTGTCCTTGGTCAGGTTGGCACAGAAATCCTTTACCTTTCTGGCCACTGCTGCGCGCACCTCAGCCTCAGTGTCCTTGAGTAAGTTTTGGAAGGCAGGGAACAGGACGACTCGCGTGATAACCGGACCCACTACCATCTGCAAGTCCACAAACTTTTCGGCAAGCATACAGCGCACGCGCCACGACGAATCACTGGAGCATTGACGCAGTGTGGGTAAAATCAACTACAAATGCAACGGAATATTATTGGGAATTTAATAAAATTAAACATCTTACCTGCTCCACTTCGTCCTGGGGCAGCAACTGGGCAATGCTGGCACAAGCCTCAACGGCCAGCACACGAACAGAGTCCTGATTTGAGAAAGGAAACAATTTTTAAAGCTCTGTCAAGAAGGTAAAGATGTTGTCTCACCTGCTCATCTTTAACCAGCTGCACAAAGCAAGGGATCAAGTCCGACTTGAGGTATTCGCTCTCCACGACTTGGCTAAACTCACTCAGCTTGCAGGCCGCCGCTCGTCGCACCATGGCCACCTCGTCCTGGCACAGCTTACAAAAGCTGGCACGCAGCTCTGACCTCACCAACTGAGGTACACGAGGATAGCAGACAGAGAAAAGACCACAGGCCGAAGTGCGCGAGGTATACCAATCATCCAAAATGAGACGCTGCAGCATAGGAAGCACATGGATCACCAGATCCTGGGCACTGTGCTCAGCGGCCACAAGGCGCAAAGATTCAACGGCCTTTTCTCGCACCACGCTCTCCTCGACGGTGGCCAGACTCTCGATTGGTGGTATCAAGTACATGGCGAAACTGGGACCACCCACGAGACCTGTGAACTTTCCCAGCTGATCAGCCAGGGCCAGCAACACCTCAACATCGTAGATGGCCTCGGTGAGGAAGGGAATCAGCTCGGACCTAGTGCGTTCCTCGCCCAAAGCCAGAGCAATGGTGGTGAGCTTCTTCATGGAGTTGAGGCGCACTTGCATGTCCTCGTTTTTTAACTCTTCAATAAGCATTGTAATGGGATAAAGGGAGTTGTCCAGAGGTGCCATGTTTTTTGCTACTTCTTGATTGGTTTTTATTTATTTTGCGAATAATAGATGGGTTAGGTTTTTTCGTTCTGTCTTTTATATTTATCTAGTTTCTAGATTAGTTTTCCAATGAAAACTAGATGATAATGATGTTGCAAATGAAACATTTTTGTTCACTTTACGCGCTATTACTTTCTTATAGAATAAAGGACCGAAAAAGATCTCTAAACATATAAATAATTCAAAGACTAGGACCTATTTTTGCTATAACAATGACACTCTAGAAAGGATCATAATGAAAGTAATTTCTCGGTGGCTTGGATACATATAATGGCTGACGAATTTTTACCTATTTGCATATCCTTTCGAAAGTAAATGGCAAGTTAACTTACCGCAAATACACACACTCATCTGCGAAGGACTCAATTCCGTTAACGGTGCGTGCATGCTTCTGCGGTTCTGGCAGTTGCAAGTTGTAAGTTGGCAGGCTTTCCGAGGCTGGTTTTAAAACCCGCTTCCAGCACTGCAAATATGTAACATTCCGCTAATGTAAATTTATTGTTAAGCAAAAAGTGGGTGGCCAAAGAGGGGGAGGGAAGGCCGCGAACCACGTACGCCGCGCAGGTCAACGAGGCAACCGCAGCGGCACCGCTGCCGAGGCCCACGACACCACCACGGAGAATGCCACCCTAGGAAGCGACACCACCCACGATTACACTGGAAAAAAGATTGATTTTCTTATCACAAATAACATTAGAGCGGCAGTTAGTTAATCCTTTATTTATATGTATTATGTTAAGAGAAAAAACATGTTTTATAGTTTTGATGAATTTAATACACATTATTTTTTATAACAAATATTTCTTATATTTTTCCATTAAAATTTTTAATATTTTTAAATTTTTTCCCGCATTTTTTGCACTCATTTTTTCCACCTGCACCTCGACAGTCACCTGGCAAGTGCAGCGGCGTACAATAAATCTAATTTGCGTCGCATTTAATGACTTTGTCCAGGCCCCTGCCTGCCTCGGCCTTCGTTGCCAACATCAGCGTGAAAATGGTGGGGCTCCCGAATGCTGGCCCCTAACGAGGCACTAGGTGGATGCCCGGACTCCTGGCCTCCAGGTGGACAGGAGATGGAGACAGAGCTGGGGCAGCCGGAGAGATGACATTTAAGCCGTTGTTGCCCCGGACAATTTGAGCCAGCCATATTTTTAGGGAGCGTCGCAAAGTGCCTCATAAAGTAATTAAAAGCGTTAATTAGAATTATGTGACAAAGTTAATGCGCAAATTGTAAATTAAACAATGCGCGAAAAAGTTGTTTGGCTTTGAGGGTTGTGCTTTTTAACCATTAAGCCGTCTAACTATGATGCTTTGCTAACAAGAACGTATCTCTGCACCCTCTCTCTTTGGCTTTCATAAAAGGAAATTCCGCTGACTTAGCTGAAAAAATAATATATATAAATATATTCTTTCAATAAATTGTCGCTCATCTGACAAATGAATGCTAAAATTGGGGGCCTGACAAGAGTGTCCCCAATGCATCCCCTGGCAGCAAAAAAATACAAACACATGACGCGTATTTATCAAGTTTTACAAACGGAAAAAAGTAAAGTGAACCAGACACCATGAGTCTGTGAAACATTTGTTGCGTCGTGATTTGGCTGATTTATACGCTTTGATATGTACTTTCTGAGCTTCGGCAAAGGGCCGTAGATAATCGAGAGTGGAGCAGCTTCATTGGCCTAATAAAAGGCATGAAACGGCCGTTTTATCTTCAAGTTAAATTTATGGCTAACACAGATACAGCGATTATGCAGCGAATTTCAGGAATTTGTTAGGAAAAAAAAGCGATAAGTACTTGGCAAAAAAGTATTCTATAAAATATAATAATTTATTAATTTATGTTCAGTTTTATATATATTAAAAATTCAATTTTATCATATAATGATTATTTTACTATATCAATAATTTCACAAACAGGACTTTCCATAAACCCATAACAAAAAAACACTCCAGTTAGTCCAAACAGTAATTTGCATATTTGATGCCATCGAGCTTGCCGTACTTTAATATTTTCCCAATGCCATGGCATTTTTGATTTACAACACGCCGCGTAGATGTGCCTGGAAATTTTTAAATATTTCCACTGAAATAAATCCCCTCTCTTGCTCTCTGGGGGCCCAGCTAAGCGATCCTAATTTGCTTTGTATTCCAACTGAAGGCATTTCGAACCCCGGCCCCTGCAGAAATTCCCCCTCGACCTGTAAGGAGAGGCATTCATTCATTTCATTTGATTTTCGTTCCGTTCCGTTTTTGGATACGCATTTCACGAGAAATGATTTATTAAAATTCCACAACGCAGCAGTCAGCAGATGAGATGAGATGAGATCCTTTCGGGGGCAGAGAGGAGCCTAAGCCTGAGCCTGACTCTCAATGACATTAATAATGGAAATGCCTTTCAGCTGTCCTCCTGTTCCTCGGTCTCCCCTAAGTATGCAACAGTTTGGCATCTGGCTTTAAAATATTTACGGCTCTCCGCTCCGGCATGCATGCTAAACTTTGCCAGCAATTGACCTCGGTCAAACATAAACAAAAAGAGGCAAACCAAAAACCAGAAAGTAGAATTCATTCGCTTTGCCAAATTATTCAAGTCAAACAAGACCGACAACTCACCGGTTGTGTTGCATAAAATATGCAACATCCTCGCCAGAAAAGCTTCAAAGCCGGCCAAATTCTACGAGTTCGATTCTTCACTTACTCGAACTCTCACTCTCACCCCTCGAACTAAAAGCATTTAAGTTCCAATAAAATTATGTTGTTGCGGTCGAGGGGACGGGCGGCGCCTTGATTTACGTCTCCCCAGAAACCAGGCTGAATCTTTAATGAGAAGCCAACTAAACTGGTCAATACTCAGTGGTCACATCCTTAAATCACTGGGAGAAAAATAAAGAAAGCTGAAATTGGGGAAAAATGGGATTAAGACTAAAAGATGTAGATATGTTTTGATATATAAAAATACTTACTTTGTTTAATAATTAATAAGTCCTCGAATGATCTGAAAAAATATTAGAATATTTTTATTTTTCATATTAATATATTTTATATATTTTTCTTCCCTTTCCCTAAGGCTTAAATTAAGCTAAATTTAGAATATAAAATAATATAAATTTCAAAGCGACATAATTTTATTTCTCCGTGCAAAATGTTGTCACTTTTGTGGCTGCATCTTTCTTGTATTCTTCATAGAAGCTGCCACACAAAACCCTAAAAGTACTCAGACTTTATTCAGGTGGAAAGGGGAGCCTCGGCAAGGACACTTTATTTGGTTTTGCGGGCATTGCCCTTAATTTTCTTGGTAAAAGTTTCGTTTGATTGTATTAATTGTTTTGTTATTCTTGGCAGCCAGTTAACCGAAAATTGTAAATTAATTGCTTGGAAACCAAAGCCGCTCACACACTCGCACACACACTCTTTGTGTGGCAGTGCGTGGGATGTATTGTAATTATTATCTTTTCATTTGCATAAAACTGATAACGAGTTTGGGAAAATTTAAATTTTGCAGCCCGGTGGCCTCTGTGAAGGAAACAACTAACTGCCAGATGGATAATTGCCATTATCTGATTACGGTTTATGCCGAATCGAATTTATTGCTGCAATTTACATACTTTTTTGTATTTCATTATCAATTTTCTATATGCAAACGCCAAAGGTTGACTTTAGTTACATGGAGCACAAATAACAAGAAAATAATAGTACATAACAAATTGCTCGGATAATTATATCAATAAATTTGATCAAAATATAATGCAAAGGCAAGCCAAGGCAGGTCCTTTGTTCATTTTCAATTCACATTTGGCATTTACAAATTTTTCATTTGCATAAACTAAATGCACGCAAATAGAGAAATATAGTTTATTTAATTTTCGTTATTCGAATTTCAAAATGAGCATTTAAATTGATTTCTCTGGCTAAAATATAAATTGGCCTTAGACAAGTGAGAAATTTGGTTTTCATTAAAATTTTATTCAATTGGTAATTAGAGCTCTCTGTTTCACTTGTCAAAGTATTATTTAATCTTATTTTCCCACAAAAAAGGAAACTGGTTACAACAATCAAAAATTGAATCGCATTTTTGGCTTACGGTCGCCCTTGCACTCGCACTCGTAAAATATAGAAATATAATGCTGAATGATGCCAGCTGACGCTACAGTTTTTAGCGAGGCCCGAGTTTGAGTCCTGTACTTTATTACACTGCCAGGTGCAGGGGCAGGGGCAGGAGCAGGGGCAAATGGCAGCAACAACGAATGCCACTAATAACACCAATGCAGCAGCACAGACAAAAACAATAAATAAATAAAAAGATGGCATGGCTTTGTCATTGCCTTTCCCCTTCTATTTCAACATATTTCTGATGCTGATGCTCGCAAAACCGCAACGGTTGCTGCCTCTCACAAATACTAACAAAAGCCCACCACTACAATCACACACGCACACACAGGACATGCCGCAGCACACATTGAAGTTATAAAACAAGCACACACTCACACACACACAAAGGAGTACATTTTTCGCTTTTATTTGTTTTCACAATATTTGTACGTGTTGGTTTCGCCGAGTGTCCCTGTGTGCATATGTGTGTGTGTGTGCGAGGAAGGACGAGTGTTATATTTTCATTTTTCGTTGCTTTGAATTCGTCGCCCCAGCGAAAATTCCCAGAAATTTGTCTTCACACGCCTGTCAAACCGTTGCACCGCTGTCATCTATTTGCTAGGCTTAACCGTGGTCCGAAATCCAAACACTGCGGAAAAAATCGTTAAAAATAAATTGCAGAAAATGATCTGAAAATTTACAGAAGTGCTATTTAGCTTTTAGTAAATTTTTGGTAATATTTTTCTACAAATAAGTAAGCTTAAACTCAACGAAAGTTAAGTTAAGTTAAGTTAACAATAATAAAATTGTCCTTAAGCATGTCTCATAATCATTTAAACTTTCAAAATGAAAATGAGATCTTAAAACCAAATTAAACTTTTTATTTTTAGATAAAAGTATGCTTTAAGTTATTCAATTGATTTTTTTAATAATAATTCCATCCTGTCTTGTTAAAATATGTTTTCTAACAAAGAGTTATCTTCGCCTTAAAACCTTACTCATTTCATTTAATGTAATGGCCTCAATAAAAGCATATAAAATAGTATTTATGATGATTTATAAATTATAATGTACTATAAAAAATATATTAATCTAAATACTCAAAGCTAATTAAGACTATAGATTTTTATCTCAGTGCACCGATCCCAAGTCCACTTAGTTGGCATGCGCGACCACAGACCAAAAAGCTCGTGTACGTGGACACAACAAATTTCTGGTTCTGAATTTTTACAAAGTTTGCACTTTTTTCGGTGGCGCCGAAAGGGTTAAGGGCTAAGGGCCAAGGAGAAGCGGGTTAAGTGGGGTAGAGCCATATTTGCTCTGCCCGCTGGACATTTGGGCTTGTGTACGACGGGGCTCCTTTGTTTGCCGTTACCGCTGCACGATTAAAATGTGCTCGACAAAGGAATTATTTAATACACGTTTCACCTTTTTGCCCAAGATTTTTATTTGCACTGTGTCGCATCTGGCATTCATACATATATAAATGCATGTGTGTGTGTGCTGGTGTGCCAGTGTGTGTTGTGTGTGTCTGTGAGTTTGCCTCAAGTAAATAGCGTGTTGGTTACACATTTGTGTGCCCGTTTTTGGCTCTGCACAAATATTTGAGAGCAGGGAGTCGCGCTTACATTACGGCAGCGCTTCTGCAGCAGCTGAAAATATAACGTATACGCAGCATTAGCATGCATACCTACCTACCTGTCTATCTCTGCGCCCGAGTATTTGTCTAGGCGGTAGGTGTGGCAGCTGCAGGTGTAGGCGTACCACCAGTATTCGAAGGACACCCCTCTGCTCTCTCTGTATGTATATTTGTGCTAAACGCTTAATGCTTGACAGCGTGCATGACTTTGATATAGGCAAACTTTTGGCCCATTACAATAAATGCAAATGTTAAGCAAACAGGCAACACTTACTGCAAGAGTTGCCCCAAAGGCCATAAAAATACACACAGTAGCAGACATAAAATTTATTTATTCAGCTTGCCAAAAATCCCACAGATAATAATTTCATTTACGCATTTCCACGAAACCAAAACCGAGACGTTATAAAAATCAACAGAGTTCGCAAGACCGATAAGTCTGCCATTATAGCATTGCTCCGATAAGCAGGCAGCGCCAGGTGAACAAACAGGTGAACAAATCTCGGAGAGACGGGACCATAAAATTAGGCAAGAAAATCACAACAAGCAGCACACATCACACACACACATCAATTCAATTTTAACTACATAAAAAGTAATGTCTGCACGGAAAGAAAATAAAGATATAATTAATCTTCAAAGCAGAGAATGATTTTGAGAGTCATCTTTTCTGAAAATAACTTAACTTCCAAGATAGCATAAAATTTATTTATTTAATAGAATTCCTCTTATTTTTGTATCTCTAAAACTTAAAGAAAAATCAATAATCTCTAGAAATTCCGCTCTCTGCATTCACTTTCCTCTCTCTATATATTCACCTGTAAGCACTGCCGCTCAGCCATTTTCAGATTTTCCACTCACAATTATGCATAATACGACGCTTATCGCCCCTCCAATTGCCCGGAGAAAATGCGGTCATGGAGTGAGAGGGGTCTATCCTATCCTATTCTATCCTATCCTATATGCATACACGATATCATAATCATCTATTAGCAAGGCAAATATCAGTGGATGGCCATCCACTGGGTTTGCTCCATTCCGGGCCATGAGGCAGGCTCTGGGGGCGGGTCATAAGTGCAGCATCATTTCCGTTACATATAAATACACTTTTCTGGTTCAATTGCGGCTGTTGGCCATGACTTGGCCGGCATTTGGAATCGGCCAAAGCATCGACATCGATATCGGCATCTTCCGCACGGCAGTCAACAGTCAACGAGCGCAATTTAAACTTGTTACGTGCTTCCAGCAACGTCATGTTCAGCGTAATGAAATGTGGAGCACAGATACAGGATAAACAGGGAGAAAAATTAAGGTTTCGAGGTTTAATATTCCTAAGAAAATTATAAAAAACGAAGATACTAAAAGTCCTTTTGAAAATATCTTTAGTTCTTATGCAGCAAGTTATGTTTCAGTTTTAAAAATAAATTTTTTTCAGATATAAACATTTATTTTCAGTGCACAGACACTTGAGTATCTTTAGCTAGTCAGACACGGCAGCATTTTCCTGCCTGATTTGAAGATGCCGTCTCTGGCCATCGAAGCGTGCCCTTTTATTACTATCCCATATCCTGGAATACTGGCAAGTCATGCCAGCTCCCTTTGTCCTCATGTGTTTATCTCGAGTTGGAAATTATGAATCTCTCTCAGTTCTTGGATTTTTATTTCCAAGAAATTTGTATGCCTTTAGGCATCATCGTGAATGATTAGCCTTTGCTTTAGTTGTATTAAATTTCGAAGTTGTAACAATCCTTGTCATTTTTTAGATAAATAAATGCAAAGCTGCTTTAAAATTATATTTTATCTTGCTTCAAAAAGGTAAAATGAAGTCTCTAAATAAATATTGTTTTGTTCTTTAACTATTTTTTACATTTTAAAATTATTTACATTTGTATGAAGACCAGAAAAACAAGATTTCTTTTGTCATTTACTTGTTTTGTGTTTATATTCATTTAAACTGCAATTTCAAAGCTTTAAACAATAAAGAAAAGTGCAAATATTATTTACTAAACAAATTTTATCAAGCTCAGGGGCACTTTTTAGTCTGCCAAGCATATCAGCATGTTTTCTCTGTATGTGTAATTCATCCATTAGATACACAATACTTGTTGTTTTTTCACCAACCAATTTGGCTGCCAATAAATAACCAATCGAAAGCAAATAGTGCTGCAAAAACAGAAAGCCATATAATGGAATTTTTAAACTCCCCAGCAGCACAATGGGGAGGCAGCTACCCAGCCAACCGGCTCATGAGCATTCATTCATCAGCCCAATCAATCTGCTCCTGCTCCTGCTCCTGGCGGAGGAGAGCCAGCAGAGGGAACCAATTTGAAATAAACTATGCGCAGACACCTTGCTGCCAGGAGAAAGCCACGAAGCCATCAACTCGGCACTGGTTGCCGTCCATAAGTTGGCCCAATAAATTCCTTTCGCATTTCGCCTTTCGCTAGGCGTTTGATGATAAATTAAACCGTATGTCTGCCGCTCGAATTTATTATGCGCCAAAAACGCCAAATGGCTGTCAGAGCGGCGGTCTGTGGATCTTTTTTCCGCGGCCGCGAAACCTTTTAAACTTTAAATCCGCATCAATGCATCATCGGTGAAAGCCGTGCCAAAGTAACAAACTTTGCTTTGCTTTTACCGCGTGCCTGGTAGCTGCTCCTATATTTTTTTTGTGCTCCTTCTATCCTTGGCTGCCATAAATTGTGAAAGTGGCTTTGCCGGCAACTAGGATCTGGCCTTTCTTCGCTGCAATCCTTTGCGGCTTGTTTATGCGCTTCACACGCCTGTCTTTCCTTACCTTTTACCTTTTAACTTCTGCCAGGCAGGCAGCCTGGCATATTGGTTATTAATGTTTATGGCCGCGCGCTGTCGTCATTTGATCTGATCTGTGCCAGTTTCCCGGGCCAATGCAATTTATAATTTAATTTAGTGGCCATTATAATAATTCATACGGTGAGGAGCAAGTGCCAAAGGCTTCTCTATAATTCCCTGGAGAGTCTCTATTTCCTATATATACTTTTTCGTGTATTTTACACCCCCTTTTTCCTGCTCGAAAGGCGCACTTCCGCTTTTTGGGGAGAGATTTGATTTTGCTCTATTTGCATGTCCGGTGCTGCCTTTATTGCTTTTATATTCGCTCATATTTCGTGTTTCGCCGAACAAGGTAAGCTTGGGGGGGAGCTGGAGCTGATCCGGCTCTCGGGTAGGACAGGTTGTAAATTGCGACAAGTTGCCAACAGGGCTTTAAATTTCAATATGGCTGTGTGCAGGGCTTTATGTCATCGAATGACCGACAGACAGAGAGAGAACAACCTACCAAGCCTACCTACCAACCATTTCCCGAGTGCCACGCCCCCGCAATCACCATGTGCGGGTGTGTAGAGCCGAAAATTTATGGCGTAATTGAAACCGGAAACTGCAACGTTTTGTGGTGAATTTTAATAAAGTTTCGCCTTTGTCCAGAGTTATTTATTGACAAATAGCAGATAATTTGATTTTGTGCCAATATTTAAAAACAATGCAACGACATATACACACGAGGGTCCCTAAATGGGGTCCAGGCTTAGGGTCTCCAGCAAAATTTATTTTCCCCTCACTCTCTGGTTTTTTTGATCCTATTTCATAACGATATTCGGTGTGATGTGTGTGTGGTTTTTTTTTTAGCCATTTTTCGCAACGTCAAAGGTTATGCTCTAATTGGATAAAATGTCAGCGAAATGCTGGGAGTGTTTGGGTAATAGAGAAATCATTTTTGGCACTGAACATGCCAGCGAATGGATTACGGAACTGCAAATGCTGACGGCGAGTGTGATAAAATTACAAATTGAGTTTTCAGCGGCACAATTTTCACACCTTCCACAATCGCCTCTGTGGTCAGCACTGAAATGGAAATTTAATCAACGATGATTAAAATCTATCGATTTGTAATCAAATTAAATAATAGCATTTGTCGTTGAGTTTGTTATTAAAAAAATAAAGCGTTGGTGAATTGTATTACATGAAAATTTGGTTTTAATTAATTAATTCTAGGAAATAGTTAATGGTTTTTCAGGTTCAGTATAACAGAACAGGAAGAAAATAGTTAGTGCATAAGGATATTCTTTGTTTCGTTATAAAAGGACATTAAATAAAACGACAACTAATCAAAGCTTAGCTGATAAGACATAAGCTTTAGTAACAGTCGCAATCCCAGCAACCAGATTCCCTGGGGAATGCAAAACTGTCACAGGATAGTGATGAGTATGATGGTGTTTTTATAACCCAAAAATTGTCAACTCGGACACTCGGGGACAAGTTCACGCACAAGTTCAATTCCAAGGCAGGGACTCCGGCCAGATGTGCCGGCTTAGGCTCGCACACAAGGATGTGCCGTGTGTCCTGTCTGGGGGCCAGATTAGCCATCCCCTTCTGTCCGCTGGTCAGAGGGGCCATAAAAGCCCATTAAACAGCTGCAAGGGGGGGGCTAAAAGATACCGGCAAACAGCAACAGGAAAAACTCGGATCTAACACAGAAAGAAAATATATAAGACTTAAATTATTTAAGGAAAAGTTAAGGATTTATTTTCAATAATAAGTGATTTTTCTAATGAAACTCGATTGTCTAGTATAAAATGTAAAAGAAGTATTAAGATTTGAGATAATATGTTTTATGAGATGCGGGCACACTGAGGAGGAAATCGAATTAGACAAGTCGAAAGTGAATAAGTAAAGCGCGAAATATATGTTAATAGTTTAACCGCCAAGAAATCCAGTGAATTATAATAAAGAAACATTTGTGGGAACTCACTAAAGTTATAACCCTACATTAATATTAAACATTTATTTACTTCTAATTTTGTTTTCTTTCTCTGTGCCTTTCTTTATCGCAGAATCAGAAACTGGACGACTGGGAGCTTTAAGCCGACGTCTTCTCCCACGACTCGGACCCGCAATGAATTATGACTTTAATTTCAATTTCAGTCTGGGTCCAGCATGTGTGCCATCCTCCTCTGGCTGTCTCCATCGCTCTGGTGGACCACCTGACAGTCAGAGCATTGGCCATAATTCTAAAGTCAGTGACGGATCATAAATTCGAAACTTTTCTGCCAAACAGCAGAAGTAGCAGCAGCAGCAGCAGCAGGAACAACGCCAATGGCACAAGATGAGCGACATGAGATGAATCCATGGGAACCATTGACGGTCAATGACGAAAGCATCAAAGAGGAAAAACCGATTGCCATCATATTGAAAATATTGAGTTCAACACTCGAAAAGGTAAGAAATTAATGTCAGCAAAGGTATATGCTCTGCAGTGGCTTAAGCGAAGTTGAGATTCCTAAATTAAAAAAGTGTGGAAATATTCATGAAAAAAAATACGAATTTTCCTAAAAATTGTTTGTAAAATTACTCGACTTAGCAATTAATTCTACGTAAAATAAACTGAACTAAATAAAATATTACTTAAAAGTTTGAATTATTGCATTTAAAATAACCAAACCAAAGAATTACTATAACATTTCTACTCAAGCTTGTCCTTCTTTAAAGTTTAAGACGAAATAAAACAACAACAAACAACAAAACTAAAAATGTAGGTCTATAAAACAATATATTATCAATAAGAATATTTGTACAATATTTGTAAATTATTATCATCACATTATTTTGTTTACTAATATTCCAAAACTTTAAGTAAATCCAAACTTATTGTCCAAAAGCTTTATATCTTAAAGTTTTTAAAAAAAGAAAACCTCGATTTCTAAAGGGTATGATCGAATAAGGACGTTTGTCAGCAAAGGAATAACAACGACAGGCAAAGCAACTGCAAATTACACTTGAATGGAACACACACTGGAGTGAGGAAAATCGGAAAAGCAATGGCAACCCGGAGGAGAGCAAAAGGTAAACGACAAGAATACGATTGGAAAACGATTTTCATTTCTGCAGCTAATATGAGCGACAAATCTAAGTGAAGTGGGTGGAGGTGGGTGAAGTGGGCGTGGCGGGGACACACAGCAATACACAGGACATACAGGACACACACACCGGGACACACACAAGGGACAATTTCGAAATCAATATTTATGACTGCCCTAGCAGATTTATTGCAGCTGGCGAGGAGAGGGTCGAAATTTTTGCCTTTGATTTGCACGTTGGCTCGTTCTAGTTGAATTCATTGCTCTCTATGTTTTTTCCCCCCTTTCCAAGTCGTATTTTTTGCTCCTGCTGACTGCCTTTTTGCCGAGCTCACAAAATAATAATATCCCGTGTTTGATTTTCGTATGCAAGCGCATATCTATTTATTGTCTCCGAGTATATGGATGTGCAGTGCTTCGTTTATGACACTGCAGCAGGGGATGATTTATGCATTTTAAGCAAAAATATCAGCAAATGAACGTGCGCATAAAGGAGAGCCAACATTTTTAGCATTTGTACACTTTTCGCTTCGTCTCCGGCCAAATGATCAAAGCCATTCCAGATGCCAATGATTTTTGGATACTTTTGGCTGGCTGCAACTGCATTTAATTAAACTACACATGCACTCAAATTCGCAGCCTTTGGCGAACCCCACGCCCTCATTTGTGGCAAAGGTGCACTGGAGAAATAGGGTTTTATAAAAAATTCTTCAATTACTCAACATGTTGAAGGACTTCTTTCTTTAATATGCTTTTTTAGCCATTTTAGGGATGTAAATCGAAGGGAAATGTGCCTCTATACTTCTATATTTTATTTTAATAAATAACTATCTAATTTCTAATGATTCCTTTCGGTGGACTCGGGAGTCTTGATGCACAAGCACAGCTCCAATTCAATTATGAATTTGAAATTTCAATTCTACTTCTTCGGCTGCAGCGGCAACAATAACAAATGCATAAACAAACAGTAATTGCTACCTTAGCCAAAGTGAGTGAAAGGCCTCAAAGCGCTTTTGTTTACGCTCCCCATCGTCCGTTTCTGGTTTGGTTTTGGTTTTGGTTTTGGTTTTGCCTCAACAGACGTTGAAATGTAAAACTGCCCACATGCCGATCCCCTCTGCCTAATGTCCATCAAGGTTTTAAGCTGTTTGTCAGCCACAAACACACAGGCGGCCAGACAAACACACACGGACACGGGGATTTGGCTCATAAAAAGGCCTAAGCATTGCATCAATTCATCAAATGGGAAGAATGGACGTAGGAGACTACGTTTCTAACATCTGTCAACGGCAGAAGGCAACAATTCGAAGGACTGGGCAGTAGGCCCATGATCAACATAGTCGATTTCAATTAGTCCTTGCATTTGGATTTCAGCCTGATAGGGAGTGAGTTCTGTCTGCAAAACACAGCAGGTTCATAGGGTGTACCTAGATGTGAATGTTAATATTTATACATCAATAATTAAATGCTAAGAATTTTAAATACAGAAATTATCCTTAAAATTATCCTTTTCTTTACTTGTAAATATTACTATTTAGTAACAGCTTTCCCTAAACTAATGTTCACCCTACTAAACCCTCAACATGCTTCATGAGTTGCCAGGATTTTGATTACGCTTCTGTTTTTGTTTAACTTCGAGTATAATATTTGATATGATTGCTACTTTCGGATTTCGATATGTCCTGTACAAACACAAGCATACTCGAAACTCGTATTAATTCTCTGTCTCTGCCCATAAATTGTATGCAAGGAGGATCGTAAAATCGTTGAAAATTTAATGAGCCGCAAACACGATAAACATGCAACAGAAACGGCAGCCGTGGCAGTTTGATGTACAGCATCCGGGCCTGGCCACAACCCCGGCCTCTGCCTCATGCCCAAGCCCCATTCTCCTCACTGGTAAGGTAGCGCAGGTAACTCATGGACCAACCCACGTCAGATTTTGTCTCGCGGCGCTTTTTGCAACTTTCGCGAACAAGCCGCACACACACACACACACATGAAACGGGAGCCAGGACACGAGGCCCCTCGCTCATGATTCGACATTTCATTAACAGGACACAGCCTGGAACAGAAAACGCCCGGGGCCCTTTCTGGTAGTTAGCGCTAACAATGTGGCTTGATGCTGCCAACTTTGAATGTTAGTCGTCGGCGGAGCAGGCTGAGGAGCATGAAACGAGCACTAAGTGCCCAGGATTCGGGTTTAAAGTGGAATGAAGAGCATTTACCATAAGTTTTGAATGAAAATCACAAAGTTTTCGGAGGAACGAAATGCCGCCAAGTTTTAGCAAAGGTTGAAACTCTCAAAAGGATTATATTCTGGAAGAACAAAAGGCGAACTGTTATTAATAAGCGACTTTATAAAACAAAATATTAGGCAAAGCTTATAAGGAAAGTTTGAAAATAAGAAATATATTTTACAAGTAAATAAAGAAAGGTCATATCAGAAATTTTATTTAATTAAATTTCGAAAAAATTACAGCTTATTCTGAACACTTGAATCATTGATCTTTGAACAAACCTGTATCCAGTTTAAAAATGATTTGAATAAAGTTAAAAGCTATCTCTTGCAATCTTTTATTATAAGTAAAGATTTGTTTTAATTGTTAAAATAATACAAGTTTGTCTTATTAAAAACCCATTCCAACAAATATTTCCCTAACTTAAATTATCCTTAAATATTATAGACTAAAATTAAAAATTCAAAAATTTGTTGAATAGAATAAATAGTATATCTGACCCAACTATTAAGCCAACCGACTAAAAGTTTGGATTCCAACGAAGCTCCTTTAGCATTCGAAAACCCTTTTGAGGGAACTTTTTTTATATTTTTTTTTTTTTTGCCACAATCAGCTTATGCATTTAACTATGCTCAATTAGGGAACCTAATCAGGACCGCAGAACCCCGTCGAGAAGGTCAAAGGCAGCTCTCCGTCCAGTCCGGCGAGTCAAAAGCGCAGCTCGGCGAAGAAGTATGCCACGAATAATTGTTTTATTGCCCCACACAGGCAAATATTTATGCCTAATTGGGTGCCAATTAGGCAGCAGTGCCGGCCACCACTTTGTGCAGATCCCCTTTACGACCGACCGACCACCAACGGAACTCCACATCGACCCTTGGTACCGTTCCCTGTAATTTTTTTGTTTAAACTTTTTATTTTGCGGAAAAGTTTGGCGTCGGACGCAAAGGCGAAGAAGACAAACGGAGGGACGAAAAGGGAAAACTTAATTAAACTGTCAATTGGTTTCTAATGAATGAATGCAAAGATGAATGAGTAATGAAGCTAATTATGCCCGGCAAATACGTCAAAGTAGCCATAACCCACATATACACACGAATATGTACAGGAATATTCTATATACCAGCCAGCAGGGGGGGGTGCAAATTTTGTATTTTATGTGCTCTCTGGCATTTAATTAATTCATGCCGAGATTGTTGGCACATGGCAGGTTCGTAATAGACATAATGGAGGGGGTTCGTCTCACTCCAAAACCCTTTTGCCAGATCAAAGCGCTGGCCAGACTAATTGACGGCACGAGTCCTTAATATTAAAAGGATATTTGTTTGTAGCTTTTCCAATTTGAGTTTAAGTTATGTTTTGGATTTATTTTTAGGTACAATAACAGGAGAATTATTTAATCCAAAAGAAGTTAAATAGGTTTCTATAATTGTTTTACTATTTTCTTTTGCGATTTCAGAAAATGATATTTTCATGTCTAATAATTCTTCACTTAAATTCTAAATATTAACTCATATATATTTTTAATAATTAAACTAAGTATTACACTTTTCTAACCCATACAATTTTAGAACATTTATTATAATATCACACATACTTTCTAAATACTTTTTTAAACCTCTTTCAAGTATCACAAAAATGGAAAGCAATATAAAATATTCCAAAGAACATGTATTAAAATTGCTGACAATTTTTTTCTCCTGAAAATTGCAATACTTGAAATAGTTTCCTTTGCATTTGCTTCGCTATTTTACTGGCAACAATTGACATTTTGACATCTTAATCGCAGCATGTGTAAAATTAAAAAACTTTTTTCATTTCGAGTGTGACGTGACTCGGCGCCAGGAATGCAAATGTGCAGCAAGCGAACGTAGAGAGAGCGCCCGATGCCGACTGGAAATTAAATGAAAAGCCAGCGGCAGGAGCAGCAGGAGGCCAAGGTGAGACGACAGGTGGCAGCAGCAGGCAGGTAAATCAGTTTGCGCAGCATGCAAATTGATTAGCCCGAGCCCAAGCACGAACTGCAATCTAGACACCTGGCAACGACCACGGCAACGGCATACAAGGAACAATGCCGAGTCCTGCGAGAAGAATCGGTACAACGGGGAGCCAAATCAGAAGCGACTGACTGACCGTCGCCAGGTTGTTGTTATCCCAATGCAATTTGCAAACAAGTCTAAGGCATTAGGCCTAAGTACAATGGCAAAGGCAGGAGCAGCAACAGCAGCAGCAGCAGCAGAAGCATCAGGACCAGAGGCATCTGCCAGGAGGATATTTGCCAGCAGTGATGGCAAAGAGGGAATATTTAGACAGAAAAGTTCGGTTTAAATTTAAATTTTCAAAGTGGTTTCTTTAATACAAAATCCTGTAACTAATTTAAAATTAAAATTTCTTCAAGCTTTAAATAACAGACTTGTTCCCTTATGTTAAACATTACTATATGAATTTAAAACCAACTTTAATTTAAAGGTATAAGTAAAAGCATTAAATTATATATATTTTTCAGTTATAAAAAAATTTTAAGAAAATAAAAAGAACACTTTGGCTGCACTGTTGGACAGGACTTAAGGTGCTTTTCCTCAATGGAAAGGCATATCAATCGTTCTGCCTGTTCGACTTCAACAACTTAAATCCGCTTTTGGAAATTACACCAAGAAAAAAGAAAGTATTTTTTAGAAAAGAGATTATTTTTAACTTACAAAAGATTTAATTCTTAAAAGTGAAAATAAATTAATATAAATACAGAAAATTTCTTTAAATACATACATAATTTTCCCATTGCAGGTACGCATTATGGAATATCTGATAATTTCCTAACTAAAAATGCACCTGATACAAATTATTATTTACAACTTTAAACATTAATTTTTTATTCTATAAAATACTATCTAATATGATCCCTTTTTCCCGTGCATCTCGAAAAATGCCAGTGCTGGCCAATGCTATTATTTAGTGTGTAGGCATTTTGGCAGTGCGAGCGCTTAATTACTTACAAGCCCGTAGCCACGCCCGACGCACACCACCACTTGGCCAAGATTAAAATGCCAGCTTAGTGAAGACTTTTGCATGTGAAATTAGTAGCTTAAACTCTGCTGCTGCTGTTGCTTGCTGCTGCTTGTTGTGGCAAGCACTTTACATGCCGGCACAAACACACAGGATCCAGGATCAAGGGGAGGGATGCCCGAGTGTGTTGCTGCTGCATGCGTATGATAAAATAATTCACTCGACTGCAACTCATAAATTCTCCAAGGTAGCGCATAAATTCTCAACAAATCTCGACAAAATGCCGCAAAGCAGCCCCAAACCTCAGTCTGGGCTTTGCGACTGGGCCTAAACTTGGACGCCCAGCCTGGTTTAGACACTTGGCTGTGCCGCATGCTTTGCTTAGTTTTTGGCCAGCAAGTTTCCCGTGTTGTTGTCCAAAACACTCCAAAGACATCGCAAAGCATGGGCCACATATTAGTTTTAGCCAATAAAAATGAATGCGGCCGGTGGCCTTGGCTCTTAAAACAAATACTAATATTAAAGGTCTACAAGGCTAATTTTATTAATTGGAATTTTATCGTAAGCCAAACTAAAATAAATTAGTACAAAACATGCATTAAATTTAGCTGTTAAGAGGTATTGTTTAAGTCAAGAAAATATTTAATTTACTAAGTATAAGTTTATACCTTTTGTCAAGGAAGTCGCCAGTCAAAGAATCTTATTTTCTTATTAGAAAAATATATTAAAAATATAATTCGTTTACCACAAGAAACCATCCTTTCTATTAAAATGTTAAAGTTAAAGTTTTTTTTTTCAACCCCCAAAAATCCACCAAATAAATCTACAAATTTTAATAAATACCTTTCTTTAAATGTTCTTATTCAGCTACGAGCCCCTGTATTATTATTTAAAACCCCCCAAAAAAGTAGACAACCCTTATTTTGGACCCAAAAAAATATCCGCATAACCGAGTTTATTCAAAAAGTTGGCAGCACATCGATTTAACTATATATATGCCATCGCATAAATTGCCCACAAAACTAATGTAAATCGGCGGAGATACCAAGTCCCCTGCCCCAGCGCCGCGGGATATGTCCGCCCACCGATGCACTTACCATATTTTATTGCCCCGTGTGGCGGCCATGTCAACATTTTTGATTTTTTCACTTAATAAAATCAATGCATTTTTATGCGGACAATGGCAAAACAACAAACACACACCAGCGGCAACAATAACGAATAATGGAAAAGCGCTTTCCATGTAATGTGCTCTCTATGTGGCATGGAAAATCGGATAGGGGAAAGCGGAAAAAAGTGAAATAAGTAGGAGAGGGAGGTGTGGGAGTGGGAGGGGATGAAATCGAAAAGAGATGGCGAAAAAATTACCATTTAAAAAAAATGCCGAAAAATTGTTGCTGTTGCATTTTGTACGCATCATTGGGGCTCAATGGAGTGTGCACACACTGATACAAAATGTCGGCGTGTCGTTCTCAAAATGCTCCTGTATGTGTCCTCTCTCTAGTTGTGTGTGTGTGTGTGTGCTCCTGTGTGTATGTGTTTGGCCATAAAACAAAAAGTTTGCATGAGCTCAATTCGTATCGTCTTCGATTTGTATTTTGTTTGCGAATTGGCAATTGTTCGTTTCTTTGGAGGAAAACGTGCCGCGGCCTCTAAGTAAATCAAAAGGTTGCCTTTCTTTCACACGCACACACTCACGGTCTAATAAACGGAAACGGAAGTGCACACATGCAACTTTTGCTGGCTGCCAAAAGTGCCGAAGAAGAACTAGCTGCAACTTTTCTGCGCCGCCAAACAAGTCACATAAATTGCCAGCCAAGGCAGGAGGAGCTCCTAAAATGCAGCCTCTTGCAAAAAACACAAGGAACAAATTGTATTAACGAGTAAAATGAAAATAAATACTCACAATAATAGTGGTATTCTTGTGGGAATATGTTTATAAATAGTAGTAATCATCCTTAAAGCATAACTTGCTATAAAAACAAGTTCGATTTTCTGGAACATTGTATACTTTGTGACTGAAGTGGCAACTTGATATTGCATTTATTATTTATTTATAAACTGTGATTTGCAAAATAATGTAGATTGTAAAAAAAACAGAAAAATATAATAAAACCAATTACAATAATGTCTTATAAATGTTACATTCTTTGTTAAATAACTTGTTAGTGTAACCAGCTATTGTGGTTCGAATTTGTATACATCAACGAACTCCAAATCAATTCAAAAAGCTTTCTATTGTTTTTTGAGTTCATTATTTCATTAATTCCCTAACTAAAAAAATTATATACTGAATTCAAATTTTAATATTTATTGGTTTCATGTTTGTTATCAAATTAAAACTGTAGTTTCCTATAGAACTTTTCCCAGTGAACACCCTGAAAGTGGAACTCTAAGAAACCGCCCCGTATTGATTAAGTCAGAAGCGATGGCAATCCCTTAAGATTCTAATTTATATCAGCGGGAAAAACTTATTTCCTATTTCCGCGAGCGCGCTCGCCTCTGAAAATGTCGTACGTGATTCAATTATAAAATGCGGTCTCTCAAATCGTTGCAAAATTTATGTATTTCATTTTATTTCCCCACATCGGACATCCCCAAGGCCTGCCCCTGTCTGCGACTTGGCTGTGTGTGGTGGCACATGTGGCCCCATTTTAATGGACCTGCCTCGTAAAATGCCACAAAAAGTGTCACAAATTTATGCGCGCCCATTCATATTTGGCCGCAAAATGTTCAACAAAAGTGCCTCACGCAATAAGACTTTAAGCGAGCGAAAGGGAAGGGGCTACAGTGGGAGAAAGAGATAGTTAGAGATGTACTTAAGGTGCAGGTTGGACACTGTACAAAATAAGAGAGCAGTTGTCAACTAAAAATTAAAGTTTTCAGAGAAGATTAAACCCATTTAATATATTTTTAAATGTAAAGAATGCCCCTTTTTGTGTATTTAAGATGCAAGGGCACACTGTTAGCTCAATAGAGTGACCAATTATTATGCAGACTTTTAAAAACAAGATTTATCTTGTATAATAACTAAAATTTAATTTGATATTAGAGGCCTTAGCCTGAAAGTAACCAATTTTCAATTTCATGTGCAACTTTGGCCTCGCTCGGTCTCAAGTCAAGTGCAGCTGCCCCAAAATTCGGCAAATTAATTATGCAGCATTCGATTGGCTCTCGAAGGAAAGCTGCTTGTGGCCGGGGCCTTGTTTTAGGCCAACTGCATTGGCGGCTAATTGAACAATCGCCGCTGCGGTGCCGCAGCTAAGATGCCTATCAATTTGTGCACTAAATTGCTGATTAACCTCAGAATTTCGATGGTAATGCCTTGCGGTTAAGGACGATGGCATCCAGGATATCTTCCTTCCTTTCTCTCTCAAGAGAGAGGTAGCTGCACAGTCTGAAGGATATTATGGCGTTTTTATGAAAATGTTCGCCTGGCACTAGAAGTGACAGGCGGTTTGCATTTCCCTATTCGTTTGCAGCATTTCCCTCACACATTTGTTTGTCCTGCCATCACTCAAGCTGGCACAAAAGTCATAAATCGCGATGCGTGGATTATGCAATTTTCATGTTGGCATTCGCCGGAGAAAAACTAGATACTCGCTCCGAAAGGATGTGGCACGCGCTGCCACTGACAACAATGCGTTACAGTTACAGCTGAAGCTAGAAGGAGTCCCAACATGAGCAATAAAATTGCAAAAAAAAGAAATATGAAAGAATAAAATAAACTAAAAGAAAAACGACTGAACGAATGCTAAATGCATTTCTGCACGGGGTGCCTATCTGTGTACGTATGTGCTGTGCGACAACAACAGGAGCTGCCACAATGCCAACAGGAAGCGCTTCAGCCAAAAGGAAGCTTAAGTAGCAAGGATATGCAGCGGAAGCCATCAAACAATGACGCGAAAATGTAATTCCATGTGCGAATATGCCACAAGATGTCAGGAGGAAGCGGAGTAGCATTATGCTTAATAGTAAAAAATACAAACGCCATCTTCACATTACTCAAAAATGAGAGAAAAATTACAAAGGAGAAAGATAAAAGATGTTGCGTCAAGAGTCATCTTTCAAGGCAGACACACTAAAAGATCAACTTTCATAATAATGTTAAACACAAAACAAAGTATATAGTTTTGTAGTGAAAAGTTTTTACGATCTTTCTTGCTTAAATAAAAGTCTTAAGAGTGCTAATGAAAATGTTCAAATCAAATTTGAATACCTAATTCTGTTAGCTCTAGCTGCTTACTTAAACAAACAGTGTTTTTTTGGTGGAAAAAGTTGTTATAATGTAACACGAGTTTCCTGTTCACGCGCTTATCCAGCCAAAATGAATAAGTAACCGTGGTGCACCTGACAAAATCCACAAAAGCCACTCGCTAACTCTCCCTCACCTTCGCTCCATCTGCTACCGAATGCAGCGTTAAGCCAACAAAAATTCTTATTAAAAACCCCAGGCATTTCCCCCGACGCAAAACACACCCCACACCAAGCCACACCACACTACGCCACACCACACACTCGTTCTGAGCTCATCCGTGGAAAATTGCTAATCATAATGAACGCACCGTCAAAAGCTTTTCGCCGGGTGAACCCCCCCGGACAGAATTGCGTGTTTTTCGGGGAAGCGGGAAAAACCAGCGGTAAGCAGCGCATTTTCAACGCAAATCAAGCGCCGAAAAGTGCACGGCCAAAGTTCCAGATGAAAGGAGCCCAGGCGGTTTTCCGCGGCTTCAGCGGGCGGATACTGGAAAATCAAATTTCAGTGCAAGCTGCGAGGATGCTTCGCAGGCGACGACCGGCGACCAACCAGCCAGCCAGCCAGCCAACTGCCATGTGTGAAAATTTTTAATACATCAACTCAAAGGCGAGTCGCAACGGCAGAGGCAGAGGCAGAGGCAGAGGCAACGGCAACGCAACCCGACAGACAATCCCCATCTCCTGCCCCAAAAGTTGCCTTCCAGCAAGCAGACCCAAATGAAATGCATAAATAAAGCTCACGCGGGGTCTGGCCAGGACACGGATCCAGTCAGACGGAAGCACTCGAAGAAAAAAAAAGAATTAATTATATAAATATATGAGTTACAAGTTGAGTTCTACTTTAACTAAAGGATACAAGATCTTTGTTTTGAATAGAAAAGATTGATAATACAAAGCTTTTTATATAGTTGCAGAGTACTATAAATTTTAACAGAAGTTTGCAGAGCAGTGAAGGAGTCAATTCCGACCCTTTATATCATATAATTTATTATTCACCATCAACAGTTGCAAGGAACAATGATATACACATTTTTTATAAGGGAATACATAATTAAATATTAAAAATAATTAATTCAGTTTCCCGAAATAAGCTTGCTTTCTTGTTTATTTATTATTTATCACTAATTGCAAGGACATTTTGTATACCTAACGCATTCTTAGTTCACAAATTATATTCGAATTTTAAAACCAGTTTCACAAGATATCTAATGACAGGATAATTCAAAAGATATTTTAATTTGAACCAAACCATTTTTATAAGCTTATTTAATAGCTCAAAACCTCCTTTATAAACTCACAATATTTTCAACTGTGCATGGCCGGCTCACACCACTTTTTCGACATAGTCAAAGGCTGCCGCTGCCACATAATCATGGCCACGAAAGCGGAGGATTCACTGGGGGAGTTGGTTTTCGTTGGAGGTGGAATAATTGGGGGGGGTGAAGCCCGGGAATCCTGGGGCCTCCGTAATGCGGAGATTCGGGAATCCAGGGGGCGGCCGGGACTCGTGTGCACGGCAAATAGACATGCGAAACTCAAAGGCAACAACGAGTGCAGCAGCAACAAAAACAATTTATATATAAATAATTCGGTTACTCGTGTTCATGCTCATTGTGCGGCCTCTTCCTGTTGCTCCTGCTGCTGTCATTATTGTTGCTGCTGCTGCTGCTTTTGATTCTGGTGCAGACTCTCATGCATTATAAAGTGTCTGGGGCAATCATTTGATGCCTGGCCATGTCAGTGAGTTTTTGGCCAGTTGCCGACTGGCAGTTCCATCGTGGTCGCACTCGCCGACGCAGCACCACTTGCCACTTGCTTCTGGGGCTGGCTCTGTATTTCCGGCCACAGAACTAAATAATTTAGTTGCATAAAGGCCAGATCGGGGCCAAAAACCAGATGCTTCTGACCATCTGCGGCTGACCATTCGACCGATGATTTCACCCACTGCAGCTTCCTGTAAATGTTGAATTCTGAATGTTAATAAACGCACCAGGACCGGGCCAGAAAACTAATTAATATCCAAGCTTATTAAATACATATTGGAGTCCTTTTTGTTAATGTTTATTTCTCTCTGATATCAGGTAAGGTTATTTTAGTGATAGATCCCAGCTCCCTACAACCAAATCAATATTTTGAGACCTCAAATAGCAATTTGTATTCAATAAATACATGGTCCAAAGATTTTAGAGATGTTTCCAATTGCTGCCCTTTTAATAACAACCGCAAGCTCTCTGGGAAATGCGTCTAATTTGCAGCTACTGTCGCTCTGTCTTAACACGCCCTGTGACAGCTAATTGAAATTTAATTTGATCTCATCAAGGAGAAGGGAGAGTGTAAATGCCAAACCATTTTTGTTTATTATTAATTTGCATTTTGATTGGAATTTCTGACATTGTCAATGAGCTGACAGCTCCGTCCGACATGTGAAATAAACAAAATTACATTCGCCGTCGCACTTGAGATGCCAGCAACCGAAACAACCGACGACACTGATGGACGCACTTGCGACAGTTGCTCGGGGCGATTTGCTTTACATTAACATTTCGCAAGCCATTTTTAATAAATATTACGCCCAAAGCTGATGGCTGATTGTTGCTGTTCAGCCGAAAACAAGGCAGTAAATGGTTTGCAATAATTGATTAATGAAGGCGTCGTTGGTCTCCCCCTGACTTTTCCCGGTTTTCCGCTCTTATCATTGGCAGTCGTTGCTTGGTTTGACAGGGGGAAAAACTTTTGCCATTTAGTTTAGTTTGGCAGAGCGGCAGCCTTGGCGCATATAATTAACATCGCTGCCGAGTGAAAACCGAGAGAGAGCGGGAAAATGCGGGGAAATGCTGGAAAACTTGGTGGAGCCGCGGGCATTGCGTTTTGTGTTGTGCCGCGCTGAGCTAATTTAAATTAATTGAATATGCTTTGATAGCATTTCAATTAACTTTTGTGCCGTCACACGGCCTTGTGCCACATTTTTGCACTTTTTCTCTTCTTAGTTTTCTTTTTTTTCCATGGATTTCCATGAATTTCAATGCAAGCCAGCCCTAGCCAGGCTGTACAACTATATCTATCTTTGGACCTGCCTCAGAGGCATTTCTGGCATTCTGCAGCCATTGCAATATAAATGAGACGCGCTCCGTCATGACATGTCCAAACCATTTGGACCTGCTCAGACCCCCTTTTGGCCATCAACCGACGGTCCATGTGCGGCATTTTGCATAATAAGTGGTAACACTGCTCGGAAAATAGAACCAAAATATCTCTTAATACGAATTTTTTTAGGAGATTATATTCTAGAAACAATAAGAGAATTATTATATATTCTAAGCTTATTGCCCAAATATAAAAAGTTTTTCCCTGCTTATAAATTCAGTATATATATTATACTCATAATTTAATTAAATAACCGTGCATATTTTTTCTAAGTGTACAAAAGCCACCGTGAACGTCCGCTACTCGTCTCATTCCATTTGGCGAGCCAACTAAATCACCAGAAATCAGTTATAAATTCGTTGGCCGTTGGGTTCTGATTCTCTGGGTTCTGGGCTGTCGGGCCCTCGGTTCTCTGGTTCTCGTCCTGTTTCTGATTCAGCTGCGGTGTGCTGCAGGACATTAGATTTACAAATACATATGCATAATTCCCTTTACCGAAAGCCTTGGCGCTGATAACATTGCCGACTGCCGTCTGTCGACAGTCAGACGGGTGAGTCCATGGTTCCCTCTCTCTCTGTGTGTATGTATAGGCAGCTTTTAATTATTCAAATAAAACAACATCCTGGCCATGGCTAAATTGCAAGCAGACGAAGGACTGTAGATTACATATTTGTTTTCAACGCAATATGGGAAATTTTTCAGAGAGTAACAGTGTAAATCTTAAATTTAAAAACAAGTTTGTAATGTATAGTTTATGATATTTGATCCAAGTTTATTGAGAAATATTCCTAGTAAATGATTTTAAATTGTTATTGGTGTAGGCTGTTTTCTTAGTCAAAAGGATTCGTGTGTTTCATCTAATTATACGAAAATTGGCACAGGACCTTGGTAAATGCGTTATAATTACTTTGACTTAAACTAATGACCACAAAGGCTAGTTATCTAGTGAAATTTAAAACTGTATGTAAGTATTTCCAGCAATTTCCTGTATTTCGAATGCTTACTTCAATTATATACCACTGACCTCGTAACGTATAAAGAGGACTATGATTCAGAGTGTTCTCTATTCAATTATGGTAACGAGAATGAAATATAATGCCTGGCCGCAAATTATTGATGGCTGGGCTCTGTTAATGTAAATGCAAATGAGGGGAAAATGGATTACGAGAAGACAACATAATTGGCGAACACGAATGCAGTTTCCACTTCAAACTTTAAAGGACTCGAATAACCTCCGCCACCACAGCCTTAACACAATCCAATTTAATGATCAAATTAAAGACCAATTAAGTGGCATTACTGAATAATAATAACATGGCCGTAAAGAAATCAACGCACTAGTCATCTCCCCACACGTGCTGATGGATATAGAAAAAGCCAATTTGATTGATAACACCAGAAACCAGGACCAGCACTCGGCCACTCTGTCAAGTGCCAATTAAACTAAAGCAAGGCAACAAGCCACGGCAACAGGACGCAGGACGCAGGACACCGAGCGTATGGGGGCCCGATAAAAATACCACATATTTTTTCACGACTTGCGGGCGAACACAAGTTCTTTTTTCGTCACGTTATTTTTTTTCTTTTCCCACTTTTTTTCCCGAACTAATGACACACGGCCCGGCCGTGACCGCGTTGACGTTGATAGGCCACAACAATTTTCATTGGACAGCCATTTACAATAAACGTCAGCAAACGCCTAGCTTGGGTAACAAAAAAAATGAAGAGAAAGGGAGGTTTATTTTTTACACCGAAAGTTAGAATACCCTGAAAGTGTGACATATGAATTGAATTAAAAATGAAATAAAATGAAGTTAAGAATGTTTCTATATTTAATTTGTTTGCATATTTTAGTAGAGATTTTTAAGATCCTTCTCTTTTAAATATTTATTATTATATTTTGACATTTTTGCTTTAAGAAGTTATTACAAAAATGGTACAAATTCTTATTTGCTTAAATAGTAAACTAAATTCCCTTGCTTTTACATTTAAAAGCTTATTAAAATGTATAATATTTTTCTGTTATCTTAAGACACCATTATTTAAATCAACGTTCCACTTTAATCAACAATTTAATTATACGACACTCTTTATAGTTAAGCAAACTGCTCTTAAAAATAACAACCCCTCTTAAGGGTATAAAAAGTCGACCTAGTTTAGGGCGAAAATCAAACAGCCATTGAGTGGTGGGACAGATCTGTCTGTGCCGTTTGATAAGCGCTAATGAATGGTTTTCTTATACGCTCCATTGGGCCGCATCGCCGTGGCCGTGGCGAAGAAAATCCGGAAACGGGGTGGGGGGGAAAAACGATGGGCGCAATATAGGGCGACCCTTGGAAAGGAAAACTGGACACGGCCACTTGTCGCGGTTTTGGGCAATTTAAGCGGCGGTTGTTGCCGTTGTCATTGTCACGACGTCGAATGCGGTTGCGACTGACGCAAATGTTTCGCTTTGAGGCAATTAACAAGGCCCGAAAACAGGCAAGCGCTGGATACCAAAAACAAAAAAAAAACGAAGCTCTCAGTAGAGACCAAAAGTGAGGCTCTTCGATATATTCCTTTTTTGCCTTGTATGTATTTTTGCAGCTCTATTTTCCGGCTTGTAATAAAATGGCAAACGTATGCCCGGCAATCAATAACCCCCGCTCCCTCCTCCGGGCTTCTTTCTTTTTTTAAGAGCTCACCGAAAAAACCACAACGTTGCAAGGACATGCTGCCAAAAGGGGGCAAGGAGTAGGGGCAGGGGTAGGGCGTTGCGGAAACACACAGAAGCCGAAAGGAGGAGCAACCAACAAGCGACTTAATACAGGCCAACTTGATGAAGATACAAGACAGATGGATAACGGCAGGTGAGCCGGGCATACAAATAAGAAAATTTCCCCTCCTTTCGGCGCGCCAAAGAGAGCGGCAAACGGACAAAACTTTTAAACAAGATTCGGCACACACATACATACGTACCATACGATGGCCAAACAGACTCCGGGACTCCAGCCTCTTTTATGCTCGGCCATAGTCTCCAATACAAATCGTTACCAATTTTCAGCCGGACGGAAGGCGGCTATCGAGGGGTGGGCGTGGTCGGTTGCAGGCCATAAGCAATGGTCAACTATATGGACAAACAGGCGGCGCACACCTTTCATTTATTGTTCGTGTCTGTGTACTCCTACCCCTATGGTCCACGTGGCGTATACGTAACGTGGGGCATGCTCATGCGGCAGAGCGTGCAGTGCGAAAAATAACAGAATGGTTGGAATTTTTTTGAACATTTTCAAATCTTTTACTGAAGTGTTATTTTGAAATAATAAAAATGTTGTTATTACACTTTTAAACTATTCTTTTTGATGGTTTACTTAAGTTGTTGCATTTCAAAGGTTGAAATGATTCGTGAAAACCATCTTTAAGGTTTAAATAAGTAATATATTTTTAACTAACTAATTTTGACTTTAGTAAAAAATTTTAACGATACATAAAAGCGTAAAAATTCCAAATTTTTTTACTTTCAGTTCATTAAAAAATATATTTATTAACTAATGTAAGAAATATGATAAAAAGATACTTTGCGTAAATATCATAATAAGCAAAGTAAATAAATTCAAATAAAAGAATTCAAAATTCAAAATTTAAACAAAACAAATAAAACTTCCAGTGTACAGCGGCAAATTGCAGGTGGCCAATGTGGTGGTGCCGGTGGTGGAGTGGTGGTCCTGAATGTGGTGCATCGGCTTTATATTGTGTATGTGTCTGGCCGGGGTCTTTACGTTGGCTTGATTGGATTTGCCGATGCAAATGAAGAATCCAATTTTTAAAGTTTGTTTTTCGTTATCGTTACGGCTCTTGTTAGTGGTGGAAAACTCCCGAGTTGTGTCTCCGTCGCAGCATTTCCTTTTGTCGCTTTCCCATGCAGCTCACGACACAGGACGACTTGGACACTCTCTTCTGACTACTACTTCTCCAACTGCCCATTTTTTATATGCTCCGCCGTCCACGTTTGTTTTATATACGCTCCGAGATGCTTTTTTTCCTGTATTTCTTTTTCTTTTGCCTTTTTGGTTTCCTTCCTTTTCGCCCCGTTTTGTTGGTCACATCAGCATCCAACTGGGCTGACACAAAGCGTCAGGAGGAACAGCCAACAATAACCAGGGACAATTCAAACAAACCGACAAGGGAGGTACCAAAAAAAACAGAAAAAAAACATAGAAAAAAAGAAACACCAACAAAAAATTTGTTTGCTGCACAACACGAAGAGAAAAACGAAAAATAGGGGCAAAAATTTGAAAAAGAAAAGTTTTGCTTTTCGGTTTGGCACGCCATTTGTTTGTGTCCCGTTGCCTTTTGCCTTACCACAAAATCGAATTTTCACTTTTAAACAATTGACGTTACCACACATACCAACACACACACCTGCATGTGTGCGCTGGATGGTACTATTTTCTATCCAATTTTTTTTTATTATTTTTCCTACTGTGATCAACTTTTTCTGTTCGTTTATTTCTCCTTTTCCATTTCATGCCTTTCAATTTGTTGTTTACCCCTTGTTTTTTCTTTATTTTTTTCTTTTTTCCATCTTTTTTTTTTATTTTTGCTTTGGTCAGCTTAATTCTGCTCTGGCAAGTGCCTCTCATCGTTGCCATTGGCTTTTGTGTTCAGTTTATTTGGCAAATAAATTTACCAACTATTTTGCTAAGCTGGCTTGTAGGCCAGAAGGGGTTCTGTTTTTGGAAATCAACAGAAATGCAACGAAAAATACAGGCGTGCCGTAAAAAAAATCACTTTTGCGGCAAATCGACAAATCGAAAGCGAAAAATTTCATTTTAATTATCGGGCAAAATGGTGTTTGCATTAAAAACAACATGATTTGCAGCCTCAATTCATTTCAAATCGAGTTTCGAGTGTGTGTGCTTGTGTGTGGGTCGTGTTATAAGCACATCCGATCATCTGTAATAATCAATTAAGCCTCGGGCAGTGCAAAAGCGTCGAATTCAACGAAAACATGGCATTGCCAATTTGTTTATTTGCAATTATTAGAATTAACAATGCATCGATGATTGATGTGCCAACATTAACGATATTCGATATATCGTTCCGCGACAGAAAACGAAAACGCAATGAGCAATTAGTGGCAATGAAATTTGATAACTCATTTTAGTTGGCAGCCCGGTGGAATCGGGCTTATTAAATAATTGAGCACCGATTGCCGGCAATTTATCACAAATGATTTGTACACAAGTGGAAGACGAGAAGAGCCCTCCTTCACGCCATCGAATCGAGCTTATAAATCTCTAGCAATACGATCCCCTGACAGGCAGCTACAATTACATACACCCGACAATCGACGGCGTATCGATAAATTAATCAACATTCTCGGGGCAAATGCTTCCAGGAAGCTGGCGGTTCCATTAAATCGCCAGATGCTATTTTAAGAAGCGAGCCAGGAGCTAAGCTCATGCTCCGCGTCCTTATCCTTATCCTTAGCCTGGTGCTATTTGCCATTAATGTTTTACTGGCCAATGGCATGGTCAGCGGCACTGAAAATTAGCCCAAAACGCATATGCCATAAATCCTGTCCGGGCCTGAGAGCCAGACAACCGCTCAAACTATGAAACGAAACTTTATTGACCCACAAATAACGTGCAGATAATTACAAAAACAAAGGCAACTGCCCCCAGGAAAACAAATGTGTCCGTTGTGGGGGATGGAAAAAAAAAAACGAAAACAAAAAAAATTTGGAGATATATAAACTTTGAGTTAGGATTATTTGATACCCTGTTAAGAAAATCTGTTGACTACAATTAAAGGAGAAATTAAACACAGACAAAAGGATGTATGCTTCATAAAGGTATTTACATATTCACCGATTTATTTTTAACCTAAAAAAATATAAAACCTATGATTAAATCTATATACATTTTTTTAACATTAAAGGATTTCCCCCATTAATAAAAACAACTTAGCTCTTCGGCCTGAATAATGCAGGCCTGAAAAAATCAGCATTGAAAAACTCTAGACTAAAAAATCAGGCCTAAAAAAATAAGGCCTAAAAATCAATCATTTAAATAAAAATTAAACATAATAGAAACATCATAAACTAAGAAGAAATTTGTAGAAATAAGTAATAATAATTATAAGTATATTTATTAAGAATAATAATAATAAATAATAAGTAAAAATTAACAACATATTTCATATGGGATACCCTGTTAAGAAAATATGTCAGACCTGAAAAAATCAGGCCTTAAATATTATCAGGTCTTAAAAATTCAGACCTAAAAAATTAATTATATAAATAAACATGAAAAATAATGGAAGCACCATAAACAAAAAAAAGGATTTGTAGGAATAAGTAATAATAATAAGTAACTAGTGACTTATGCTGCAATTATAAATAGATCCTTTTTCCGTAGGTTTAATATAGCTGAAAACCAAATAATTATTTTCGACTCTAGAGGTGATTTTAATATCGTTTAATATTATAGAAATTTATTAACAAGTAGTAAACTCCTGATTACTAGTAATGGCTAAACAGCGGAGAATTTAATCGAGCGATTTTGATTAGCACTTTTTAAGATGTAACAAGCTTCCAAAAGCTTTGTTAGAAGTGCGGTAAACATTTATTAAAATGTTTTTAATATTACTTGTTATATATTTCAGAGAATTAATGAAAAACTTAAATAAAACATATACTCCCTTGCAGGTACAAGTACTCGGTATAGAAAAAGGAAAATACTGTTCCATACTATGGCAAAGTGGAAAAACTACTTACAAGTATGTTAACATGCGCAATTGTTGCCGTTGTCCAGCTCCAGCGCCAGCGCCCGACCTCCGGGCAAACTCAAGCCAAGAAGCAAGAGCAGCAACAATGCCACGGAAATCTTTTCTTTTCCTGTCCAAGTTTTTCACCCCACCCACCTCTGCGCCACTGTGGGCTTTCCTTTACCAAAGATGCTCAAGTTTATTTGTTGTGGTCATGGCAGAAAGTAATCCAAAAGATAAAATACAATAAAATAAAAGGCCAAGGCGGTGAGTTATGTCCGGAGTAGGTAGTTGTTGTTGTTGCCGCTGGTGGTGCAGCAGGTCGCATAGACAATACCTTAAAGCAACCCATGTGTTGTCGTCTGTCGAGCGAGTGTGCATAATTTATATGGCGAGCTTCACATGTTTTTGGCTAAATTATTTCCCTGGCCGGGAGCACGTGCTTCTGCTTCTGTTCGGGCCACGCGGCCTTCAGGTCAACCGTTTGGGCCATAAATTTGGACGCCTGCCCTGCGACACGCTCTATGACATTATTGAACTTGAAAGGGATACGGCTATGGGAAATGGCCAAGCAGCAAAACAATAAGACCCAGCAGCACTATGGGGTCCAAAAGGCACACAAAAGCCACTGAATTGACCTTGTAAACTCTGGTTAAATGGGGGAATAAAAAATAAATAAATTTAACGTGTGTGAGGTTGGCAAAAAGTCTTAATCGGAGATTGGTTTGGATTTAACATTAATCATTTAAGAAATATAAGTTTTTAAGGTTTATTATTTTTCTTAGTTTGTAGTCAAAGTTTTACACTTAATTTCTTAATTTCAGTTGAAATATTTATTTAAAGTTTAAGCTTTAAGACGAAATAATCTTTCATGAATTCCCCCATAAATAATTCTGAAACCAGATAAGGATTCCAAGAAATATAAATGTGTCTATTAATATTTTATTACCTTCTGCTGAAATACAACAAACATGAGCTTAGCTCACTGATAAGCTGTCGGCTCGGCTTTTTTTAAATATTATGCCAAACCCATATCGCTGATTGTTCAGTCAATTGGCAGACATATAATAGAAACAATGTTGATCGCTGCTTGGATTATAACATTCGCATTGCTGCTGTTCCATCAGGGATCGGCTCAGCTCCTGGAACCCGACTGCGGGGTCGTAAGTGATCCTATAAATGGTGTGAGACCAAATCCCACTCCTTGGTTGGCCCTTATTAGAGGAGACAGACAAAAATGCTCGGGTGCTCTTATTCATCAACGTAAGTGTATACGTGTGCCTAATGTTATAGATTTATGTGTTGAAAACCCGAATCTTCTCTTCCAGAATATGTGATAACAGCTGCCAGTTGTTTATTAAACACCACTCAAATGTATGTAATCGAAATTATTTAATCCGAACTAAACATTTAAAACGACTTTCCTTTTGACAGTCTCGTCCGCTTGGGAGATTACAACGAATTACCCCTGAATGAAAATGTTAACCGTTTCCCATATGAGGAATACTACGTTGAGACTGCCATCGTCAATTACTTCTTCAACGAAACGTACTTCCATAACGACATAGCTCTGCTTAAGCTGCGAAAGAAGGTTACCTACAAGCCGCATATTCGACCGATTTGCGTTGTGGCAAATAGTACTTTGAAGGCCGAGGTGGACACCTTCGAGGAGTTCGCTGCCACACTTTGGGGTCTGAACGAGATGCGACCCTTTCAAAATCCTAAAACCAATACCATTAACCGCCTCAATGGCGCCCAGTGCACTGAAACCTTGAATGCTCCCGAGAGTTCGCAGATCTGTGCGTCCTTTACAAACGGTGGCAATTGCCTTGAGCTGGGCAGTCCTTTGGGCAAAATGCTAAAACATAAGAATACACAACGCTACGCCCTGTTCGGCATTCAGAGCTACGGCACCTCCAAAACTTGTATGTATACCGATATCATGAGCTACGTTGACTGGATAGTTCAAAATGTGTTGGATATTCGCATAGTAAATCTAGAGATACACGAAACTAAGGCAATTTTTAACTAAATATGTAAATATATAAAAAAAGTATAATAGATTGTCTATAACTTTACAATTGTAGCAAACGGAACTTGAAGCCTTTTCTCACAACAACTCAAAGTCTTGTGTTTAAAGTAGAGAAAAAAAACTCTCTGACCTTTTATACCAAATAAAAATGTAACGAAAATTGTATTTAAAAATAAATAAATAATAAAAGACCAGAAAAATATTAATAGCCTTGAAATAAACTAATTTTTCTGCATAGTCCTACTAAAATTTAATTTAAATAAAATTTAAAGAGAATGCTATGAATATGGGCCTTTAAAAGCTCGCCTTAATTTGGCAAACTTTCTAATTTTATTAAATAAAGTGTCAGGCATTGTTGGCCAAGTTCAGAGCTACAAAGAAAATCCCCGAATTCTACCTTTACTGCTAAAAGAATGGGCATAATAAAGACCGCTTTTTTGAGGCTCACTTTATTAAGCAAGTGAGAAAATATATTCATTGGCCCAAGTTTAAAGCCAAAAGCAGCTTCTGTTGTTGCTGCTTGGCCTCTCTGCTATTTATGTTGTTGTGGCTGCAATTGCTTTGGGACCATTTAGCATTTTTCAAGTAACCACATGGGGCCAGGACCAAAAGCCGATATGGCCAAAGGAGGATGCCAGCAAGGAAGGTGGTGCGTTGTTCTCGGTCGGCTCTGAAGTATTATAAAACTCTAAACAGGCGCAAAAAAGTTTCGCCAAAGAAAATGCTCTTAATTTGATTTCTTCAACGCCCCTGGAGTGCAGTATGGCGGCCGGCGAGGCTCTGCCTAAATGTGCGTGTATTTTATAAATATATATCCCTACGTAAATATAGGTATATATACCAGGAGACCCGACTTCTAAGGGCTAAGGCCAAGGTATAATAAAAAGGCTTGGGCACAAAAGTTTTTAATAAAGTTTTTATACCCTTGCAAAGTGAGCTAAGACGGGGGCAAAATGGAAATAATTGAGGCAATTTGTTATGAATGAAGCAAAGGTATGGCTGAAGGTGAGGGTTAGATACTGAAGTTGACCAAATCGCTTTGATCCATGTTTCTGGTGCTTGGAGTTGCTTAAGTCTGAAAGGCTGTCGCAACTTTAAGTTTCGAGGTCGTAGAGCTGCATGCCCTGTTTCTCGTTTCTCCCAATGCAGTTTGAATTTCATTTCAAAACAATTTGTAACCGTCTCTCTTCCATATAGACACACGCTCGCACGCAGGCTCGCAGCAATCGACGTTTGGTTTGGCAGCTAAGCAAATTTGCTGCAAGTCTGCCGAGTCAGCAGTGCAAGGATGTGCCCCTGCCACCTTCTATCCTTTCAATCGGATACGGTTTCTAGACACAGGAAGGAATATTTATTTAAATAAAATTTTTACTTTTTTTCGAATATTTTAAACATTTAAATTTAAGAAGCTAGGTAAAAAGCTATTGAAAGAACTATTGGTTTCAATTTTAAGTAGGTTTCTGAAGAGCGGGTAATAAGAAAATAATTTTGGAAGTTCTTATAAATATTTTAATTTGTAACTGCAATAAAGAGATGAATAATTATTTTAAAACAAATATGGCATATAAATTTGAATAAATTATACAAAGCAATACTTTGTTGTCTTCTTCATTGATTTTTTATTTCCAGTTTTTACTGAATATTTAACTATTCAATTTTTCAATAATATACAAAGTTAAGGTTCTTATTTCTAAAAATACTTTGTTGTCTTCTTCATTACTTGTTATTCATATTTTTAACTTATACAACGTATTATTCACTAATATATCTTTTTAATCCCCAATTTTCTTCAAGTGTTCAATGCGTGAGCATGTCAATAGTTTTGCGCGTTCGCTGCGGCTCTCCGTTGCCTTTTCTTTTTGATGAATTGACAGGCAATGCTATTTGTCAGCAGTCAATGTGTTTGTTACATTTTATTGCCAGCTGGTTGCCGCTGCTGCTGATGCTGATGCGGATGCTGTTGCTGCCGCTGCTGCTGCTGCTGCTGTTGCCGATGTTGCTGCAGCTGCATTGTTAATGTCAGGCGTTAGGGCATACGCTAAACATGGGGAGCGAGTTATTTGTCTGCATTTTATATGCAATTTCTCTATGCATCTCGCTGTTCGACAGACGGCCTGACAGGACAAAAGGACGCAAGGAAGGCAGCGAAAGAAAAAAAAAACGTGGGGGCCAGAGCAACACCAGCAAATTGTGTTGTATTGTGCTCACTTGCATCCGACAGCCGACAGTTGAGAGGGGCCATGGGGTTGCATCCACGGAGCTCCTTCGATTTGCATGGTCGCTGTTTGAAATAGATTACGCATCCGGCGTGCCAATTGCCCTTTGATCAGCTTTTGAACATTGCTGCCAGCGGGAGGCAGGTCACTGGCGTCAATCAAAGCAATGGCTCTGCCATTCAATGATTGAATGCAATAAACTTTTTCCGCTCTTTACAAACGAAGAAATATTAATAATTCCGTCTTGGCAGATGCTGTTGCTTCAATGAGGACTTTTAATAAAATTCAGTGAAGGTGAAAGGTAGAAAGATCAGAGATTTTAATTAAGTAATTCACCTGCTGGCATCCTTTCTCGCTTCCTTGTAAAACTCTCTTTTAATGCAGTCATAAATATTTTTCAAACTGTTTATTTCATTTCCCTTAACCTGGATTTGTCTGGAAATTAATTATCATTTTTTGTAAGTAAGAATTCATAGAATCCTCTGAAGCTTCTTAAGTAAAAATTTACTTGTAAATGGGGGTAATAAAACAAAACAATTCCTGGGAATTTATTTTCTTTTAAATGTCTTTGAAAGCTGCTTAAAAGGTCAGGTAAGCCGTATAAAATCATTTCCTTTAATAGCATTGAATTTTACATTAAATTTTATACTCATTCCTAATGACGTCAAGTTCGCTGTCGAAAAATAACTCAGAAATCAGCGCCCGCCTGGTTTCGTATGTGGTTTCCGGTGAAAATGTATTTTTTTTCTCTCATTTCGTTGTGTGCCATGGTTGCGTTTTATAAATAAGTGCATGTCAACATAAATTAAAATACTCCCGGTTGATTAATAATGCACAAGGAAAATGTCACAAAGAAATATGATTGTGCGACGGTTGATTCCCTCACTTAATTCCCTTCCTCTCCTTCAGTAACACACTCAAAAGTAACCTGAACGAATCAGCAGCAACGACTTTCAGTAAATGTAACAAAGGACATGGTCCAAATGAGAAAGCTAAAGTTTAAATACTCTTTAAGATCGCTTTAAATAATATGGTTTTTTTACAAGTATTCTAAGGTTTATTGAGCTAAGTTTTAGTAATAAAAACTGTACATTGAAACGTTATTTTTAATAGATTTTATTAATTTTTTAACTTCACAAAAGACCTGGTCAAAAGTATTTCTCTTCTTTTACAGTTAGAAAATTTAATGTCTAAATATATATTTTTGGTTCAATTTTATTAAGAAACTATTTTGCAATTACCTTTAATTTCCTTACCTTTAATTCAATAAATAACTAAGCTCTTTTCTTGTTTAAAAAACTTAAATAAATCAATCATATTCTTTACCTTGCACAAACCCCTTGAAAAATCAACTAGATCCATCCCTCAGGCAAGTGTATAAAAATATTTTATGCCAGCACAAAAATAAAGTCATTAAAATTGTAAATATGTGTACAAGAGCGAACAGGAGCCAAGGAACCTCCGGGTGGAGTTCATGGGGTAGGAAAGGGGGGGCGGGTGGCGGAGAGGAGATGACGCGGCCATCCTGTGTGCGTGCAAGAAATGGAAATGCGGTTAATTTCCGTAAAGTATGCAATAATTTCTGGCACTGAGCATAAGCAAGTGCACCCAGCATGTGTGTGTACGAGAATATATGTATATATGAATGTATTTGTGCTCGTTCTCATGCAGCACAACAAAAGGCAAAGAGTTAAATAACTGCCACGCCTCCCCGCCCCTTGCAAGTAAATCTCTTTGGCAGCCTGCGAAGACGGAACTAACGAACAAACGGACATTCATCAATATAAATCAACCGGCGGCCACAGGCCAGGCCCAGATGCTGGGATTTGGGAGCACGGGGGATGCCCCCCACAGCTAGGGATGGCAGAAATGCTGCAAAAGGATAATCTGCACTGTTCCGATAATCGGTATAAAATCATGTTTTTATATATTTATAGATTTAATTTTGAAAATAGCAAGAGCAAGTTTAATTTTTTGTGTTTAATTATAATGAAGGAATGATCTTACGATTAATAATTACATATTTGAGATATGTTTTGAAAATTGAAAATGAAATTTATTGTGTGGCCGTATTTCTTAACTTAAAAACCCTTAAGAAAATAGAATATTACATAATGTTCTCTCTTTCAGAGCTTTCAGAAAAGGCTTGACAAAATTAAAGCAACAATTTAGTGTCACATATCATAGTAAGTTTAAATTAAGTTAAAATATATACAAAATTCTGATAAATGCAAATTTCAAGAAGAGATCTGAAAATTTGAATTTATAGTGATAATTAAATAAGAAACTATTATTTCCAAAGTATCATTATATATTATTTTCAAAGCGAGATATTTATTTATTTATTTCGATATATTTATTGTTCGATATATAATATATTATACACTATATTCCCCGATAAACTTTCCAACCCAAACACCAGAATCAAGGCAGGAGCAAGAGGCCGCCCCAAAGGAATAAATAAAAACATTTTTTCGTACAAAAATTGCTGCGAATTGGTTGGCAAGCGGGGTCAGCGAAAGAATGGGAAAGGCGATGGAAGATGCAGGGCGGCGGCTGTAAATATGTTGGCCAAAGAAATATTTTCACATTTTTATTTATTTTCCTTTATTCGGCAAAATGGCAAGCGGACGGCTTCGGCTTCGGACCGATTCTTGGTCCGGGGTCCTGCATGTCCTTGCAGCTGCTGTTGGCTGTTGCCACAGTAGCATTTTCGTTTCATTATGTTCCGCGTGCCTAAAGGATTGCAATATATATTTGGATATTTTTTCTTCTTTTTTTTCTGCCGCCGCCAACTGAATCGTTTGCATGTTGCAAGGGGCTCTCAGTGAAAATGGTTTGCCTCTTTTGCACACAACAACAACACAAACGTTGAGGCCACGCATTTTGACTTCGGTATTTGCGGCTTTTTATGTAATTCATGGTCATTCCACATATGCATGTGCCTGCAAATTTACTGCCTGATGAAAGAAAAAAAAAGAATGAAAAGAACGTTTATGCACGGATTTGGGTAAAAGAAGCCTTTCCGAAAATCACGTTATTTATGCGTTTTTCCGTACAGTTGCCGCCATCGAGATGATGCAATTAAAGCAAACAAGTGCGGGTGCAAAATGCCAGAAAGGATATCAAATGCAATCCTTCAACAAAGAACTAAACTTGCAAAAAACGAAAAAAATGTTAGTACTGAATAATATAGGTATCCCTGAATTTGTTGTTTAACTTTTTTAATAATAATAATACATAGAATAATATATATATTTTATTATAATAATAAAGCACATATTCTTTAAGCGAATCTCCCTAACAAAAGCGTAGTACCCATCAGCTACACTATATTGTATTTCAATCACTCATTAAAAAAAGTTAAATCAGAATTCGGAATATTTATCCAACAGTTCAAGAGAATAAAATATTTCATTCACTCACAGAGCAAAAAAAAAAAAAAAACAGAAAACACTGCAAACTATGGACTTTGGGAATATGGGAAAAAAAACACTTGAAATGTACATATCGTTGAACTTTCGTTGCAACTCCATATACGCCAGCAACTTTTTTCCGCAGTGCATTTGAATGGCGGTGCATTTTATTTGTCATTTCCGGTTTGTGCCGGAAGTTGAAATTATTGAAATCAAACGGAAATGCAGCGAAGCAAATGCATACAAAAAAAAACAACCGACAGCCGCCGAAAAGTGCGCTTAAAGCATGACTCCAATTGTACACCGATCCATCTGTCCTGCTCTATAAATATATATATAAAAGTGTGTGTGCATTTGTCTGTGCAAAGCCCATAAATAAATATATAAATTTAAATAAATGCAGCCACAATACCGACGCCGCTCGCTCACACAGTTTGTTTGTCAATAAATCAGAATACTTATCAACGTCGCACGACCGCAAAGAATGAAGGCAAACAGCATAAGCGACCATCACCAGCTTAAGAACCAGAAGAGGTCCTGCGTCTGCAACGGTTTATTACGCGCGATTAAATTCATTAAAGAAGTGTGTGTATATCGGGCGGAAGGAAAACATGGCTAGGCGGCAAAAGTCCCAAGGAAATCGGCCGAAAATGGTGGTTCTAGATCTTGAAATGCTCTGACATGGCAAGGACACTAAGGAAAATGTTTTAAAATACTGAAAATTGACACAAATATCAAATATAATTTATATTTGGCTTATTTTTAAGCATTTTCTAGGTATAATAACATTTATATCCAGCTACTTTTCTTTAAAACTCAACCAAATAATAATTCCTTTGGTTAACAAAATTTTTCCAAGTGATGCCCAAAGTAGAAACATCGGACAACTGACACTTGCCGCTCTATCTACACTCCGGCAGGCATTGTCCCGTCCAATTTATGGCCAGGCTGTGTGTTTATTCCGGTTGCTCCTGCTCTCAAACTGAAACCCGCACCCGAAACCCATCCAGCAAACACTCCCTTTAGGCCCGAAACTAAGCCCGCTAATTGCGCCGCCTTAGCCGGGGAGTGTGGAGTGGTCCCCTTCCCATAATTATGCGAAATTTGCGCCATTTCTTCGGACTGTTGCCTGTTATTGTTTGCATTATTAGCTGACAATTTCGGTGGCACTGGAGCGTCTGTGATTAGACAGGCTCTTTTGGGCTCCGCAAAATCACGGGATTAGCAGTCGCTTTGTCTGCGGCTGGAACTTGGTCAGAGTGGGTTCTGTCGTCCTTCGCTCGATAAGCGCCCAGGTCCTAGGGCCTAGGGCCAGTCGAGAAGTTTATGTTTTTCTTGCATAATTGCGAGCATAAGCCAGCGAGTTGTTATTACAGGCCAAGGTACTGGAGGCTGATTCTTAGGAAGCAGCCCGAAACCAAATCGATTAAGTCAACGTTTATTCCCAAAAAGTGACTGAATTAAGACATTTATTATGGGGATATTTTACGGAAACAAGCTTACAGTGGAATATGGAGTAAAGAGGATTTATTTTGATATTTTTTAAGATAAAGCATCTTTAAATTTTAGTGATTTCTTACTAATATAGAAATCAATTCAAGGAACTTCTTCGTTAAGCCAACGTTTATTCCCAAAGTGACTAAATTAAGACATTTATTATGGGGATATTTTAAAAGAATACGATTACAGTGGAATATGGAGTATAAAGAGGAGAATAAAGAGGATTATTTTGTTATTATTTTAGGTAAAACAACTTTTATTTTAGGCATTTTTTACTAGTATAGAAATTAATTTAAGGCACTTCTCCATTAAGTCAATGGTTATTTCTCAAGTGATTAATTTAAGCCATTTCTTAGGGGGATATTTTACAGGGATAAATTTATAAAAGAATATGGAGTATAGAGGGGATGTCTAGATATTATTTTATGTTAAGAACCTTTCAATTTTAATGAGTTTTAATCAATATAGAAATTAATTCAAGGTTCTTTTCCATTAATTGGACTATTTAGTGGGTTAATTTAACCCATTTAATATAGCGATATTTTAACGGAATAAGGTTACAGTAGAATATGAAGAATAAAGTATAGAAGATAGGTCTAGACTCTAAAGATTGTTTTAGGATAAGATCTTGTCAATTTATGTGATTTTTTACATTTAATTTACAATTTTACAATTTACAATTAATTACTAACATAAGGTCAACGCTTATTACCAAAATATCTTATTTATTATTGACAAATTTTACAGGAATAATGTCACAGTGGATTTGTCAATATTTTTATTTTAGGATTACTTTAAATTTAAGTGCATTTTGACTAATATACAAATCTTTTTAATACATTGGTTTATTTTTAAAAATTTTTCTTAATATCTACACATATTTTTTCTTCTTATTACATACACATACATTTTTCTAAATATATAAACTGCAATAATAAACTTCTCTTACAACAAGTATTTACAAAAATATTTCATCAGCCAACTGGTGGGTGTACGTACTGTTTCTTTTCAATGCTCTTTTATGCTTAAAATGCAGCAAATATTTTAGAATTTACCTGAATCGCCTGCAAAGCCTTTTGTCAACATGGATGCTCCGCTGTGACCAGGCTCTTTGTTGTCGCTTTTATTTTTTCTTTTTTTTTTTGTGAATGCGCAATTGTTCAATGTCGCCATGGTTGTGGCATGCACAAAGCGCTGATTGCACCGCCCTTCCCACGCACTAAGGCTTTCAAATTCGCCGCCCAGCAGCAAGCGCTTTTTTCGGCGCTGACATGTCCAGGCACTGGCACTGTGTCCGAAATAAAAAAGAAAAACAAAACAAAAAACAACAAGGCCCATATATGTATATTCAATAGGCCGCTCTTGCCAGAGTGTTTTCCGACGTTTTTCTGTAATTCGCTGTAGTTTTTCCAAGTTGGCTTTCGGCCGGGCGAAAAAAACGCTCCGCCTACATAAAGGCGCTAGCATATTAAAGGCTTAAACCCACTCAACGGCAGATGCCATATTGTTAAAATATATGCAGATACTGCGTCGCGCATACGTCATGTGGAGATGGAATTCGGTTCGCAAAAATGCATTCCATTCAAGAAACCCTGGGCATTTTTTTCAATGCGATGATCATAGGCTTAAACTTTGAGCTGCCACACTTAAATTATTTTAAAACTATATATCGATATATTTGATGAAAGTCGTAGGATCGTTGAGCAAAATCGAAGAACTCCATTTGCCAGAAATCGATCAAAGGGGGCCAGGCCTTTTCACTGTCTTGTCGTCGTGCCGTTGGGACTCATTCAGTTTCTACTTTCGCTCCGGATAACTTCCAAATTATTGTCCCGCTAAAAAAAATTTTGTAAAAAAAAACTATATAAAATTAATCTTTTTCTTAAAATTCTAGTTTTGGAGAGAACTCGAGTCTAAAAAAAAATGTGTTCCCCGTGCGGTCCCTGCAGCCCCTGCGATCCCTGCTGCGGCCCATTCGAGTGCTCCCCGAAGTGCTACAATGCGGCCCAGCTGGAGGCACTGCCGCAATGTGCTCCGCGTATACCGCCGCCCTTCCCCAAATGCATCACCGTCCAGCAGCCGCCGCGGATGATCTGCAAGAAGCGGGTCGTGTTCACGGAGAAGATTGTGCCGGAGCCGATGGTCGTGAACCGCTGCCGGCAGATCACCATCCCGAAAGTGGTCGACGCGACGAGGGTTATAAAGGTTCCCAAGCTCATTTGGGTCTCGCAAATGGTGCGCGAACCGAGGGTTATCTACTATCCGTCTATGATCCCCGATCCCTACGTGGTGTGCTACCCCAAGCGCGTCTGCGAGCCGAGGGAAGTGTGCCAGTCCATTCTGTGCCAACCCAAGCCGCAGACCATCGACATTCCGCCACCGAGGGAGTACTGCTGCTATCCCAACGGCCCCATCAACTACAAGCCCAGTGCCGCCTGTCCTCCGTGTCCTATTGGTCCGTGTGCACCAGGAGGACCCTGCTGCCCGTTGCCCTGCTTCTCAACAAATCAGTATCCTATCGCCGAGGGACGATGCGGACCATGTGGTCCCTGCGGCCCTGGCGGATGCGGACCCTGTGGTCCCAGCTGCGGTCCTCGTTGCGGTCCCGGCTGCGGTCCCTGCGCCGTTCCCAATTGCGGTCCCTGCGGCCTGGCAATGCCGTCGGGACCCTTTGTCCCGTCACCGTGCGGCCCCTGTTCTCCCGGCGGACCTTGCGGACCGCTCAGCAACTCACCAGCCGGTCCGTGCGGACCCTGCGGTCCGTGCTCGCCCCCGTGCCCGTACGAGTCGCCCGAGTGCGGGCCCTGCTATCCGTGTGCTCCCACTCCGTGGAACACGCACTGCGGCCCCGTCGGACCGTGCGGACCGCAAGTGCCCTGCGGTCCCTGCGGACCCTGTTAAGGTGTGGATCTGGATCTCCAGTGTGGACGCCTGGATCGCCTGGATTGCAATTGCACGTTGTCAGAACCGAGTGCCGTGTGGACCGAAACTTGTCTATTCCGACTCTCGCCCAAATAATCATCACACTACTCTCCAAAGTCCTATAGTTCAAATAATTTGTAAATACGAATTGACGACTCATTGGCTGTAATAAAAAAAATCGGATTTAAGCGAATTTTTGAAGCGTTTTGGGTTACCCAAGGGAAAAGCCTCAACATAAAATCGGGGGGAACTCAAAGAAAGTCACAAGATCTAGTAGGCCTTGCCTTTTCATTTGTGGCTTATCATTAGGTCTGGTTAGTTCTATGTGCCATTTCGAACCAGCTTCCGCTTCGATACACATCCAAATTACCCAGAAAAAATTGTAAGCCCCAAAAAAAAAAGTTCTCCTTTTTTTGGAATATTTTCGGACGATCATTTTTAATCTGAATCATGTGTTCCCCGTGCGGTCCCTGCAGTCCCTGCGATCCCTGCTGCGGTCCTTTTGAGTGCTCCCCGAAGTGCTACAATGCTGCTCAATTGGAGGCACTGCCGCAATGTGCTCCGCGTATACCGCCGCCCTTCCCCAAATGCATCACCGTCCAGCAGCCGCCGCGGATGATCTGCAAGAAGCGGGTCGTGTTCACGGAGAAGATTGTTCCGGAGCCGATGGTCGTCAATCGCTGCCGGCAGATCACCATTCCCAAGGTGGTCGACGCAACGCGGGTCATAAAGGTTCCGAAGCTCATTTGGGTCTCGCAAATGGTGCGGGAACCGAGGGTTATCTACTATCCGTCTATGATCCCCGATCCCTACGTGGTGTGCTATCCCAAGCGCGTCTGCGAGCCAAGGGAGGTGTGCCAATCCATTCTCTGCCAGCCCAAGCCGCAGACCATCGACATCCCGCCACCGAGGGAGTACTGCTGCTATCCCAACGGCCCCATCAACTACAAGCCCAGTGCCGCCTGTCCTCCGTGTCCTATTGGGCCATGTGCTCCAGGAGGACCCTGCTGCCCGCTGCCTTGCTTTTCGACCAACCAGTATCCCATCGCAGAGGGAACTTGCGGACCCTGCGGACCCTGCGGACCCTGCGGACCCTGTGGACCTTGCGGACCTTGCGGACCATGCGGACCATGTGGACCCTGCGGACCTTGCGGACCTTGCGGACCCTGCGGACCATTCGGACCAGGTTGCGGTCCTTGTGGCCCCCCCGGATGCGGCTTTGGTCCTTGTGGTCCTTGCTAAGGTCGATGGCACTCGCAAAAATCGAGTGGCCGTTTACCAGAAGTCTCTTGTTCCGCATCTACGTTCGAGAAGTCTTCCCCATCAAATTATGCCAGTATTTGCAGTATGCTTTGCTAGTTTCGTATAAATACTAAAATCGTTTTACCTAATATTATGACGGAAGCTGTGGTTTCTTTTCTTTTTTGGTTATTTAAAGAACAGTCTGTGGGGCTTAGTAATTGGTATTTGTTTTCTCTGTAGAATGAAGTGCAGATTACGATCAAATCAGACGAAGAAGTTCTATGATGACTCTAAAGAAGTTTAAAGTTTTTATTACGAAAAGCTACCTTTAAAAAGTTTTTATTGGAGAAATATTCTTAATCTTTTTACCATGTATTATAATGTCATTTCTGTAAACACTTGTCATTCTCTGGCTAACAAGGTAACCGAAAGACTCTAGTATTCTGTTGTTATTCCAAAAATCATGTCGCAGTACTGTCCCCGAATCGGACCCAAGGTGTTCTCCAAGCTGGGCCAGTGGGCCTACAACTTATCCGGCTTTAATAAATACGGACTGTACCGCGATGACTGTCTGCATGAGAACGAGGATGTGCAGGAGGCAGTGCGTCGCCTGCCACAGGACCTGTACGATGAGCGCAACTATCGCATTATGAGGGCTCTGCATCTGTCGATGACCAAGACCATCCTGCCCTCTTGTGAGTGGACCAAGTACGAGGAGGATGTGAAGTATCTAGAACCCTATCTGAACGAGGTGATCCAAGAGCGACTGGAGCGTGAGGAGTGGAACAAGTAACATTTTGGTAAATAAATACTAAAACTATATATAATTTATGCTTTCTAAACTTATTAATCGTTTTTATTTTAAAGAAATTCTGATGAATCTACAAACCAAAGACTTATCTTGTTTCACATAATAATTGGTTAACTAACCAATAACTACGTATCCTCATCACTTAAATCCCCTTTTCCTGGAATTGGCATTCATTTTAAAATCCCATCGACTCACCGGCTATGACATTGCAAATAATTTTCGCATTAAGAGCGTTCGAATAAATACGATATATGCATGAAATACAATATATGAAATTCATTAACAGCGAAAACAATTCAAATTAGTGTGTGTGGGGGCGGGACCCAGCGCCTGAACACGTGTTGTCCGGCCCCAGATTTAAAAGTGGGGGCGTGCCCGGGAAGGAGGCGTGTGTGTGTGTGCATGGCCCGCACATCCTGTCAATCCTCGAATACTTATGCGCATCCTGTTTAAAATGCAGCAAACAACCGCAGCTGCAGATGCAGATACATATTCGCCCGACTGCCGTCGCCTATCTGCATCTCTCTGGCCCTGTCTGATTGTTCTGCCGCTGCCACTCGACCGGAAGAAATTATTGTTATTCGAATTGATCTGCCATAGTTTCGATGTTGCCGATGCGATAGGCAATGTTGCTGCCACCGGGGCAGCATATCGCTGCGTCTGCGGCCGGTTACTGCCACAGTTGTGATAACGTCAACGCAGGAAAGAATATAGCAAACGATTTTAAATACCCTTTAAAGGGGGGTTTAAGAGTTGATATTTAAGCTAAGTTTTATGTCAATGGACCCTTATAATAAATAATAATGTTTTTAAATTTACAGGAAATAGATTTATATAAAAAAGACTGTGAATTTTTGCGAGATACGAGAATATAGTTACCAAAAGGAATTCCTGATTTTCTTGTGCATTTTGACATGTAAGATGCATGTTTTTAATGCGACATACCTTATAAATTGTTGCACTATTAAGTAATTTATTTCAATTTTTAACTTCTGAATTTAAATTTTGACCATTTAATAAAAAAAGGATATCTCCCAGTCGAATCCCTCTTTGATTTTAATTTGTATTAATGCGGCCATCGTTGGCGTTATTTATTTGTGCTCACATATGCATAAATAACGGGTGGCGGTGGTGGTGGTTGGGCGGTGGATCCACCCGCACCACAGACACAACTGCCCAACTGCCGCTTGTACAATAAATTGCAAAAATATTATTTTATCAACAATAATTAATTAAATGCACTTAATTGCGTGCCGCAGTCGCAGTTGCTGCAACTCTGCTGCTACTCTCTTCCCCTTTTTTTTTTGTTGCTGTTTCATTTTTGTATTTATTTTTTGCTGGTTTATTTTTGTTGTTGTGTATATATTTTCTGCTGTCCCCTGTTCGACCTTGTTTTTATGCAGCTGCTACTGATGTTGGGTGGCTGGGAGGCAGTGGAAACATGGTCATCTGCATGCATATGCTTGAGCAGCGTTGTAAGTAGCCATGTAAGCGGACAAGTGGCCGGCCAGTCTGTCCCCCGAACTCTTTCTGCGATTTATGCGTATTTTTAAGTGGCATTAAGTGCGCGTTAACATCTTATGAAGCTGGAAGCTGGCAACAACGGCAACAATAAATTATTGCAACAGCAGCAGCAGCAACATCTGGATGGCCATTAAACGCCACGAAACAAATGCTAATTGACGAGTGCTACAGAGAAAGTGTGCTTTAAAAAAGAGCGGTAGCAGAAAGTCGCAGGAAAGGCTTAATGAGTTGTCCAGCTAATTGGAGAAATGCAGCAGCAACTGCAGCAGCAGCAGCACCGGCAGCAACTGCAACATCTCGATCTGTTACATTTGCATTGTTATTGCGGCAAGTTGGTGGTGGGCTTCAGCTTGGGCTTGTTAATGAAGTTTGTTTGGCCGACATGCGGCAGGGAGAAATATTATGCATACGCCATGTTGGCCAAAAACTTTTACAAAATCCTGTCCTGCACGTTCCTTGGACACATTTAATGTGCAAGTGTATGTGTGTATGGTAATTTACAATCCCCAGCGCTGGCCATGTACACATGCATGCACGTGTATGGGTAAAATTGTTAAATTTATACACAAAAGCAACGCCACGCTGCGCTGCTGCAACTGCCAAAGTAATTTGCGATAAGTGCGTCAGATTCTTTGGGGAATTTCTCGACCAGCAGAACCACAGAAGCATCGCTGGAAACAACAACTACGACAATAATAATGCAACCACAACAACAAGTGAAGTAAAAAGTGAATATTTATTTGGAATTCGAGGGTTTTGGCCACCAGCAAGTATGTACTATATAAACGAAACTGAAATGCGCTGCGATCTGGCATTAAGATTAAAGCCATGTCTCTCTTCCTCTCTGTTTCTGTTCTTTTTGGCAAATTAAGTTTAGCAGCACTTTGATTAAGGTATATATCTCTGGGGGCAGGTTCGAGTTTATTGTTGCACAATTACCTTTGAAATGTGGCAAAGAAATATTCTGTGGTTACGAAAATACAGTGTGGTTCAGTAAAGGAATGTAAATTAAGATTTTTTCTTATATCTGCAAGTAAAAAAACTGGCAAATAATAATTAACAAACTAATTTTTTCGAAAGTTTATTCAAAAGAATTTCAACTTAACTCTACAATTAATAAACAAAAAATATTTGTTATTAATCTTAAGATTTAAATTAAAACACAGCAAATACACTTAGTTTTAGACAATATTTAATAATTTCTTTAGCTAAATTGCAACTCAATAAACAAAATAAATATTTCTTCTTTTAAAATAACAAAAATTAAAACGAAATCTAAATCTTAAATATTCTTAATTTAAATGATTTATTACAATAAAATCTCCTAGGAAAACTGCAATATCTTCCTGAAACGTACTGCATATGAATATATTTACAGAAATGCCCAAAAGGACATTGGCAATCAGGCAACGGCCAAGCAGCCAAGATGGAAGGCAGCACCAAAAAACCAGGACACATTTCATTTGCGGCTTGTCCTTGTGTATGCGTGTGTGTTTTTTTCTCCGTAAATAAGTCACAAGCGTATGCACATATACTTAAAAGTATGTGCGTGTAAAAAAAAAAGAATGGCAATTTGTATTTCAGCGCTGTCCCGCAATGCCGTAATAATAAATTGCATAAAAGTATGCAATGAAAATAAAAATGCCAGTGTGTAATTAATGAGTCAAGGTGGTGTCATATGGCGCTTACCCACACACATATACACTCACACACTCTCTGTGGCGGGAGATGGAGACATGCGACTTTGCCGTACATTGCGTGTTAAGTCGCGTATTTCATGGCGTTTATTTATTATGCACAAAGTGCCATCAGGAAAGGAGCAGGAGGGGGAGCAGGAGCGGGAACAGGAGCGGCCGCAGGAGCAGGATAATTTCCCGCCCATCCAAAGGCCCGGCAAAATTATTGACTCAATTTGTAAGCTCGCTGGGAAACACACAAACAAATACCTAGGCACTTACACATATGTACAGTTGCGGTCAGACTTATAGGTTTCAAGACAAAACAAGAAAGGAAGCTAACTTCGGCAAGCCGAAGTTTGTATACCCTTGCAGATTCCAATTGTAACAATTGAAATCTATCCCAATATAATATAATATGAATTACATTCATATTGATCTTATTTTTTACAGTTTTACATTTTTTTTACATTTTTTACATGTCAAATACCTCCACATTAATCGATCGTTTGTATGGTAGCTATATGATATAGTCGTCCGATTCTAATGAAATTTACAACAAAATTCTGAAAAAATATGAAATACTAGTATCTCAAAGTAGAAGGAATTTTGTTGAAAACTGACAAAGCTATAATTTTTTTTCTAAAAATTTCACGACCGTTCCTATGGCAGCTATATGATATAGTAGTCTGATCTTTATAAAATTAAATCTAAAAATCTGAAGCTATATATAAAGCTTATAACCGAGAGTTGATCAAAATATGTTAAAAAACAGTGAAGTTATAATTTTTTTTCAACAAATTTACGGATCGGTTGTATGGCAGCTATATGATATAGTTGACCGATCCGGCTCGTTCCGACATATGTACGAGTGAGAGTATATAGAAGACTATATGCAAAGTTTCATTTAGATAGCTTTAAAACTGAGGGACTAGTTTGCGTAGAAACGGACAGACAGACAGACAGACAGACGGACAGACGGACAGACGGACAGACGGACAGACGGACATGGCTAGATCGACTCGGCTGTTGATGCTGATCAAGAATATATATACTTTATAGGGTCGGAGATGACTCCTTCACTGCGTTGCAAACTTCTGACTGAAATTATAATACCCTGCAAGGGTATAAAAAACATTTTGAAGTGGGAAAATGTAAAATTAAATAGAGAATTTATGTGGAAGTGATTTAACAATAACAATTAACACTGCCTATAACTTATTACGACGCTTTAGACAACGAGAACGAGACATGTACACATTCCCAAGAGAGTTAAAGCGGACAGCGAGTAAACGACGAAAACTCTTCAAAGACGACGAGAGTAACGACGATCGGCAGGGAGAGAGGCCTGTGCAGAGAGAGGACGACATATGCAGTTGATGACGAGAGGCGACTGAAGGAAGACGTGTAAAAAGTGAGTACAATAATTATTTATAAATAGGACAAATCTGAAATTAAATTCAAAACTTAATTTCCATGAACTAATATATTTTTCCCATAATTATTCATTACTCAACCAAAGCTGTTTTCATTATGTAATTTTCTGACCAAAATCTAAAGAACATTTTGTACAACCGAAGGTGCTACAATTTTACCCTCAACTGTAATCACACTCGAGAGAGAGTACGTGTGTAAGCTCCGCAGGCGCGTTAATTGCTTATGGGGCGCACATTATTCAGCTGTCATTCGGCAAATGGTAAACGCAATTCTCGCGACCCTCTCACTCTCTCTCTCTTCCTCTCCATCTACTAAATCCTGGCCAAGAGAATAGAAGAAGAAATGGCCAAAGTTGCGGCTTTGGCAAACAATTAGGCAGCTAATTTGCAGCGGCTAAAAGGAATGGGCGCGACCTAATCCTGTCTCTCTCTCAGGGAGAGGTGGCGAGCCAGGGACACGATGTCAGTCAGTCAGGAAGAAAGACGGAATTTGGTATGAAATTTGGGCCAGCAGCTAAATCACTGCCAAATCCTTTTGACAAATACGCACACAAGGACGCCCAGACACAACTAAGCTGGGCGCTGAGCTGAAAGGAAACGGAAACGCGCTAATATGCCAAGTTATTCAAAAGGCATTCCAGATCGAGATAAATGCACTCACAGGAGCTGTTGCACAGTGAAAAAAAAAGTAACTTCAATTAGTATTTGATAATTAGGAGAAAAAATTAATAAATCTGAACCAAATTCTTAATCAAATAAGCATTCTGTTGGACTTAGGAGTAAAGTTCTTGGTACATCCCTTATTTTCGCTCAGTGTTCATCTCTTACTAGATGCGATGTCAACAGAGTGCTTGGCTGTCAACACGCCGAAAACTAAAAAGGTGACAAGGACAAAGCGCGTAAAAGCGTTGGCCCTGCACGGCTGCGGTTAACAGCGAGGCTGTAAGGATGCACAGGATACTGAGATACTAGAACACTGGGATAGTAGGATGCTGGGATGCCAGCACACATGGCAGCTGTCATGCGTGCCATGGCAGGACTCCGATTTCTGGAGCCCAGGATCCGCGGCTTACAGCTAAGTGGCAAAAGGTTGTAGGGCTTTAGATGCACAGGAAACAAATAAGGATATTTTATGATTATTACCCTTAAAAGGTAATTTAGTAACAGGATTATTATACACAAAAGTAGGTAACTTGTTCCAGTCCAGAATTAAGTAAGTATTCTTGTAGTAAAATTTAATAATTTTATTTTTTTAGAGTGCGTTGCATCAATCAGCCTTAGGCAGCCTCAAACCTGGTCCTCATCCTCATCCCCTCATCCGAGGAAGCCGTCTCTTGTCAGCCGTAATTTACGCGCTTTCACGCTGGCTCCGCGATCCGGCAAAGTTGCAAACAAAAGACCCGAGACCCAAGCTCTCTGCAGGACGAGATGACAGCCACCGCAAATCGTTTTGATTTTGCACACACACACACACGTGACTGATTCACTGCGGAGGAATCCCTCGACAAAGGTCCGGATGATGGCACATATGACACAAAATCTTCATGGACTCTAAGATGCGCTGAGGTTGCATGAACAAAAGTAAAGGGAAGCCTGTCAGCTAGGTTCAAATGCGTTAAATAGAAACAACTCACAATTAGAGTCATTGAAAGACAAAAAGGGGAATCAGGTATCATAGTTACTGTGAGTATCCTTATGACAAAATGAATTAAAAATCATTTTATTACATTTAACATTAATTGCAGCATTGGTTAGTGATGGGAAAGAGGAGGATTCCTGTCTGTTCCATGCTTTCCGACTCATTGACCCATTAATCTAACTAGTTTACAACATTTTTCCTTACATATTTGTTCAATCAAGTGGCTCCTTTAATACTTAACAAGTTAAGCATGTAACGCTTTCATAATTGAGCAAATATTAGCTGATTACATTGTTTGAACAATCATTTTGGGGCAACGCTTACTAAATATTGCAACAATCGAAATACAAATCTCATTTGGCCCTGCCATTTGTAATGATAACAATTTAATTCAATAGAAAATAGTTGTGTGAGCTTACCGGCATGACGTGCTTTGATAGCAAAATCAATTCTTTCACACACACAGGACACTCACACACAGGACAGGGAGGAGGATGGGTGCCAAAACAGGTGATCATTAGATTTGGCAAGTCGCAAACGCTTCGCAACGTATTTACTACATTGAATCGACATTATTACGGAATGGCTGGATGGTTGAATTGAATTGAATTATTATAACAGTTTCTGTTGTCAACATTGTTGTTGTTGCTGCGTGTGTGTGTGTGTGCTGCGGGTGTCAATAATGCGTATCTGTATCTGTTGCTGGCAAGTACGTGACAGACGCGTTTTGGCGCGATTAAATTACGTTTATGATTATATTTTGTTACAAATACAATGCCATCACACACTCGCCACGTCATAAACAAACGACAGACACAGAGAGAGGGAGAGAGGGGGGGATGGAGGGAGAGGGAGGACCATGTCACATTGTATTGAAGTGAAAATGGTTAACAATTGCGGCTGGAACCGACAACAATGCTCCATTGATGCATGTTTGTGATGGATTTTCCTATTAAACGCTCACAATGCCCGACTAAACAACAGATTTAATTGAATTTTAATTTAATCAAGAGGAGTTTTGCACTGAAAAGAATTTGAATTTGAATAATAATTTTGAATTCTTTGGGTTTGATTTAGGATTTTAATTAATGATTCAATGCTAATTTTAGTTTTAGTTTAGGTTAGCTGGATCCTTTAAGATATTGCAGCATCTATTCACGTTTATCTTGGACCTCATTAAATTGCTTTAATAGATTTCTTGTTGTTATGTTTCAGCATTCCGTGATTTATGTGGTAAATTCCATAAGAATTATTGATATTTAAGTCTTAAAATAAACCTTCATTTTTATAAAAAATCTAAGATTTCCACAATAAGTTCCATTTAATCTTTTCTTTCTTCCTCCGAAACGTTATTCCTTCTCATTTATTTCTTCCCGTGCATTATTAATTTTAGCTCTTGCCCCCATTCGACATTTGCGAGATTAACCGCACTTTATGCAAATGGGATGCTCAAACACTTCTGGCAATCTCAACACTTTCGTGCTTCAAGGAGCCACTTGAACTGCACCTCGAAGTCATCATCATCGTTCCGATCCTTTCTTCCTTCCTTACAGCCTTCCGCTGCATCGTTCTCATTTCAGCCTCCTGACATTAAATATCATTCCGGCTGACTCTTATTGCTTATTGCAACAAAGGATAGTAGCAGCAGCATCACCAGACCGTGGTGCTTACACATAATATGAAATTAATAACAATCATACGCCACGTTGCCCGCCTGCCAGCCACTTGGCACTGACAGGCGCATTTTGGGGTTCATAAGTCCTGCTCGCGAAGATTTCTAAAACTGTCAGAAATTGCTGGAAAATTACGCAGGACGGCAGGCGCTGGAGCGCAGCTGCCAGAACGCTTATTAAAATATAAATATGCTAAAACAAAAAGCGCGTGCGGACGCCAAATGGACGAAGGGCTTTCGCCCGGCAAAACACACAACAGAAACAGAAACAGAAACAACACACAACCTGCGCACCGACCGGGCAAAGTTAAAAACTAAAGTTTTATACTATAAAATAATTTCAACTACTTGAAATAAGCACGCGTTCGGGGAGGAGGGAAGCCAGGGAAATCTCGAGAATATGCGATGGGAGGGGATGGGGGGTTAGTGCAGGCAGAAAAAAATAAAGAAACAAAAAGCTACAACAAAAATTTACTACACAACAGCAACTAAAGTGGAAATTTTCTGCGCGCAGTGGAAACTTTAGCACTCGAACTGGGGGAGAAACCTCTATCCCGGCATCTCTGCATCCCAGGATCCTAGCATCCTAGCATCCCGTTTACCCCTTCATCGCATCCATCCCCCGGGAAACTCTGACAACCAACCAACAACCATGCCAAGGAGCCAAGGCAGAAAGCAAAGTTGTTCTTTGCAAACAATGCGCAGTTATTCTTTTGGCGAATTTCGGACCAAGGTTATTTCGATATGTATTATGCAGGCGCTGCCCGAGCCAAGGAATCTGCGTTACGGAAAATATTTAACGAAAAAACAGCAATAAAAAACACACACAAACTAACAAAATAAACAAAACAGCAGCATGGACTCGGCTAATACATTTTTGATGGACTTCAGGCCAGAGGCGGCTTCCGAGTTGGCTTATCATTCGATTTTCATTAGTGAATATGCACACACACAAAGAATACCAACTTGCGATTGCATTTGAAGTGCAATTAAGCAAACATTCTGCTGCGGCAACAGCAATGCAACAGCTCCAACAATCAATCAATTAGCCAATTAGTCGGCAAACTCATCACGCTCATCAGTTCCCCATGCAAAACTAACTAATTTGCGCACACAGCTAATCAAATTTAATTAAGACATCCAGTAAATATCGTGGCAAGCCGAGCTCTAAAGGCTCTACGCATACGCCTCCTTTTGCCAGGATACAATTTTGGTAAGAATATTAGGACAAGTTTTTAAAGATATACAATAAATATAAGTAAGAATATTAGGACAAGCTCTTAAAGAAATGCAATAAATATAAGTTTAAATTAATGTCAGGTATTAAAAGCTCTAAAAATTCACAGCTTGAAATAAGTAACCTATATTTACAGGGAGTCAAAGCTATATTCTGACATTAAGTTTAATTTCTATCACCTTTTAAAATATAAATAATTGTATAAATGTCTACTTGAAGTCAAAGCTATATTTTGGCAATAAATTTAATTTCTATCACTTTTCAAAATACAAATAATAGTAAAAATATCTAGAAAATCCTTTTACAATAATTATTATTATACAAACCTCTCCAATACCAGTAAAACACACTGTCTTTTAGTTAATTGCATTGTTTCACATACAAAAATCTCTCAAAAGGGACTTGAATTAATACCATAAAGTCTCTCTTTTACCTTTACTTTATTGACCGCAGGTGTTCAAGCCCGTTGTCTGTTTGATTTACTGGTGAAATATGGTCTTTGTACACGAAAGCCGGCCAAAACGTAACTCGTTTCAAGTCCAAACATTTTCGGTTATCAATGCAAATCCGTTGCGTTGTTGTTCAGCGCCCCAAAAAGGTGGGCTTCCACCGCAAAAAGGCTTACCTGCAGACAATGCGTGCCACGCCCCTCCGGGGCATTCAACGGGCCTATAGATAGATAGATACACACAGAGCCAGTAGCTGTGCTTTTGTTCGCAACTTTCAGACCTGTGTTACCTGTTTTACCTGCCCATTGCCTGCAGTTGCGTGTGGGTGAAAGAGTGCACCTTTTTGCACTCAGAAAACTTATTTTTAAACTATAAACAAAATGAATATAAACAAAGTCCAAGGAAAACAAGGAGGCTAGGCAATTTAGGAGGATTTCCAGTCATAAAAACAGTTCTTTGCCTTTTCAAAATCTTTGTATTTTTAGAACCTACATTTTTCCAAAAAATTTTAAATTGAATATATATAATCTTTATATTTTTACTTTCTAAAAATTCTATCCTAAAACTCCCCTTTCTTCAAGTGTAACTTACTATTCCGTGGTATCGTTCGGACCTCAGGCAATTTTAGAGTTCTTTTATTACCAACTTGTTAGCCGTTTATTTGGCGCATTATAGACTCGCAACCGCCACCGAAAAACCCAAGCCATTCCAAGCCAGGCCTCTGTTTTGCAATGCCAGTGATGGGAGCCCGGGTCCGGATCCGGATACGGAGCCGTGTGCGTTTAGATAATCAACTAAACACTTCATTACTCCGTCCGGAGGGTGGTGCAAATTGCTTCGTCCGTGCGTTTCACTCTACAATTTACAAATGCGCAAAAATTCCCTGGTTATTTCGCGCATTTTCCATGCACGCGTTTCTATTGCTTTTCCTCGTTTTCTCGATTTTTTTTTTTTAATTGAATGATACGGCCTCTGTTCCGATTCGTAGTGAGAGGCATTAATTTAGATTAGCGCACGAAAAGTGCGAGTTGAATGTTCTCAAATGGTTGTGCAGTAAAAGTGTGTAAATAGTTGTTGAAAGCAGTAGCTGATTGAATCAGATTGAAGATATGAGGATATAAGGGGGAACTTACTGAATAGTTAAGGTTATCATTAATTTTGGGTAAAGCAGTAAATAAGTTAGGAGAAAATCATGATAAGAATGAGAGTATTTAAAGAATTAAGTTATAAAACCATATTTTCTCTACTAGTTCATGATTTTAAATAAGAGAGTTTAATAGAATAAAAACTAAGAATATAGTTGAATTAATATATTTAACATACATTATTCAATTCCCATATATAGTTCCCACTGGATAGACCACAATTTTCCTACTGTAATTAACCAACAGCGTTTCGTAGTGATATCCTTTATGCATCTGTACAAGATTTCTTTGGTACTCAAAGGCCTTCTTGATGGGCTGCATGTCCACATTGAAGCAGTTGATCTGAAAGGTAACTATATCCATCAGGCCCATTACTTCGTACAGACTCGAAATCCTTTCGCTCCAGATGCTCACCGAAGCAATGGGCAGCGGATGCTCCTTTCGATACAACCGCGTGGCCTCGTAGGGCGTACGAAAGACATGCATCGTAATAATACCAGTGGGTCCTTCGCCTAAGTATCTGTGGGGTATATCCCTTACCAGCATGGGCGTGGCATCGGGCAGGACACTCTCCGGTGGTCCCACCACCAACTCCGGCTTCAGTTCGGCCAGGATTCTCCGGGTACGCCTGTAGCAGGGATGATTGGCCACCCTGGTGTCCAGGGGCTTCATTAGGCTCACCACTCGACCCACAAGTTCGTGCAGGATACTCTCTTGGACCAGAAGAACTGCCACTGCATCCAGGGCAAAGGGATCCTGCAGCGATTCGATGAGGTAATGGAGTGCAGAATTGAGGTCACTTTCCTCGAAAATAATCATCATGCAAGGTGCATTCCAGGCGTACTTTGTTCCGCACATAAAAGAGTCCTCCGAATCGGGTTCCTCTACTTCCGGCTCAGACTTGGAGTCCTGGGCTGCCTCCTCACCAGCTTCAGCCTCTGTGCTTTCAGTCTTTTCATGGAACGGCAAGGAATCATCTATTTTGTCGGGCAATGTTATGCGATCGTCCCTCTCACAGGGCAGGATCTGGACCATCTCTCGACTTATAATTGCTTTAATGTCCATTATTTTACAAATGAATTTTAGGTTGTTTTATTTTAAAGAAAAAAGATGAAAAATCAATAAATTGTTGTTGATATTAAACTTAAGGAGTACTAGAGAGTCTTTTTTGAATTACTAAAAGTTGTTTTTACAGGTTTTATTATTTATTTACATATCTAATTATTTGCACTTCAATCCATTTAAATAATTAATTTGTTAACAATTTAAGAATTCTAGTTTTGCGCAAACACAAATCCCCGATTATCCAGTGATTTTCCACTCAGCATTTGGTTTTTGTGACATTCGAGTTTTGCTTTTTCCACAAAAAGTGACCTCTGGCAAAGCATCTGCCAGCTAAGCCCCGGCTGCATGTCCTGGATTAGGGATCTACGGTAAATAAATATTAATGAAATGCATTTCATCAGCGATATGAAATGGCAAAATGCGACTCGGCTCAAGTTAACTCTTGACCGGACTTTTGCAAAATCTCAAATGCAATTACGTTCAGCATTTGTTGAAGCGGTGGGATCTGGTTTTCAGTTTTGGTCTGCAGGACCAGTTAAGCTCAAGTTGGCCCATTGTCAACTAATTGACAAATGAATGAGTTGATGTGCTTGACAGCATTTGATTCGAGCGGAGGCTGCAGCTGCAACTGAGACTAAGACCGAGACTGAGCCAGGACACAAGCATTTTACACTCATTAAGTTTAATTACATATTTTGCAGGGCCGGTTGGGTCATTCGAGGCATTTGCCAGGATCCAAAGTGACTGCAGATGCTTGCAGATTATCTCAGTTGAGTGGAACAATAGAGCTCCTTTGTTTCTGGCCAAATTCAAAACTTAATTAACTACTCTGTACTTTGGCAGAACGGCATGAACACATTGTTAAAAATAAAGAACTGCTGAGGACTTGTTTTACTTAAAATGATTTCTTTTGGCTGTTTTTCTGGTTAATAATTATTGTAATATGTACTCTCATTACATTAAGATTTAAGTAATTATATGTGTCAGATTTAATTACCTTAAAAATGATCGATTGTTGAAGTAACTCTCATCGATTTCGTGGCTTTAAGTTAAAGCACTTCCATTAATGTTCAACTCTTTAGACTCAATGAAGGCATATAAAAACCACAACATATAACAAATCATTAAGCGTCCATTTTGTTTGCATATATGGAAAACTCTGGGGAGTCACCAAAGGGAACCGGATTCCACTCTATCTCCAGACTTTTTCCTGTTCAATGTCGGGGCAGTTGGATCGTAAAAACGATGCTCGTTAGAGGCAAAAGTTTTATGCGTTTTATTACAGGACCCACAGGGGCATGTTGCTACCTCAATGTCGCCACAGACACAGTGGTGGCAACCAAGTACTAATTTTTGGCTATATTTATATGAAATTATCTAGCCAAAATAAATATATACATTTATTATAGAATACTCAATGAAAGTTAGTTAAATTTCAAGACAAATAAATACGAATTCCACTTGAAAAAATACCCCAACTTCATTCTTAGTTCCTTTATTCATTTGATGTATTTCTTGCCTCCTTAACTTTATTTCTTTTCATTTGGCATCACTGAGCAGGTCCTTCGACGCACGTAAAACCAAATCAGGCGAATGGACAAAGACGAAAAGGAGGGGACAGGGACAAGGACACTGCCTATAGCAAGTAGATTTTTATCCAGACCGAAGCTGCATGATTGCATTTTATGTTTGTCTTAATTTTTTATGTCTACTTTGCGAGTGCGAGGCCATAAATAAAGCAACAATCAATTTTCATACGCACTCTTGTGCGACACAGCCACTCTCTCGAGTCGTAAAAAAAAAGCAAAGGCAAAGGCAACCGAATTGTAATCGTATATTTTAACATAATATTATTGCACACACAGATGCGAACAAAACTGGTTGGCATTTGCAGGGCCTACGCCCCACGCTTCCTTGCTCCTTGCTCCCACTCACTTAAACATCATTAAATATGAAAATTCATCTGCAATTTATCAATTATTTATTTATGGCAATGTTCCCTTTGCATTTTACGCATGTGTTAATGAATAATTTTCGCGATTTCCCCCCTTTTCCTTGGTTCTCCCTTTTTTTTAACCCTTCTTCCTATCACTCTCTCTTTCTCTCTCTTGGCCATTGTGTGTGACTGGCTGTAAGTGTGTGTAAGAGAACGCCTGCGTCCAGGCCGATTCTGTTCAATCAATTCGAATTCGAATTCGCTTTTGCATTTTTATTGCACTTTGGTAGAGGAGTGAAAAATAAAAAGGGTGTGAAAAAAACTGTCTTGATTCGAATAAAATATACTTCTTAAAATCGATTTTAAGGAAGGAATATAAGCTAAATTATTGCATAGAATAAAATGAGGGAATAGGTTTTAGTAAAAGAATATTTAAACACATCAAAATGTCTAAAAAATTTTACAATATTTACATTTTTAAGAAAAACTAAAGAAAATGTTGCAAAGAAAATGATGCAAAGTAAATGTTGCTAATCAAATCTAAATTTGAAAATGTAGCAAATGTAGATAAGCAAATGTAGCTAAGCACATGTAGATAAGAAAATGTAGCTAAGTAAATGTTGTTAATCAAATGTAGTTAAGCAAATGTAGCTAAGCAACTGTAACTAAAAAAAAATGCTGCTAAGCTAATTTTACTAAGCAAATGCTGCTAATACTGCTAAGCAAATGTAGATAAGCAAATGTAGATAGGAAAATGTAGCTAAGCAAATGTAGCTAAGCAAATGTAGATAAGCACATGTAGAGAGGAAAATGTAGCTAAGTTAATGTAACTAAGCAAATGCTGCTGAGCAAATGTAGCTAAGCAAATGCTGCTAAGCAAAGGCTGCTAAGCAAATGCTGCTAAGCAAATGCTGCTAAGCAAATGCTGCTAAGCAAATGAAGCATAGTTAATGTAGCTAAGCACATGAATATAAGAAAATGTTGCTAAGCAAAGGTTTCTTAGCAATTGTTGCTAGGAACATGTTGAAGAACACCTTTTGTTGCCGAGAACTCATAAATGTTGCACAGATTAATTATGATAAATAACCAACTTTATAGTTTAATAACTACCAAGTTTATCATCCAATTTAACTAAAATTTTAAGAAATAACTAAATCGACGCGTCTGCTGATGTTATAAACAAAATATATACACTTTATGCTATCCAAAAAGTACCTTCTCCCATTTTTCCGTTGACTATTAATACCCCTTTTCCTTATACTTTTACCGGGTATAAAAATACAATACGAATGGAAAATCAAGCTCAGAACGAGCTCGTCCTGGCCGACGCATATCTCAAATGTCGCACATTAATGCGCATGAAAATTTTCGCTATTTTTTATTGCACAAAAGAGCAGCAAATTGCATTCGGGCGGGAATGTGTGTGAAGACAGCAGCTGCCAACGAGTTCAAGTACTGTAGACCGACCGTGAGGACTATAAAACAAACCCAAACCGGACCAGAATCGCTCATTGTTATATCGCTTTCTCTATCTATCTGTGGGACAGTCGACGTTGGCGGCGTTTTTCAATCAAAATACACACAATTTGCAATTTAAATGTTGATTTCGTTAATGCGGCGAATAACGCAATGGAATGAACACATATGGGCAGCTTCGGGCCTCGGCATCAGCTTTGTTATTGAACTGAAATGAATAGTTTATGTAGAGTCGGTACTTGTGTGTCTGTGGCTGGGTCTGGGTTTGGGTTTGGGTTTGGGTTTGGGTTTTGGGTTTGGATAAGTGCCATGCCGCGAAATTCCCTGCCTGGGTGCGTTTTATAACGAAGATGAATTGTAAATTGCATAGCAAATGAAATTAATTTTAATGGACATTGCTTATGTATTCGGACAAATGCTTATTAAGCATTCATTATAAACCGAACCGCACTTTTATGTGTGCGCGACGCAGTCGAGCCATAAATTGTGAGAAAAGTATTGCCAGTTAAGCGGCTTATCGCTGTTTCCAGATGCGTTCTCAATGGTAATTGAGTGGCTGGTAAATCCATTTTCCAAATCCATGTCAACTTTTTTAATGAATTTAAAACAGATTTCGTTTAAAAAAGCCTTTCTTTTATTTAGGATGGATTTTTTAAATGCTCGGTTGCATATTCTTTGAATTTTGTTGCCTACTTTTGAGGGCATATTTAAATAGAAAAATTTATTTGTGGTTTAAGTAATTATTTATATGTTTTGTAGATTAAATAAACCCTTTTTTAAGGCACAAAACAAAGTGTACTTTTTAATACTTTACTTTACTTTCAAATACTAATCCCTTGGCATATCCAAGGTGTCATTGCTTATCCCTTTGCTTAAAGGCACTCCATTTCCTGCTCTGCAGCTGCGTATTCCCAGCACCCATCTCAGATAGAGTGCACTCTCCCTTCCGTAATTATTAGTCAGACCCTTTCCGCCGTTCCATCACCCATCACAGGCCATTTGACAACTTACTCAACACTTTCCTGCGTCCTCCGACTACGCAACTTGACGTGTGGCCAAGTGAGCGGGGTGAACTGAGTGACTGACTGAAAGGATTGGGGGCTGGGATCTCGGGGTATGGTACAGGATCGGGATCGGGGGGGCCTTGGCCAAGTCTTCGTCGCCCGGCATCAGCCATCAGCCAGTCAGGCAGCAAATGAGCAAAAGGGAAAATTACATTTGGGACGACGCCGGCGTGTCGCCTCCATTGCCATGCAGCGCCAATGCACAAGTTTTTTTCTTTTTTTTTTTGCCCCGCCGCTTTCCACTGCCAGCCATCGAGTGCAAATTAAACCGAGCAGCGCACGAGGTTAATTTCACATGCATTTCGCTGGCAATCAGTGCGTGCTCCACTCAACGGGTAATGCTACACGGTGAGAAAAATATTTAAAAAAAGAGTAGTTATTTAAATAACTAATTGATAAATTATACCTTGAACAGTATAAGATCTAGCCCTGGCGTGTGTAAAGCATTATTTCTTTAAAAGTTAAATATTTGGCATTAAAACATGCAATATAACTCAATTAAATATTTAGCAAAATGTTTTAGTAGTTAATAATAAGTAAAAGTAAAGATTGATAAATATTTAGCATTAAAAAATGCAGTAATATATTATATTAATAAATATTTGGCATTAAAACATGCAATACAACTTAAATAAATATTTAGCAAAATGTTGTGATAATTAATAATAAGTAAAAGTAAAGATTGATAAATATTTTCCATTAAAAAATGCAAACCAACTTTAATAAATATTTAACATAATGTTATACTAATTAATAAGAGATATTTATATTTTAAGATATTCATATTTCAATATCAAGTAAGATATACATTTTTCATAAAAAGACTTTTCGGGAAGACTTATGGGGTTATGACACTATTTTAAGCAATTATTGGTTTCATTAGTTATTTTAATAATTTTTCTTAGGCGAAGACCTAGAGAGCAAATTATTTTAAACATTCAATTTCCTATAAATTTATTTACAAAAAAAAATATATACATAAGTTAACATACAAGCAATATTAATACCGTTTATTTTGTTATAATAAAACCCAGTGTCACCGTAGCTTTTTACAAATTCTTAAACAAAAAACTGATGTAAAATTGATGTCCCTTTAATTTGCGATTATATTAATATTAATGTGACGATATATTAATGTGTCATAACACCATGTCTAAAATATTAGGTAGATTTTGTATTTGAACTAAAACTAATCGGTTTAATAAAATAACAAAGAAAGAGCTAGTAGGGGAAATAATATTTTTTCATTTTTTATATTTGCAAATATTTATTTTAATATTTTTTTATTTGTAAATAATATTTCTTTCTTTTTTTAACACAACATTTCTTTATTTGTAAATAATAATTTCCCCTTTTACTTTTAGTCATACAAAGCAATAATTTTATCAAATCAAAATCAAATGCTAAATTGTTTCTAGTTCACTTTCCTCAGTGTAAAACTGGCTTTAGTGGTGTTGCCCCCGGGTGGCGATGGCAATGGCGATGCTGCTGCTGGTGGCACTTAGCCCAAGCTACTTACACTGCGCTTTGACTGCCCGATAGCTGGGTAAGGGCGATGGTCTGGTCGTGCTCTAATCCGAAACTCATTTGCCTCCCCGTTGGTCTTGGTCGGGAAATGAAACCTCCTCCTCATCGGGAAGGGCCAGGGACAGGGCCAAAGTGCAGTTTCGCTGGGAGTTTCTTCTTCTTGCGTGGACCCGTGGTTGAGATAATTGCGTGTAACAGGTGTGAAAGACGGAATTTACAATGGAGATAGTGCACTCGAGAAAGCTTGAGAGGTTTCCAACCAGCAGCTACACAAATTAACTTCAAGTTTTAGCATTTCTTTGGGAGTTTATGCAGTTGGAAAAAATTTGACACTAATGTCAAAAAATTGTATGAATATTAAGCTATTAAGAAATTAAAATTAAAGTGTATAAATAAAATGCAGAATTGGTTTAAAACTAATACTTGAACCTTGAAAAATTCTTTAAAAATTCCTGAATTCAAAGAATAGATACTCTATCTTTAAGTGACCCTAAGATTTATAAGAGAAAAGTATTTGCAACACTAAAAAGATATTCAATTACTTATTTCTTTGCTTAGAAAAGATTCTAAAGTTATTAAAGTACCCAATAAATGTAACAAATTATTTATCACTGTGTAACATTGGCAGAAATGGCATCAAGAGTCACTGGTGACTTTTTTGGAGGGCAATCTTAATGGAAATTATTATTCATGCATATTACGCGACGAACGCTATCTGAACTCGCCCAGAATTCGTGTATCTACATATCTACAATTCATTTGCAGTGCCGCGAGGGCCGCAAATTCCGTTTGTGTCATGATTTTTGCCTTTTAATTAACACTGCCATAAAACAACAACAACAAGAACAAAGTTGTAACTCAAAAAAGTTGGTAGCTTATGCGTTTTTAGTGTCCCTTTGCCAGGGTGTCGTCCTGTCCTGGCGCACTACATTCTCATTAGGCGCTAGGTGAAACGAAGAAAAATTGCTTTAGACTCTCCTCCCTTTTGGCCCTGTTTTTCATTTCGTATCTTGTGGATACACGCAGTGCGCATGGTCCAATTAAATTATTGCCAGTGCTGTCGGCTAATAGAATAAGAAATCTTCTTTCTGCCAGCGCCACGCAAAAAGCATATGTTAATTTGCTGCTCCTCGAGGACAAATGTGTGAGTGGGGTGGATATAAGGTCCTGGGGCTCATTAGGATGCCCTTGCCGCGGCGGCACTTGAAAGGGAATTTTTAATCCGAGCGTGCGAGTAATCTCCGTAGAAAACGGGCCTGCCTTCGGCCCGACACTGTGGCTCTGGGACAAAGTTTGTCATTAGGTAAATGTGCATTGCCGCTCCAACAAATCGCAACAACTGTTAATGTTAATTATATTACATTTATTCCCCCACACACACACACACGCTCAGCCTTGGGCCGTCTGAAAGCTCGGAACCCTTTTAAAAGGATCTTTTTCCGCTGAAGGTTCCAGTTTGTATTCTCGAACAAACAAAGGGTCGAGCACCTGACCCGCAGCTTCAAGTAAAATTAAGAATGCTTATTCCACAAGGTCACTAGAGAAGGAATAAAATTTTAAAATCTAAAAGGTATTTAATATTTATCAAACGTTGCAACTGGCTTGATTATAGATATTCAGTTGTGACTTGGTTAAATCTCACACATCCTTCGAGACACATTTCCATGCAGCACCGCGTGCATGGATGCAAATGAAACATAATGAAATTGTTAAAGTTAGTTCTACCGAAAAGATAAAATTTACATTTCTCGCTGACAATGAATGGGGTTTTCGGATAAAAGGAGGAGATTTTCGCCAAAAAACTTTGACATTTTTATGCGGTTTGCATTGCATTTTGCTCGCGATTTGCTTAGAACTTGGCGTTCTTGACACTTAAACGTGTGGCAAACATTTCTTACCCCGACACGAGTTCACGGAGAGCAGAGGTTGAAGGCAATGCAAACTTTTTGTATTTTGTAAATGCAAATATGCAGCGACAGTTAGAGATGCACTGGAGCATGTGGTGGCAGCGAAGCGAAGCGTGATGGGTCCCGGAATATTTAGCGGAGACATCCACAGGAAATGAAGAACGTGTGCGAAATGAAAGTTGATCAAACAATGTAGGAATTTTAGTAAGATTTTATATCAAAGATTTAACGAGAAATACGTTTAAGTGTAAGGAAACTTAATATTTTAAGGAGGTAATATCTTTACTTAACTTTATGATCTTTTATTAAACAAATTTCATTGTAGATCCTTGATTAAATAACCTTTCACTTCGTAGTCCATGTAATTGTATAATTCATTTTGAATTGCAATTTCCCACCGAAAAAGGCTTAATAAAACTCATCATAAATCCATGGGGCAGCCTTTCGTTTGTTGAATTTACATTTCAGATAGACGTTTATTGACTTTCCACGCCATTTGGCAAGTTAATACGGTTTCCTGAATTCTGTAAACTATATATACATATATATATTCAAAATTAATAAGTTCCGTGTAACTGCTGGTTGCATAATTTTTTAATTGCGAAAAATATAATAATATTTGAACGCTCAAGAACTGGACTATGATTGAATATGTCCGAATGCAAATTTAATACTTTTTAGCCGTAAATCGATTCGTATTCCTTCCCATCCTCCCTGATTCATATTGCTTAATATCCGTTTCAATTTCGAGGCTGCACTTTATTCAGCATTATGGCGCATAAATAAAATCACAGCAAGAGGCCAAAACTGTCGGATGTCCAGAAAAACAGGAAGAAAAAAAGGAGATATCCAGAGAGGAGACTCAAAATACAGTGCGCAAAAATTGTGCACATAATTTTTAGCCCAGTTGCACAATTTATTGTCTCTTGCAATTAGGCAAACTCGTAAATTGTCCGGGACTGTCGCAACGCACAGGAAAATAAATAAAATTAAAGGAAAAGCAGCAGAGCACTGGAAATTTATTTAAAGGAAACTATAATTCATAATTTGTTGCCACTGTACTATGGGTTTTCTTGTTGTTTGCTCCTTATGAGCAATTGCCGGGACGTGGCAAAGATTCACGAAAGGATTCTTAAATAAATATACACTCACGCCCGGTAGCACGATATTAAAAGGCAAAATGTGTAAATATGCTTATTGTAAGCCCGGGCATGTTTGAAAATCTTAAAGTATCCGACTTTAGATGGTGATATATATCCCCCTCCCCCCCGTAAATGCAACACTTAAGGATTCAATTGGGGAGCTCAGCCAGCGAGTGTGTGTGTTAGTGGGGCTAGTTTACCTCTTCAATGGCATCAGACGAGAATCGTGCATTAGCGAAACAGTTTGTGGCATAAAGAAAGCTCCTTCCACTTCCTTCTGCTGGGGTCTTTGTTGCTAGCTGTGGGTGTAAGGTGTGTGCTGGTGTGCGTGTATCAAAGCAACCCGACGCAAACAACAAAACGGCCATTAGGTTGCACAATAAAAATGTTTAAAATACTATATGTGTGGAGAATTTGGAATGGTAAGGATAAAGCGAGCCAATGTTCAACTCAATGTTGAGTAAAGTAAAAACGAATATGAAATGTTCTGTCTTTATGAATGAATAAAAGTTTTAGATTTGATTTAATATATTTAATCTTTAAATTATATTCAAAGCAATAAGTTACTTGAAGTCTTACATTCTATTTAATATAATTAATCTTTAAATTATGTTTTATAAAGAAAAATAATATAATACTCTACAAAATAAGTAAATTAAATACAGTATCAATGAACCTATGAAAAACATTGTTTTATATTCTAATTCTATCATATTTACCATCTTTTTTAATGCCAAAAAAACTTTTATTAATATATTCCAGAGTATCCTTTACTCTCACTCTTTTTAACAACCAATTCTTACCATTTTGTTGTGCATAAATAGCCAGACTGTTTGCACTTTTCGACGTCCGGTACGTGTCTTGTGGCCTGCCTCGATGGCTTAAAGTCCTTCTCAAGTGCCAGGAGGCAGGTCAGGCTTTAATATGCGGCCACACTGCGTATACTCAACACGCGAGGCACGGGACATCAAATCAGGACATCTATTTTGCATGACCGTCAATATATATAGTATAGAGAGAGAGATGGCCAAAGGCGGCTGCCATCGCAACAGCGCACATTTATGACAGGCGGCGGCAGCGGCTCCTTTTTTGCCCATTAACCAAATGCGAAGCTGATGAGCAGCGGGACACAGTGAAAAATGGCAGAAACACTGCACTTGGAGGCAGAGCACTTAACGGGAATTGCACTCGAGGAAAAAATTTAAACTGTAAGAGAAAAATAAAACAGAAACCTAAATTTAAAAACTATTTTTAAATGTAATCAAAGAAATTCTTATACTCAATAGATTTAATTAATCAAAAATAATAACTCATATTAATGAGCTACATTTGGTGACATTTTCTAGCCGTGCAGCTGAAAGGACAACTAGAATGGCAGCACGGCTGGATGGCAGGCAAACCAATGAGTGTCCTTTGCTGGCTAGATGGCTGCCTGGCTGCCTGGCTGGCTGCCTGGCCGGATGGCTTGCTGGCATAGCAATTGAAGTCGAGTTTGAAGTAGCATCTCGTTGGGCTATCAACGCCATCATTGCCATCATCATCAACGCCAGGACGAACGCCGCTGTCGCCGCCGTGGCAAAGGGCAACTGGTCCTGGCGATGGATGCTTCCTATCCTTGCTCCCGATGCAGCTGCTGTTTTTATTATTGTTATGGGCCCATAACTGTCAGCGCAATAAATTTTCCATTTTGCTCAAGCACCACTCTCATTACAAATGCAACGTTGTCGTTGTTGCTATTGCTATTGCCATTGCTATTCGCTATTGCTTGAAGGATATTCAAGGAGCTGGCTGTTTTGCAAATCAGCCGACCCACCGCCAGTGACAGTATCCTTCAGCCAAGGCCAAGGGTTAATTAAAATGCGCCAAATCAGCGCCTTTAGCGCCTTCAATTTGTGGCTCCGTCACAGCCAAGTTCAGATCCTGTGGCAGCGAGCTACATTTTGTCATATTCTGAGGGGAGCGTAAGCTTGGGTGGCAGCCATTTTAATTTAATTGCAGCAGGACGGCGAGAAAGGACAACCGGAAATGCTCGCAGCGGTGCAGCCTTTGTGTACTTAATTGCGACCGCTGTTGCTCATACTTAACCCCTTCAACTAGAGATGAGCATTGCTTTTAATAAGGATAATAAGAAAGTGGTTTAAACGGAGAGTATAAGATGACTTAAACTTTTAATTAAGTAATATTTAAGAACTGCTTTAAATAATATTTAAATAAAGGTTTTTATATTAAACAAATTTTGAGCTAGCAAAGATTTTAAAGGTTTCTGTTTTATAAGGACTTTTTTGCTATTAAAACAAAGTATTTTTGAACCATCTTAGTCTTACATATCCTTTTTTTAGTAATGTTTTAATTCTATGCCATCTTTAATGCGTTTCCAGGACCTCATCCTTCTTTCCTTTTCCTTCAGCTGCTGTTGCTTCTGCTTTGGTTGTTGGCATTGCCCAAAATTCGCATTCGAGCGTGGAAAAACATGTCGCTTTTAGTTTCGGTCCTGCCGTGTCCTTGTTGTTTGCTCTCGTTTTGGCCGCTGGTCAGTCCGATCCACCGTCTCCCTCTCTCTCTCTCTCTCGTCCTGAACGGAAGTTGCCCCATCTCGTTTCCCTCTGGCCGTCGGCAGTTGGCATCTGAGGAAAACATGTTTGCTTGCACAGGTGCAAATATGTATGTGTGTGTGTGTGATGGCGGCATGTTTTTTGGCCAAACACACACACACTCGCAAAGAGCGAGAGAGAGGGAAGCGCATATATAGAGAAGCGCCACATCTAAAATTCATTGTTCATAAGACATGAACGCATTTTGCATGGCCCAACGCATTCCAGTGTCGCCTGCAGGTGTGTCTCTAAACACTGAGAAAATAGGTAGAGAATAACAAATTTTTAAAATTATTTTTTATTTAGGGAGCAGAAAAATAAATTTTATTTAATTTTAAAAAGTATTTATTTTCTTTTGTAAATTTAACCTAAGGTAAACAGACTGTAAAATGACTCAAATACGATCCTTTGGAGAATCTTTATATTTGTTACCTTTTCAATTACAATTTTATATTGAAAATTAAATCGATTTATATTTAATTTACACAAAATAAATTATTTTAAAATATAAAAAGAAAGAACGATCAATCTAGTGAGTTTTACTCGTCGCTCTGATTTGCTTACTACCTCGACTCTGCTCGTCTCGCTCTTCTGTGCTCGCTCTTCTTTGCTCGCACGTCTTTACTTGCATGCCTTTGCTCGCTCGTCATTGCTCGCTCGTCTTTGCTCGCTCATCTTTACTCACTCGCTTTTACTGGCTTAATTTTAATTGCTTGTCTTTAGTCGCTCGCTTTCACTCTCGTTTCAATAGTTCTTGTATGGGAAAACGCATTTAAATAATGTATAATATTATTTTAAAATGAATACTATTACTCGCTCGTCTTTATTTGCTTGTCTATACTCGTTCGTCTTTACTTGCTTGCTTTTACTCGCTTATTTTTAAATGCTTGTCTTTACTCGCTCAATTTATTAATTGTTGTCTGGGAAAACTCATTTAAATAATGTAAAATAATTATTTTTAAATAAATACTTTGAATCCAAATTTATTTACCGTGTTTTCCTCTCCGGCCAGAGTCCGTTGTACTTTTGCCGTATTCCGGCAGCGACACCCGTAGTGTTTACGAAAAGGTGTGCTTCTGTGTGTGTCTGCCTAGCGACTCGTACAAAATGGCGTCATTTGGCTGCAGGCGCATTAATTAATGTTTTGGAGCCGCAACAACATCAGCAACGGCAAACAACAACAACAGCGCCAGTCCGAACAACAATTCAAACCCACACAGTCACTATATCAACAAATTCGGGCGAACCCCAAATTAAATATTAATTAAAGTGTGAAAATATATTATGTCAATAGTTTTTTCGAGATTTTTCGAGCGAAATTCAAAACCAATTAAAACAATCACGGCAAAAATAAATACACAATCGCTGACAAAATGTTTATAGATCTAAATTTCAAAAACAGATTTAAAATGAGAAATATAGCAAAATTAAATGCAGCTCTGGGCGAGAGCTCAAACAGGAATTTCCATGCTTTATTTAATGCTTTTCTACGTTTCAAATAAAAGAGAATTCCATTGCCTGGAGGCTCCATTTGAAGTTCAAGCTCTGGTCAAGCGATCACACACACATCCTCATCCGCATCCTCATCCTAATTGCCAGCTTAGCTGCGAGACAAGGAAGTGGCCACAACTCACCGGGGCGATTTCCATTAGATACATTATACACCACACACACACACACACAACGGGCTTTCAATTTAATTGCCACAGGTAAGCAAAGGAGCCAATGTCTTCGACACTCAGTCGGGTCCTTGTGGTCCTTGTGCTACCATCTCTCCTCCCCATTGATTGCAATCACAAAACGCTGTCTCATGCCAGCGAAGCAAAGTCGAAGGATAAGACCCAAACGCACACAATATTTCTTCATCAACAGCTTAAGGCGGCGGTCAGGCAATAAATTTTGCGCTGTTAATTTGTCACATGATTTTAGTTGGCCAATTACAACTATCGGACAACACAGGACAGCACAGCACAGAGCGCCACTGACAGGACACACAAAGGATGGCCACAATGGCAGCTTAACTGACTGCCCAAAGCCAAGGGGTCCAAGGGGTCAGAGGTCAGAGTGTACAAAAATGCCAACGGGGCAGGAAAAAAACAAAGAGAATACGGAAAAAAGCAGCAAGGAGCAGACGACACAGGAGAGAGCTAGCAACTGTGCGTGCCTTTGGTATTTATCTAATTGTCTCGGCCCGGAGGATGTCTGCGTATTGGCCAAGTCTTTAAGGACATTTTTAGATAAATGTTTGTGCGTACATAAAAATGCGAATGTAATGCGGCATTTGTGTGTGAGTGTAATTGCACGAAGGTTAGGCAATTGATTCTGACGGTTTAATAAATATCCGGACAGCGAGTAGAGCTGACGCACTTCCGTTTCCTGTTTATTGGCATAAAAATAAACAGAGTAAAAGATTTTCTATACCCAAATTATGTGATGCTGTGTTGTCAATTTTGATTGTTTTGATATTTTGTGTTTAGAAATTTATAAATAAATATTGAAGATGTAGTTTTTATATAATTTTATGAGTTTAAGATATAAAAAAGCCTGAGCAGGGAATTAAATATATATTTTAGACTTAAGCAACATTTCGGGAAAATGTTTCGGTAAAAGGTAGCATTAAATAAGTTTAAATAAATATTACAAAATAAAATTTGAATTAAAAGATGCACTATTTTTGCTACTTAGATTTTATAAGAATTAAGAATTAGAATTTTTTAAGAATTAAACCTAGAAAAATTAATTAAATATTATACAGATTAAGAATTACAAATTCTTATATAAATAAATCTTTAATCAAGATTTTACAACACCAAATGGATCTCCACTGCATTATTGTCAACAGAAGGCATAGACCTTGCGTTAATGTCCTTAAATAAGAAATTCATATCATTAATTTGATTTCGTCTCCCTGCTTGGCTCTCTCTCTCTCTCTGCCCGTGACAATTTGTCAAGTCCTTTGGTCATCCTGGCAATGGAATAAGGGTACTTGGGGCAGTGCATTTCAAATGAAATGTAATTGCTGTGTAAGCCCTAACCATTTAGGGCTCTGGCAAGTGCGTGGGCCACACATAATGGCCATGCAAATAGTGGAGCCAAGTTGGAATTGATGGAATTGCATTCCAACAGCATAACCTCGCTTTTGTGGGTGATTCCTAAGCGGGAAATGGTCAAACTTGGCTGAGAAACATGAAAATCTATCAGTGTGAGGAAAATATTTCGAGGAAAATCTGAGAGAGGTATTAATTCTTGCTAAAAATAAACTAATAACTATTTTTACCCATATTTATTTACAACCTTTATCCTTGATGAGTTTCATTATAATTTTCAGGGTTCAGATTTCTTTTTTTACTTTCATCAAATATCAAGAAACATGAAATTCTATCAGTAAGCGTAAAATATTAAGAGAAAAATCTGAGAGAGATATTAATTCCTGCAAAAAAAGGAACTAATATTGCCGTTTATTTATTTTAACCCATGTTTTTTTACAGCATTCTTGTGATATAAAACTCAATATTTTCACGGTTCAGATTCCTTTTTTCACATTCATCAAATATAAAGAAACATGTACAAATATTCCTCTATATTTGTATTTGAACTAATATATCCTGCAGTCAGATAAAATGCAATTTAGAGCCCAAGATATTGATATGCCACATGTATGTACATATATATTGCATAAATACATATTCCGCACGGCTGACGAACTTTGTCCCCGGAAAACATTCATTTATGAACAATTCGTGCATGCTCGAATTTCATTGAGCTCAAAGGATGCGCTGGCACTAGGAAAAGTGCGGAAATTTATTGCCAATTTCTATACATCCCGATATTTACCTGGGCCAAAAATGGAATCCACAGAATCCATGGAAAGCCTCCCAAAAATATAATTAGTTTTTGCGATAGTAGCTGGGGTGCGCAACCGGAAACCATTTTATGAAATATTTTATTTAATTATTTTGAATACTGGGAATCACTCTTTTTTCTTTTCACTCTCCCAAGGGGACACCGAATAGTTTGCTTTCGGGTTCCGGTGGCCATTCGCTGTGGGCCGTTGCATTGCGGTGATAAAATTTTGACAGAGGTTTCACGGAATCCGGAATCCGGGAATTTACCGCCCCCACCCCACCCGGGATTGAACTAATTAGGCGGCGCACCAAAGCGAAAATTTTAGGTATTAAAATTTGTTGAAAGCTCCAAATTATATTTATGGATCGGGGCAATAATAACGCTAAGCTAATGTGCAAATTGTTTTGCCTGTGGTTTTGCCGGTAAATGTTGATTTAACATGGCGATATGATGGCAAATTCTTGTTGTTTAATCTGTATCTTTAAGTTTGAAATATAGACAGGAAAAGGATTTATTTTTAAGGAGCTGAAATTAATGGATAAAACGAGTTTTTTGTAGTATTTTATAAGTATTTTAACTGAAGAAGTTGCTAATAAATGTTTTTTTTTTAGAAAAATCCTGGAAAACATGGGAATAAATGAAAGTTTCCTATCGTGACGCTCCTCCTTCATTGCACTTACCAATGGGCTTTCCCTTGCAACCTGAAATATAAACTGGTCTTGAATTCCAGGACTCAATTTCCCCAATTAATGTCTTGTCAAAACGGTGCTAGCAATTTGCTCCTGCAAAATGGAGCACCACAGCAGTCGCTGATTATTAGAGGAAATGCCAATAAATTGCAGCTTTGACGTGTGTGTCCCGTTCCAAGGACCTCGGGAGCCACTCCCCGCGCCGGAAGCATGTGCGTGAGCTAAGTGCGGGCAAAGTTCAAAGGCGAGTCACACGTTAAACGCCCATTAAATTAAGCTTCGATATGAATGGCCCCAAGTCGCTGTTCCCTGCTCCTGCTCCTCCTCCGGCAGGAGCACCCCCCGTCGAAGGGGTCACATGTGATTAGACCTGGTCCGCGGTCACGCCAGCCGAAAGCCCTCTCGGTCTTCCCCTGTCCCCATTGAGCCATAAATATTGGTAACACAATCTAAGCTCTGTCCGGGGTCAGGACTGGCGCTTGAGGTGCGAAAAGTGGCACCACCAGCAGGCCGGCACACACACGCCATCTGGCTTAACTTTGGCCCCTCTCCGCCACCCCACTTTAAATCGCTACAAAATTGGTTTTCAATTTTTAAACGCCTCTGCAGGCTATCGCCGGCGAGGTGCCAGGTCCTAGGTCCTCGGCCTCGGCTTTTGGTCCTTGCGTGCCTTTTGCGTCTTGTCCTTTGTCGACTTAAAGCCACCAAGCCTTAACTTTGGATGCACTGGGAACCTAGCTTATATTTATATTTTAAATGGGAAATTTTTACATTTTAAATTGGAAATTTTTACATTTTAAATATAAAATAAATGTTGTTTTATGATTGTAAAATGTATATTTTATATTTAACAAAAAGAATTTCAACATCGTTTTCAATAATAAAAGATAATAAATAGAATAGAATAAAATATAAATATTTAGAATAGAAATGTGTACATTTTAAATATAAAATAAATGTCATTTAGTGTTTGTAAAATGTTTATCTACTATTCTACAATAAGAAGTTCAACATCGTTTTCAATAATAAAATATAATAAATAGAATAGAATAAAATATAAATAAATAGAATGGAAATTTGTATATTTTAAATTTAAATTAAATATTATTTTTTGATTGTAAAATGTTTATTTACTATTTTACAATAAGAATTTCAACATCGTTTTCAATAATAGAACATAATAAATAGAATAGAATGAAATATAAATAAATAGAATAGAAATTTGTATATTTTCAATTTAAAATAAATAATATATTGGGATTGTAAAATGTTTATTTACTATTTTACAATCAGAATTTCAACATTGTTTTCAATAATGGAATATAAAAAATAGAATGTGTTTCAATAATGAAATATCTACTTTATATAATTCTTAAATGCCAGTCAAAAAAAAACGCAATATTTCTTTCTATGTTTTTAGTAAAAGTCAAAGATTTCCTGTAACAATTTTCAGATATTTCTGAGTTTTTTTAAGTGCACCTGTGTGTACTCCTGCTCTTATGTTTTATACATGATTTTTCCACGCGCTCGCCCCGGATTTTGTGGAGTAGTTTTACTCTGGAAAGGGAGGCCTTGGCCATAATTCAAGTGAGGCGTTAATCTGTGACACCCAATGCTCGCCAAAGCCAACAACATGTGTCCGGGATGGGGCTCAGCCTCGGGAGCTGTTGCAGCATGAGAAGATGTTTGTACTGTTCCTCTTGCAACAAAGTGTTGCCAGGATGACAAATGGCACACACTCACCCCTGGAAGGGTTAATTACTGAAAGGGTCAAACGATTGAGTACCAATCAGGTTTTTCTTTTCTTTTTTAAACCCCTTTTTCTAACAGAAAACTCTTTTTCAATGAAGGCAACATTTTTAAGGATATTTTGTTTTTAATTATTAATTATTATTAAGCATTTAACTAGCCATTATAATGCTTCTTAAACTCAAACCTTTGTAATAAATTTAGTTTTCAACTCACAGAAAATCCCCTTGCTGCCTGGCGCCACCTTCTGGAAAACGAAGGAAACTAAAAGTACCCCTTGGGGAAAATTCCCTCAAATGGATTTCCCTTTCCCGGAAATGGCACAAAACTAAAGTTGATTTTGGTTTTTTCAAGTTTTTTTTATTCATTTTTTTGTTTTAGTTTTTTCTACTCATTGTTTTTAACATTTTTTTGTGTTGGTAATTTTAAAAAAATTTTTTACTTTTTTTTGTTTTACGTTAGTTTAGAAATTTTTTGTGGTTTTTCCGTTTTACATACATGTACATAACCATATATGCATCGTATAATTAATTATTAATATAATAATAGTAGTAAATATTACTCTTTATGGTTTAAACTATCACGTTTTTCACAATAATCATTTCTTTCGCTTTCTTTTTTTTACTTAGTTTTCCTCTCGCATTTTTCCATATTTTTAAGTGGCTTACAAAATTACTTTAAATAGAGTTTCCATTATGTTCATTTCGTAGGTTTTCTTTCTCTCAGTGTGTGTATTCGTAGATTTAAACGTAAATTATTCATATAAAAGGTTGCAAACTTAAAGTCACACAAAGTCTGTGATCAAGTGTGTTTGTGTGTATAAACTAAGGTCAACACTTCATGTGAAAACAAAATAGTTGTGGCAAAACTATGTATAATTACGCAACAGCCAAATGAATTGTCCTTGGACCTGACCTCCTTCTTCTCTCTCTGTGATTCGTATTATATTTAAAAGTTATAATATTGATAGGATCGTTAAGCTCTTACAGAAGCGTCTGGCCAATGTGTGTGTTGTGTTTTGTGGGTAAAATTGTTAAGGCGACAGTTTAAAAAGATAGGTAGCGTGGAAATATATACATTTACGAATATCTAATGATTAGGAAATAATATTTAATGAAACGTTCTTTGCACTTTTTCGTATTTGTGTGTGTTGTGTGTGGTGGCTAGATGAGCTGAGGAGCTGAAGGACCTTCCTGCGAGAGAGTTTTGCTAACTGCATCGAACAACTTCACCGTTCGCCTCTTACTTAGTTAAAGTCTGATGCTGTGTCTCTCTATATATGCGTAGATATAGTTATTATCCGTATTAAGCTTACATTTGATTTCTCACATATGTTTTAAATTTAGATTTATTCACTATGCGAAACAAATTTCAGTATCTGTTATTGTGTGTTGTGTTTTTTTTTCGCTTGCATGATTTGCCTCGTGTTTTTTTTATAAAGTTTTAAACTTTTTTTGGACTTGAATTTTTGTATTTGATTTTAAAATTTTTTTTGTTTGGTTTTTTTTTGTTTTGTTTTGTTTGTTGTAATCGTAGTTTTCTCGAATTAAAAAGTAACAAGTGCAAAAACTAAGGGTAAAAAACTAAATGGTTTTCGACATGCTTCTAAATGCTTGGCGGGGTACAAAGTTCTGTGTGTGTGTGTGTGTGTGTGTGTGTTTCGATATAGACTGGGCGGGGGGCAGTGCAAGGGCAAGGGCTAGATCAAGGTTAAGCTATTCCTATTCCTAATCCGATTGCGGCTGCGCTGGTTAAATGCTTAAATAACTAAAATTCGCTGGCACTTGAGCCCCGCATGCCTCAAATTGGTTTTAAGGACTACAAGTTCTCGTTTTACATTTTACATTTGCGCTTGGGTCGGATGACACACAACAAAATAAACAATAATAATATAGAGTTAGTGATCATATGTGCCATTGCGCTATATATTTTCCGTAAATATATATATTTATATGCATCTTTGTAATTTACAAAATGTATTTGCATTTTAAGATCATTTGGTTTTTTGTGTTGCGTATCAATTTCGTTTTGATTTCTATTCAGATTTATCGTTAGGTTAGGTTATTCGTTATGGTTATTAACTTTAATCGGATATAGTACAACAGTTCATGGCATAACGTCAACTATCAACGCTGCTCTAAGTAGGAAAATCTTTTTGCCTTGATTTTTGTTTCGTAAACCAAAAAAAAAGAAGAGTAATTATAATAATTAAGGGGAATATAATCAATAAACAAAACAAAAAATAAGGGAAATCGTTTTCGTTTCGTTAACTTTTTCAAGATCATGGCTGGTTGGCACTGGTACAAAGCAGACAGACCCCGCTGTGTGTGTTGTGTGTGTAAGTGTGTGCTAACAACAAACATTGAGCATTTTGTAAGCATCCATTTTTTTTTGTATAGTTTTAAGTTGTTTTTAGTCGAGGGTATTGCGAGAAACAAACAATTAGAAAGAATCGTAACTACTAAACCAACGCGCTAAGCAAATTGCAATAAACAAATTTCAGAAATTTCACTTAATTATGCTAAAAGCTAACACGACTGTTCCCACATTACGCTTGACTCGAATACTACAAAAGAATAAGAAATAATAAAGAATGAATAAACAAAAGAGTGTGGTGGCGAGCAATGCAAATACGAGTGCCGCCCTGAAAACTAAGTCGTAGATATTTTAACCTAAGCCTAATCATCAAAAAACTGTCTCTCTCTGCATTGTCGTTCAATTACTTCTGCGACGACGATGTGCCCGATACCGTGACTGCCGGCGGTGCTGCTGCTGCTGCTGCCGCTGAGGATGTTGCTGCCGCTGCTGATGTACTGGCACGAGCTGTGTTTGTCTGTGATCCTGCACCGGGCTTGGGCTTTTGCTGCTGCTGCTGCTGCTGTCGTTTGTGTGGCGCCAGGCCAGTATTGCTGCCGCCGCGTCGCAGCTCGTACTGCGATCCCTGATTGCGATTCACCACTTGGGGCTTATTGCCCAGGGAGCCGCTGCGAATGCGCACTGTGCTGCTGCCAAAGGAGCCGGTGCGTCTTCGGTTCTGGTTCTGCTGATTGTAACCGCCATATCCCTGCTGATGCTGATGCTGCTGGTGATGCTGCTGCTGTTGCTGCTGCTGCTGCTGCTGCTGCTGGAGCAGCCTGCCCACATAGTCGCTGCGGTTGGTGATTGTGGTGTTGAGGCGACGACCGCCGGCTGTGATGACAGCCGTGCCATCGCTCTCGGACACGCTGCGATGCCTGTTGAGTTGGCGGCCTGGATTTAGGCTGCCCACTCCCTGCAGCATCTCGTTGATCTCCGGCTCCACCACACGGAAGTCTTCGATATTCTTGAAACTCTTCAAATACTCCGCCAGCTTGGGCTGCACCTCCAGCTTCTCGCCGTTCTTGTAGTACTTTAGGAATGCCCAGAACTTCTCCAGGCCGTACAGTTGTCCTAATAGATATAAATACGAATTAAAATCTATAAATTTAAAGAACTAAATAATTCCTCACCTGTCTCATAGTCGGCGACAGTCTCGTCCTGGAAATCCTGATAGACATTCGGGCGGAACTTCTTCTCCAGACCGTACGAGAAGAACCGGAAGAGGCACTCCAGGCCATAGCGGAACCCGTTGCCGGCATCCTCCAGGGCCAGTGTACGGAACTCGTTGTACATGCTCTTGTTAAAGTTCTCGCGGAGGAAGAACGACCAGAAGCGGTACAAGGTATTCATCTCCTGCGACTGTCCGAAGCCCAAGCGCCGGCGCTCCTTCAGGCAGCGGGAGTGGTACTTGTGGTACACCTGCTGGGTGAAGTTGTTCTCCTTGAGCAGCGCATGCGACGGATGCTGGAATATGGGTAGCGATTGTGGCACCGAAGAGCCAAAGGATCCGTATGACGACGTAGTGGGCGATGTGCCCGCCGACGATCCCATCGAGGTAGTGCGCGGCCGGTGCTCCACGGTGTCGAGGAGCCAACCGACGTGAGCCTCCACAGGTGGATTGGCGGTGTGGCGGAGTTTCCTCTTCCTGGGTGTGCGGGGATCGATCGAATGGGAATTGGGTGCAGCATAGAAGCGGGCACGTCGAGACTTTAGTGTCGAGTTCAGCGTCGAGTTGAGGGTTGTGTCACCCACAAGGGTTTCATCGGCATCCAAGTCGTGCTCATCGAATGGCGGCGGTGGGGGTGCCAATTGTTGTGGCACCACCGCCGATTTGACGCGCCCACCGGCCAGTTTCTCAAAGTCAGCCTGGGAAATCACTTTGACAGTCTTGTAATCGGGCTCCACATTGGTGGTGGTCCACAGATCCTCCTCGTAGTTAACCAGCCCGTCGTTGATTATGTTCTCCAGATCCTGGGTGATCTTTGTACGAGATGTAAAGTCAGCGGTGCGGTCGTAGCCCTCGTGTTTGGGTGCCCTGCCCACTTGGGCAACAATCAGCAGCTTGTTAATGTCACGGTCGGCAAATTCATAGTCGGATTCGTCGTCGTCGGAGAAGTTCTCGGTGAAGTTGTTGATACGTCCGGTTCCGGGGGGTAGGGGGTCCATTAGCTCCTCGTCAAACTGGAAGTCTAGTTCTTCCTTTTCGGCATGGCACTGAGCGGATGGCGGAGCAGCTGTTTTGGATGAGGATTTCGAGTGGGTATTGGAGTAAGCAGCATTGCCAGATTTGATGTTGTTGTTGTTTGTGGAGGTGGCGGTGGAATTGGTAGTGGTTTTGGTGGTTTTTGTGGCATTGGTGGTTGCTTTGGTGGCTGAGGAAGCATTGTTCGTGGTTACACACACAGTGGCGGATGATGAGGCGTTGGATGTGGCGTTGGACGTGGACGAGGACGAGGACGTGGACGAGGTGTTGTTGTTCGTTTTGACATTATCATTGTTATTATTGTTGTTGAGCGTTTGTGAAAGCGGTGGCTGTTGTTGTTGTTGTTGTGGTGTTGACGTGTTGTTGTTGGCTGATTTAGTAGCGTTTTCTTTGATAGCATTTGTTTTGGAGCGTCTCTTTACCTCTTTCCACATGCCCTCCGGCTCCGCCACCAAAGCAACTGTCGCCCCAGCTCCCTTGCCGCCGCCAGCAGCCGCCGCCGCCGATCTTTTATCCGGCGTCGACGAGGACTTGGGCTTCACGCTCTCCGCCAGGCCGCTCAAGTGTCCAGCCAGCTCGGCGGCACCACCCTCCACATGCTGGGTCAAAGCACTGATTGCATTCACCGAGTTGAGAGCGGCAATGGTCGACGAGGATCTTGGCTGCTGCTGCTGCTGTTGTTGCTGTTGCTGCTTCTCCTGCAGCATCTTGGGCATCAAATTCTGCGAGTTGCGCGGCACCGGCGGCGGCGGAATGCTGCTCAGCGGCTTCGTTGCCATCGCCGATGTGAGAATGGGCGGCGGCGACGTTCCAGCCTCAGTCTGCTGCTCCTCCAGTTTCTCTTGATTCTCCTCCGCCTGCTTCTCCGACTGCTGCTGCTTCTCCAGCAGCTGTGGAGCCGCCTTTGGGTCCCCTTCCAGAGTGTCCGGCACATCGCTGATGGGCCAAACGGTCGGTGTCGTCTTGGTGCGCACCTTGTAGCCCTCGAAGAGCTCCAATTTATCCGATTCCTTGATCGCGTTCACAATCAAGGCCACGTCGGTGGTCAAAGCGAGAACGCGATGGAACGAGGCAATCAGGGTCACTGGGATATAGCCTTCGGGGTCCATTTTGCGGCGCAAAAAGAAGTCGCCGGTAAGATTATCGGAGCTGAAATAGTATTCACTACGAAGGAGGGGTGGAAAAACAAGGTGCGGGGTAAACATAAATGTTTAGAGTTTGACTGATGAATGCCTTTAGCTGTAGAGCTTTCAATATTTATCAGGGGAATTTTCAATGAAGGCAACTTTATAAATTAAATCTATAATTATATTTTAAGTTATTTAAAAAGTATCTCAATACTTTTAGAATTTATAAAACCATAAATAATAGCAATCCAGCAAAAGGCATTAGGGAAAAATAAACATACTCTGGGACTACTTACACTTGCTTCTTGATGGCCTCCTTGACGCTGTTGGCGTCCATTTCGATGTAGGCGGCGGGCACATTGCCAAAATAGTGGGTGCCCATGAGCACATACGACGACTGCGAGGAGTCGGCGCCGGCGGCGTCCGCCGGCAGATAGTTGGCATACTCGCCCGAAGCTAGCAGATGGCGTGGTATGCGATGAGTCGGACGACCTGGTCCCTGTCGGGCGAATCCGCCCCGGCCTTGCCGCCCGCCCCGATACGGCGTCCGGAAGCGACGCGGCCCGCGCGCTGCTGATCCAGCGGCTGGCGCTGTTCCCGCTGCTGACCCGGCACCACCCCCCGCTGATCCAGAGCGCTGCTCATCGAAGGCTGCGGCGGTGCTGCCGCTGCTACGCCAGGAATCCACGCGCTCGGACGCAGCAGTCGCTGAGCGTGGGACGTACGGATGCCGGCCAGCGTTTGGCTGCCGCGACTCTGCTCCTGACTGACGTTCGTGGTAGGCGCGCGGCGGACGGCGCTGGTCGGTGCCATCATCGCTGAGCCGCCGGTTTGGCCTCCCGCCAATCGGTTTTGGGCGACTGGACTTGGCCAGATCGATGGGCAGCGGACGCCACTTGTGCTTGGGTAGCTTCTTGGTGAGGGAAGGCCCGGCAGTGGAGCCAGCAGCTGCTGGAGCAGCATCGGTTGCTGGTTCAGCCTCTCGCTGGGCTTTGGCATCATGACTCGTGCTGGCAACAGGAGCTGCGACTGTGGCTGTGGCTGTTGCTTGGCTATTGCTGTTGCTGCTGGTGGGTGCTGCGACGTTGCTAGACTCTGTGGCAACTTCACTTGGAGTGGTTGTGTTGCTGCTGCTGCTGGCTACGGCTGCTTTGGCTGGCTGCTGTTTTTTCGTTGGGTTGCGCTTAGGTTCGTTGCTGGGGGCTTTGCCACTGCCAGAAATTCCACCGATTAGCGTGGGCCAGTCACCAACGTTGCTGAAGTCGCTAGCCTGTAGAAAAAAGTAGAGAGATTGAGTAAGTTTAGTTTCTATGATGTATCATCAAAAAGGACTTTCCTAACATCGATTTATTTCTATTAATTTTCTTACCTTTTGATTGACCTTCTTTTTGTCCTTTACCACGACTTTGGCTAGCGCATCTGCCTGAGTCGCATCAACTGCAAATGAGAAACGGTTTAAGGGTGAGTATTGAAAACAGTAAAGTGTTTTAAAAATAAGAAATCAGGCCATGACACCGCCATATGCGTCGCCAAAAATGTATCCTCTCTCTTTGTCTCTCTCTCGGAGCATGGGGTCACAATCAACAGAGAGAGAGGAGCAGGGAAAACCCCAAAGACACGTGAGAGAAACAGAGCAAGTGCGGGAGAGCAAAGTCACATGTTGGTCAGGTTTGCAAACCATCTCTCCGGCATGAAAACAACTCCGTGGGGGGTTTAAGGTATATAATACATATATATTTCTCTTGTTTTATAAAAACTAATTGGAGAGCAAAAGCCTTTAAAAATATGTGAACTATTTTTAACAAAAAAACTACAAAAGCTAATGGTTTTCTTTTAAAATGATGGCGTGTTCTTGTTCACATTAAATAAATCTTTTCGTTTTATTTTTGCCCACTTTAATTGGAAAATTGTCCATCTTTGGCACTCACCAGTGGTTGTTGCTGTTTCAGTTGTTGCTGCTGCTGCTGCTGCTGCTGCCGATGTGCTTGGTGTTGCTGCTGCTACTGCTGTTGTTGTTGATGGTGCCGCTGCTGTGCTTGCTGCTCCTGTCGTTGTCTGTGTGTTTGCTGTTGTTGCTGCTGCTCCCTGTTGAGGTTGTTGTGTCTTTTTGTTGCCGCTCGTATTCTGTGCGTTGTTGCTGTTGCTGCTGGCAGTCTGCTTGGATTGCTGTTGCTGTTGTTGCTGTGCCTTGGGCTGCAAAACACGTTTGTCCAATGGAGAGGTTCCTGCCTTGGGGCTGCCGGATTGTTTAGCCGATATCTGTAAGTGCACAGAAAACATAACAAATGGTATTTAGAAAATGTATACTAAAATACTGGTAAATGTGACAAATCCAATAGAGAGTACAAAAATTTTCATAGAAAAATCAATGCAACTTCGACTTCCACGACTCCTTTACTCCCAATGCGCAAGTATAGCGGTATATATTATATAGGGGAGTGTCCCTAACCCAGATTTAGTTCAACGCGCACATGAGTCAGAGTGTACTCTTCTCCGGTTAATCACTCACTAAAAATCAATTACTAACTAGGGGGCTCTTTTAGGAATTTTAAATTTTTATTGCACTTAATACAAGAGAGTACACTTTTTCCCTCATTTGGCACTGGAAAATTACCTCGTTTTCTCACAAGAACTTTTAGTTTCTTCGCTTTTTACTTTTAATCGCCGCACTGCGGGTTTTTTTCTCTTATCGTTTGTTTGTTTTGCTTTTCATATAACACTTTGGCCGTCTATTTTCGCCTTTTCTTTTTTGCTCTAACTAGCACAGTTAGCACAGTTGTTGTTGGTGCCTCTATTAATTTTTATTGATGCTAAGGCAAAAAAACTTATTTAAACAATTGCCTGGAAACTGGTGCCCCGTCCGTTCTCGCGAAGTGTTCGGTGAATTCTGTGCGATAGCTACGCCACTGGGAACCGAATATGCCTCCGCCTCTTTATCTGCTCCCTATCTCTCTCTCACTTGCCAGCTATCTCGTTCGCGCTCAGGGCTTATTGCTGTCCACGCGTTGGCTACGTGAGCAAAAACGAAGAAGACGAAAACAAAGAGGCAAAGGCGGAGGCAGAGGCTCGTAAAGCGCACCAACAACAACTGGTTTTACAGCGCAACATAAAAAAAAGCAATACAGTAAGGCCTGAATGTAATCATAAGTAAATGTTTGGAATAATACATTTTTTACTTTTGTTTAATAATAATATACTATTTTTCTTTAAGCCAGCTTTTAATGTAATTTTTTTGCTTTTAATGTAATTTTTTTGCTTTATAATTGTATACTATTTTTTATTGTACTAAAAATTCACCCAAAGAAGATCCACTGTGGTCCCAGATCCAAAACAAAAACAAAACAGAAAACAGCCGATGCGCCGGTTCATGGATGCGTGTGAGCGAGCGAATGAGAGAGGGCAAACGAGTGAGAGAGACGTGCAGACTTATGCCGGCTGGGTGCGCGAGAGCCAGCGCAGGGCAATAATGAATACAGGTTTTCGCTCAGTGTGTGTACGTGCGTTTATTTATCGTTTTGTTTTTGTACGCATTTTCTAATTGTTGTTTTGATCGGCTGCGAAAGTTCACCCACCTAGACAACCTTAGCATATCAATACGAATCGAATATCGAAAGCAGGTGTGTTAATCCAAATAACAAGAGCCCCATAGATTATAAACACAACAAGCATTGGCCATCTCACTCGCACCATGCGGTGTATCTGTAAGATGCCAACATAAAAAGAGAGCCCAAAACAAAATAAACATGTGATTTTCGGCACGTAGGCCACGCAAAGGAGAGCGGAAAATTGGAGAAACGCACAGAGACGGGTGGTGGGAAACTTCAAAACAATGAGAGAGGATAAAGAAAGAGACCCGCAATCAGAGAGAGAGAGATGCAGCAAAGTGGCTTAATTTATCCAATAAAATATTGTTGTACAAGGAAAGAGATACACATAAAGAAAATGTGTCTACTCACTGTTTATATCTGAAGGTTTGTTAAGATTTATAATTTTTTTTTTTTAAGATTGGAAAGAAATTTCAAGCTTAATTTGAAGCTTAATAACATTGCATATTTTGTTCTCGTATTGTTTTTTACACAAGTATTCACTCATATCTATAGTAAAATATAGTTTTGACCTTAAAGCCTTATAAAAACCGATACATCATATCGTGCCTCCTATATAACACGTTATAAACAACAAAGGGAAAATGTGATAAAGTTTTCCTCAATATAAACTTCAAATTAGAACCTTATCTACCTCACCTTACTTGAAGTAAATATTAAAACAATAAAATAAACCAAATAATATTTATTTTTCACAAATGTGTACGTTTTTGTGACACATTTGTGTTGAGAATATTCAAAAAAACACTTTCCATGCAGTTGATCACGTATTCATCGGTGTTCTCAGGGTTAAATTCGTGATCATGACCAATAATTTGCAATAATTAAGTCATTTCGAATAGAGTTATCTATAGAAAATGGGAAAAACGACCATGACTCCATTGCAAGGACAATAAACTACATTTTGAGTGAGTTTGAGTAATTTTCCACGACCACACTTATGAGGAATACTCTCTCCCTCAAACATTCGCTGAACGTGTGAGCACATGTTTCAAATTCTATATTTATACGGGCATGTTTCTTATCACTTTGGACATTTTGAACCCCCACATAAATCGCTGACGTACTTTGAGTGTTTGTCATTAAATTTTGAGTGCTTTTAATACCTATTATAGGTGAGGTGAGAAGCCATCAAACTAATGGATAGTTCAAGGTCATCGATAGTAAAAAGTGATTCATAAGGATCTTCTAGGAACCATAAACGTTGATATGATAATTCTATAATAATGAAACTTGAACTTGCCCGTTGTTGCAGTTTAATAATATTCAAAATAAAGTTGTTTCAAGCACTATAGTATCTCTGGGATCTCGCGAAAAAAGTGCACCACATCGAACGATCGCTGACAGACAACTGAGGCGCTGGCAATGCAAAATTACTATTTTAAATGGCATTAGAATCGGAATAGCACGATAGCAGCAAGTGAAATCGTACAAAAATACGACAAAGAGAAGTAAAAATAAAGGCAAACAATGACCGGAGAGCAGGCAAACGTGCAAAAAGACCCACATTCTGTGGCATTCTCCAAGTCAACAGTCGCTCGTAATCAGTTAGAGGCTATAGAGGGGGTTGGGTTGGGGCAAAGGTAACGCTGAAGGAGGGGCTACCCCCTTTTGAGGTTGCGAGACACAGTCTGGTCGGGTCTTTCTGCGTTTTAGCAAATTGAAAAATACGAGCAGAATGCAACAAAAAAAAACCCGTCTATAATGCCGGCCGCAAAAAAAAAGACGTTATGTAAAGATATTGCAAAAAAAAATAAAGAAATCCAAAATAAAACCAGAAAACGTGCTCGAGGAAAAATGTAATATATATAGATGTTCATATATGGAGAATATGTGCCCACAATCAGCGTGTAGCTTACATGAATAATAATAAGTATAATAATATAAAATAAATTATAGAGAATGCTGAAATTGCAAGTGATCAACTTGGAGATACTTGGTAATACGATCAAGTTCATTATATTTCTCTCTATCAATTCAATCCATTTCATTCTATTGTATTTAACTTTATGCTTAAACAATTGATAATATAGGGTACTTGAAAGATATCGAAACTTAATATAAATCTCAAGTCAAAAGGTGCTTTAAACTTTCTACCTAGAGAAGACCCTACAAAATAAAAGAAAAATATGTATAAATATATACAAAATAAAAGAAATATACCTCTAAATACAAAAATAATCTACCCTCTCTTGACCTGTGATTAATGGGTAGAAAAAAGGTCGTCCAGCTTTGAACGCAAAACAAGTTTATGACTATTTTCCATTTTACTTTTTTTCTATTTTTAGTTTTATTCGTGATTAAATTGAACGATTAGACCCAACAACGGGCAATTGCTCAGAGAGGTGCAGGAGAGGAGTGTTCCCAGAGTATATAGTCAGGTTATTCGGATCCGTGACGACGAACTCCAGCGAACCTCGACGCACCAACACAGATACTTTTATTGGTGGGTGTGTGTGCGAAATGTTGTTTACGTTGGAGCGGTTGGAGCAACTTTATTAAATGCGTAGCAGGCTTAGGAACATAACTCTTATCGGGCCCCCAAGGGAGGTGTAAATAAAAGCCAAAAGCAAATATGTTCAAGAATAAATAAAAATAAATATACATTCCAAACTTAACATTTATTTGTGAAAGCAAAACAGCTGCACTTTTGCGGGTTTTCACAAAGCTCCATATATTATAAATAATTGTAGCTCACTGACATTTGAGGTAGTCTCTCTCTATCACCGCGTGGTTTTATAATCAGACCCTTTTGTCACCTATCAGTAGCGCTAAATACACGTTGTGTAAGTGTAAAAGATTACTCTTATCAACAGTTGAAATCACTGAATGGTTGCTTATATAAAAATGAATAGTTCGCTCTGTGTCCTTCAGATACTTTTTTTTTGCCTAATGATCACTTGGTTAAGCTTTACATTTGTGGTGCAAATAATTAGTTGGGTGAAAATAATTACTTTAAATATCATCAAGTAAACAAGGAGATAGGAAAACTGAGGTAGCTTTTCTTAAATGAAAAGGTAATTCTAGAAAGATTTAACTTTAATGCGCATTTAGTGAAACCTTTTAAATAATCTATTACAAAATTATTATTTGTCTTCAAATGTTGTAATTAATAAGTTGAAGTTATCCAATGAGTCCTAAAGTACCTTATTTAATCGTAAGACTTAATGGTTATGTGTTCGTCACTGTAATTCTTACACTTCAGTTATACAGTAATGGAAAGTCATTCTAAAAAGGTTACAACAGTATCGAGTTGGAAAATTAATGATATGAACTCACTTTTAGATGGTTTAAGTGCGATATTATTATGTATCAGGTCATTAAAAATGCATTAACTAAGCAAATAAATGTCCAAAAACAAGGTAATCACTATTTAAAAATTCTAAATACCTTTATTTCTCTTTTTCAACGAAAGATTGCAATAAATTATGTTACAGCTAAGATTCTCTGTACTTATTTAATAAATTTTAAATCTATAAGGAGACATAATCTTTCCATAAATCTGTAAAAAGTACTCTTGAAATCTTCCTCTTGGCGACAAAAGAAAAAATGCTTTCAAGTAAAATTTACCAAGCACAAAGGAATAGGAAGTCCCAAGTGCTTCGCTGGCAAAAGAAAGAACGCTGAAAAATCTGATACTAAATGCAAATTATATACGTCTTTATATCATTAACAACAAAAGCACAGAGCAACAAGGGAAATATTGGAAAAATAAATATGTATACCCTGGGATTTTCCGAAAAACAATGTGAATGGAAAAATACCAACTAAACCCGAATTTGATACTCAAAGTTGAAAGAAGCTTACAAAGGGAAGTCACTTCGGCTTGAAATATGAATATTGCTGCAACGTGATAGCCCCCAAAGACTGATAGGAAACGTCAACGTAATTAAGACATATTAATGTTATTATTAATAATCTTAGGTTGCAGTTGAGTGCCTAAAAATAGAATGTACACTCACAGTGAGTGTGTTTGTTTGGCTTTTGGGTCAACAATAACAATAATAATAATGCAAATATTGGTCAACAATTACAAAAATAATGCAAATATCGGAGATCAGGCAGTTTTAATGAGGTTAGAATAATATAAAAGCAGAGTAGAATTATATTTGAGGAAGTATTAGTGATGATAAATAATAATCCACAAATTTGGAGTATTTTACTAGTTTTCCCATATTAATAATAATTAATGGATTGATGATTTTTTCCAATTGTTTTTTTAAATTATCCTTTAAAAAATATTTGTTCTTTTATTTAATTTCTTTGTTCAAAATAAATACACATAAAAAGTGTTTCCTAAAATCCATAAATTATTCCTCCGTAGTCAATGTCTACTGTACCAAAGCGACACACACATTCCTCTATTCAAATTAAGCTTCGTAAGTTCTCTATTTTCTAGGTACACATAAACTTTAATTAAGTTGTTAAGATGATTGCATATTTACTTTCGTTTTCATGTTTGTTATTGTTTTCTCCTTTGTGCCGCTCAAGAGCCGGAAGAGAAAGAAACAGAGAGTCTCTCTCTCGCACGAAAGAGGGTAGTAATTCTTATCACTCTCTTTGCAGCCTTACGTTATACGTAAGAAATCGTAACGTTATGAACCGACGGAACGCAAATTAACACACACATGAAACGGAAGCGAGAGAGAGGGAAAGGAAACGAGAGCGATATACACACGCCGCTATAATATCAACAAGTATTACGAGTTTCAAGTTCCACGTCGGCTGCGCGCACGCCTTTCATATAATTTCGATATTTATCTTGGACTAATAATCGCCTCGCAACAGCGGCGTATACGGAGTTCACCACGTGGTGAGTTTGATTTTGAGTTCGAGCTCGACAACACGTGCCGTTCCAGCTGGTTTCAATATTTTGGCCGGAACACTTGCTAATATCGGATGATGATGATGATGGAAGCAACGAAAGCGGAGGGGTATTTGCTGGAAAATTGACTAGTGCAAGGTGTTGTGTGTTTTTCCAAGCGCGAACTCTTCAACGGCACACGTCGACGGCTACTGGCGTGTGGAAAAGCAAATTTTAAATTTGAATCGCCCTGCACCCGCCGCCGCTGCTGCTGCTGCTGCTGCTGCTGCTGCTGACGCTAACGTCGACTGCAACGTAGGCTTGGTGGCCAGAGGGCTTAAACAAGAGTGGAAGCTTTAACCCGCTAATTAACACAACACATGAAATTATTATAATTACAACAATATTTAGAAGTACACTACAAAAGCGATTATAAATCGTTATTTAGTGCATGCTAAAAGTTAACATGATTTGAAAATATTGTTTTACAATATTTTGCAAAAGACTGAAAGCGGAATTTTAAAATTTTTAAGATATAAATTTTAACTTGAGAGCAAAATTACGATAGAAATTACGAACAATAAAATAAAAGTTTCTGTTAAGAGTCATTAAGTATTGTTTAGAAAACTAAATAAAAGAGATTGTCGACTGTCTAAAAGTTAAAAAAAAAGAGAAAAAATTAAGTAAAATTCCGGTCTTCTTTGCTTACTAATTAGTTCCGATTTGCATATGCAAATAATGTCAAAAGTAAGCGAGATCTTTGCATCTTTCCACCATTTGAAGTAGCACAAAGGCAAGTCGAATTTAAAAAACTCCCGCTTGACGACAAGGCCCTAAATGTTGTAAACTTTTAACTTTTTCCGCAAAAAAAAAAAAGAAAATTAGCCACACCTTTTTATAGTATGCGTGTGTTTCTTGCACCGTCTGCTTTGCGTTCTCTGTTGATTTCGCTCTCTGTCTCTCTTTTGGACGCTTTCGCCCGTGTTCGCCGGGAGGGATGGTGGAGAGAGGTTGGAAAGCTCGTTGGGATAGATAGGCGGCGACAAGCAGCGGCTGGCTGACCTTGACATTTATTTTTAGTTGAGAAATATTTAACTTTTTCTCTCGTTTGTTGCGACACCGACAACACAGATGTGCCATCTATATTGGATATAGAATAAATAATTGAACAAACAAAAAATGAAACGGTGGAATAACCGTTTATATCAAAATATTTATAATTTTTTCTTTAGGTATATAAAAAAAGAGAATTCAGGGGTTAATAAAACCAAATAAGCACCGGTAAATTATTGCTTGCATTGCATAATAATTAAAAGCAGACCAAAATATATACTACAGTGCTCACTGACTAAAAAGAACTTAACAAAAAAATTTAAGAAAAATGCACACATTTATTTTAATAATACAAAAATATATGAAAAGGAAAAATACATTGAAAAATACTTTTTAAAATAAAAATATACTGAAATACTAAAAAATAAATACTATCACATTCCTGTTCACTGCATCGAGTGTGCACTGTAAATAAAAATAAATGAAATAAACCGTTTATTTCGCTTCATTATCTTCTTTCGCCTTGTTTTGTCGCCTTGCTTTCGCTTCTGTTTTGGGCTTTTTTTTTTTTGTTTTTAGCTTCTGGCCGAATATTATGCAATTATGCCTGCAATTGTGTATCTGTGAGATACAAGATACGCAAGGCACAATTTTGTAATCGTCAGCGGTAATATTAGCATAACGATAACAGAGCGAGGAAAACCACAACAAAGTGGAAAACGTGTTTCCACACACGACTCCTCGTGTTTGGTTTTCGTTGCGCCTTGCATTCGTGTTTATCAGCCGCCCCGCTTTGCTTCCACTCTTCGTTAACGTCTCCTCCGCCATTCTACGCTCATTTGTTTACCAACAACAGAAAAGCACAACACAGCAAACGCACACACCAAACACACACACACACACATGGTTGGACGACGCACACGCACACTTAAATGGACATGTTTTTCAATCATTTTTAAGACGCAATTTGACAATCAACAACAGAATGAACGGGGAAAAGAGAGAAACAAAAAGAAGTAGCAACTACAAAAAAAAAAAAACGTGCACTTCACTTTTGGGGGATTGCTTACAGTGAACACTGCCTAATTATGACACGGTTTGGCAATTATTTTGTGGTATTAATATTTTGGATATGGATTATATTCTAGTTTTAAATTTGAAACTAGTTTAGTCTTAAAAAAAACCTAGAATACAGTTTAATTAAATAATATAAAAAATTCTAGGAAATCTTAATGCTTTTTAAAGATGTTTCTGAAATATTGCTTGATTTCGAATCAGTTTTGAGAATTTAAAATATTTAAAGACTTTTGAGCTCTGATTTCTGGTAAATGCTCATAAAAATCTGTAAAATAAAGTCTCTTTTTTATTGTCTTCTCAAGAAATGTATGTATAATTTTCGTATTTGCATATTTTTTTTGCTTTCTAGAACATTTTGAGCTTATATTTTTCCAACTTTTTAGTTTAGTTTTCAACTAGAAAATCGAGACAGATTAAAACTAAATTGATTTCAACTTAAAGCACTCTTTAACTAGAAAATGCAACTCTATTTTCCTAAATATTTCTGTAATTCCTTTCGTTTTTATTACAAAAATTTATTTCCAAAGAAACATTCCAATATAAAACATTTCCTAAAAGAAACCTTCCTTTTTCCCCTGCAAACCAATCAATAATTTGTTGTTTATAATCAATAGTATGACACAATCACTCACCTTCCAGGCATTGACCTTGGGCGGTGGTGCAGCAATGAATCTTTTTGGCGGCGGAGCTGCTCCAGCAGCTCCCTTCTCACCACCCGCCGGCTGATCCCCATCACCGGACTTGGTCTCGGTGCCGCTGCTGCCTGCTCCCTCTATGCTGGCACTCGGCGAGGTGTCCTTCCGATCTTTGTGTACTTTCGGGTTGCCACCGGAGACGTTAGCAGCAGCTCCCGCTCCAGTTCCAGCTGTGGCAGCTCCACCGGCCGCTCCCAGTTTGCGGGGACTTCCGCCGCGGGAAGCACGAGGCCTGACTGTCTGCTTACGATCGGGATCCGAGGATCCAGGGGCACGTCGCCCGGCCTGATGATGGGATTTCTGACCATCGCCACGGCCTCCGATTAGCGGCTGATCGCGTGGCTTCTCCTTGCGCGCCTTTTTGCGATCGCGCCGATGATGGGACAAAACCGGCACAAAGTCATTGTTATCGTCCAGTTCCGAGGAGTTCTCAGCGGTGTTATCTCCACCGGAGGCGGCGGCACGCTTTTCACCTGCAAGGGCCAAGCTGACGCTGCTAGCGATGGATTCACCGGCTGCCTCAGCGGCAGCCGTCTCCTCGCTCCATGACTTGAAGCTCTTAAGATTTGGCTGGTTCTCTTTGTTGTCCACGGAGGCGGAGGCAGAGGTCGAGGCGGTAACGGTGCTAATGGTTGTATTGGCGGCCTTCTTGGTGTCCAGATTCTGTACCACATTGGCGTACGAGGTGGTGGCACTGCCGGAAGCGGCAACCACAGGAGCTGCTGCTGCTACTGCGGCGGCTCCACCCGTTGTGGGCGTCTCCTCCTTGCTGGACATGCTCCTCTGTAGCTGTCTTGGTGTCGGGTTCCTCTCCAGAGTGGGCAGCAAGTGTGCTGCTCCTGCTCCGGCTTTCTTCAGCGGCTGATCCTCGTTGTTTGGGGTCGAGGAAAACTCTTGGCTGCGCTCCGGGCCTTGTCAACGGGATTTCGAACTGAAAAAAAAATAAATAAAGTTAGTCAAAAGATTAAGCAAGTTATATTGATTAGATTCTAAGGACAATGAACTCTGTTTTATTATTTAAAATATGATATTCTTGAAGCGTAATTAGAAGGCATTAAAAATGTGTCTGTAAAGTAAATATTACAGTTCTTTTAATCATTAAAAGATTTAAAAATGTATTCCCTCAGCTTTTGCATTTTTATACTAATAATTCATTTAATTTTATATATTATCTAACCTTTAGAACGTTTAAATATATTTCTGACTGTGTATTACGTATGCGTTAAGCCAAATTATAAATGGAAATTTGAGGCAAAAACTTTTGTCTAGAAAATTAATACCAAATTCAGTCTAAAAATTGCATTCTAAAAATTTCTAACTGCAAGGAAACGCCTTTAAAATCGTTACTTAGACAAGTTTGACTGTATTTTTCATTGAATTTTCTTCAAGAATACACCTAAGCAAGCTTGACTGTATTTTCTAATGAATTTTCTTCAAGAATACACCTAAGCAGGCTTGACTGTATCTATGACTGTGCGAACCTCGCAATATTATTGCGTGTAATCTAGACTTTCGTCAGGCTCGCAAATATTTATTTAATCATTGCATCTTAATGCAACCTATTACGCACTCTCTCTCTCTCACACACACACACGTACACTGCACTTTGAACTGTTCAACTTTTTATTTTTTACTCAATGAAAGCCTGTGCCCGAGGAGTGCGGTGATTTTTTAAGAACTGGCCATGGCTTTAAGGTTCGAAAAAGAGCCTCTCCCTCTTGGCAGCGGCCTTTTCCTTGATTTTCCACGCTGCTGCTGCCTCGGCGAATTGGATTATCTGGCGAAATTGCAAGTTATATATATTAAATCTTATAGAACGGACGGAGGAACGGAGGACACCGTTACGGGGGCACGACCAATCGAATTGAGATGGAAGGCGAGGTATTATATTATTATGCAGCAGCCACACGCAAGAAGAAGAAGTGAGGTTAGGGCCTGACCACTCGTATTTTTGCCCCACACAGAAGGAAGAGGAAGAGGCAAAGAGCGAACAAGAATAAGAAGAAGCAGTTCCACAAGGCAACACAACGCTAGCTGTGATACCAGGGCTACACTTTGGCTCTGTCCACTTGCTATGCCAAGCCTTACGTGGCCTTACGTTGAGCTTACGTGAGAGCTTATTACAGTCGCAAAAGTCGAAAGGCAATGCGGAAAATAAACAACAAATTGCTCTCTCGGCCAAATGTTGTTGTTTTTGCTTGTCATGTAAACAATAATTTCATTGTTTCTGGTCCTCGGCGAGAGAGTATTATGCAATTATGTGCACGACCTGCATTGTTGCTAGTGCCGCCCTGGTTTTTGACTTGTAAACAGCTGATCTCTGGCCTGCAACTCGAATTTCAAAAAGATGCACGCGGTCACACACATACACACACACTCTGCTTAACTTCTAAATACGCACCAGAAAATCTAAGAATTGAAATCAGGAACCAGATTTTCAGTACACAAATTCCGCTATCTCACTTTTGTATATGCTTTTTTTTTTTTTTTGCTTTTGCTTTAACACACTACGCACTTTGGGCTATGTGCGTGTGCGTGTGTGTGCGTGCGTGTGTTGTTATTGTTGTTGCTTTACTTTTGCGGGTTTCCTCGCGCACACACACTTCGCACTTCTGGCTCGCTCTCACTCACTCGCTCTCGCTGCCGTTGCGTCTCGCTCGCACTCACTCACGCGCTGGTCGGGGGAGAACGTAACGATATTATTTTCGCCCGAAATTGCGATTCACACACAATTGGTCGTTGGTCGCGTTAATCTGTCGTCGCCGTGCACGTGGTTCTTGTCAATTGATCGCAATTAGTCAATTAACTGGTGCATTATACCGCCGAAAAGAAAAGTCAAAATCTCGGTTACCAGACATGTGGTTCTACGGTCGAAAAGAAAAAGAACAGGGTGGTAGCGCCCTGCCAGGGTGTAGCAAATCGTAAACAGCTGATGGCGACGGAGAAATGAGAAATGAGCAGGGCTGCAGGAAGAATATATTTAAATAATGCCAGGGATGGAGAATATTTATTTATTTATTTAAATTTTTGTTAACTGCGAAATTAATTGATTTTCGTTGTTATTTTTGTGTTTTTTTTTTAATATTTTTATTTACCATTTTCCCTCATTTTAAAAGCTGAAACATCACAGACTCCTGTGAAAATAACGTTTTTTAGTTATTGAAAAACTTAAAAAATTAAAGAAAAGTCGGAAGCAGGGCTGCAGAAAAGAATATTTAAATAATGCCAGGGATGGAGTGTATTTATTTCTTTAAATTTTTATTAACCGCGAAATAAATTGATTTTTCTTGTTATTTTTGTGTTATTTTAATATTTTTTTATTATTTACGATTTCAAATTTGTTTTATTTACTATTTTTATCATTTTAAAAGCCGCAACATCACAGATTTCTGTGAAAAAAACGCTTTCTAATTATAGAAAAACTTTCAAATTGAATAAAAATTTTAAGAAATATTTATATTTCAATTGCACATTCACAAATAGTAATTTTTTCGACAACACAAATGGGTCAGTAAGGCTACGAAAATGCACAGAGCATAAAAATGGAGTAATTTCCATGCAAATACCAAAAAATTTCGACTTAAATCCTAAAATATTTTTTTTTCGGGGGAAAAACTAAAAATGGAATTCTTGTTGCGGATGCAATTTGGAAGATTATTCAACCGTCACCGACTTGGCCAGATTCCTGGGGCAGTCCACGTCGCAGCCACGGAGCACGGCTATGTGGTAGGAGAGGAGCTGCAGCGGAATGACAGTGAGCACTCCTTGGAGGCAGTCCACGGTGCGGGGGATCTGCAGCGAGCGGGTGGAGAAGGACATGGTCTCGGTGTCGCCCTCCTCGCAGATTAGGATGGGTCTTCCCTTGCGCGACGTCACCTGCTGCAAGGCATTCATGCATTTCGTATAAACAGGATCCCGCAGGACGATCATCAACACCGGCATCTCGTCGTCCACGAGGGCCAAGGGTCCGTGTTTAAGTTCGCCGGCGAGGATTCCCTCGCTGTGCATGTACGTCAGTTCCTTGACTTTCTGTTAATTGAGAAATTAAGAGAGAATTTTGTTAAGATTAGTTTTTAGGGTTTAAATATTTATATATAAATATATATGTTTTTTTTGTTATGCTTTGTTAAAGGTTTCTTATCACCTTTGACTTTCTGGGAAAAAAAAATACTAATCAAAGTTTTTGCGGATAAAGAATCTTGGGATTCCTTTTGACTTTCTTGGAAAAATAAAGATAATCAAAGTGGAATCTTGGGATTTCTATAAACTCTTGAAAAAGTTGATTTTTTTCTCTAATGAAATTATAGAATTATAAGATAATTATGGAACTTAAATACAAAGCAAAAGTAAACTTAATTGATTTGTTTACAAGAATTAATTTCTTAGCAGTTATCAGAACAAAGTGCCTTCAAATTTCATATCTTTAAATCTTGTTTAGGTTTTAAAATTCCCCTTAAATAGTTTAATAAAGTTAATCATTATTAATTATTATTATAAGTTATCAAGCCACGTCTTCAATTATAAATATCACCTTTGACATTCTTGGAAAATAAAGATAATCGAAGTAGAATCTTGGGATTCCTATAAACTCATGCGGAAATGGGCTTTTTTTCATTTAAAATTAAAGCTGAACTTAAATACAAAGCAAATATAAACTTAATTGATTTGTTTACAAGAGTTATTTTTCCAGCAGATTTTCAGAAATTTAAATTTTAAATTATAGAATAATAAAATTATTATAGAACTTAAAATAAAAACAAAAGCAAACTTTATAGATTTGTTTACTAGAATTAATTTCCCAACAGTTTTTCAGAGTAAAAGTGATTGTAAATTGCAAGTCTTTAAATCTTAAATGATTCCTTTAAACTCTTGAAAAAGTGGGTTTTTTTCTCTAATAAAATTAAAGCTTAACAACAAAACAAAATGAAACTTAATTGATTTGTTTACAAGAGTAATTTTCCAGCAGTTTTTCAGAATAAAAGTGCCTTGAAATTTCGCGAATTTTAACCTAAATTTAACTTTTAAAATTCACCTAAATTCGTTAAATAAATAATAATAATTTCAAGCCACGTCTTCAATTTGAAATAATTATTAAATCTTAAAAAAAAACCTTCGTTTGAGATATTTTCTATGTAAACAACTGTAAATTTAACAAATTTAATACAATCTCAAGCCACGATTTCAATTGTTTAATTAAATTGTTATAAAATCTTTGAAAATAAACCTACGTTTACGTGAAATCTTGGGATTTCTATCTTATTATCCTATTAATATCTTATTTAGCTTTTAAAATTCACCTAAATTCTTTAAATAAATAATAATAATTTCAAGCCACGTCTTCAATTGTTAAATTAAATTGTAACTAAATCTTTGCAAAGAAACCTTCTTTTACGTGTTCTTTGAGCTGTCTTCTGTTTAAACAACTGCTTAGATAACTCTTTAAAGTAAAATGAAAATCATGACTCATTGCCTTTTCTAGGTGATGTGTACTTTAAACACAAAAAAAAACCATAAAAAACAATCCCTTACCAGCGCTCCCTCCAGACAAGTGGCAAAGTTGAATCCTCTTCCCATGATCAACAGCGATTTGTGTTGGTACAGCTCCTTGGCCAGCTCCTGGACCTGCGAATTGAGCTTCAGCACGGTCCTAATGTGCTCATCCAACTGCGACAAACCATCGATAATCTCCAGCCTTCGCTGCTGCAACGACAGACGATCCTCGGACATGACGAGAGCAAACATTACGAGCGATATAAACTGCGAGGTATAAGCCTTGGTGGAGGCCACACCGATCTCGGGTCCGGCGTTAATGTGCACACCGCAGTGCGACTCCCGGCAGATGCTGCTGCCCACGGTGTTCGTGATGCCCACGATGAGGGCTCCCCTTTGCTTGCAATACCTCAAAGCCATCAAAGTGTCGGCCGTTTCCCCAGATTGTGAGATAAAGAAGCACACGTCATCCCTGAAGATGGGCGTGTTCCGATCGAGGAAGTCCGAAGCAAGCTCCACCATCACAGGAAGTTCGGTGAGTTCCTCGAGGAGCTGCCTGGTGGCCACCGCACTGTGATACGAAGTGCCGCAGGCAATGAGCATCAAACGCCTGCAGCGCTTAATCTCCGGGATGTACTCCTTAATCCCGCCGAGGACAACGCTCTGGGCATCGAACCTCATGCGACCGCGCATGGTATTCACCACGGATTCCGGCTGCTCAAAGATCTCCTTCAGCATAAAGTAATCGTAGTTTCCCTTCATTATCTGCTGGATCTCCATTTTGAGAGTTATGATCTCCCTCGCATGCGGATCGTCAGAAGACTTGTTCAAACGATGAATACTCAGAGTTCCATCCCTCTTGACAGCTGCCACATCATCATCCTCCAGATAGATGACCCTGTTGGTGTGCTCAATCACCGCGGAGGCATCCGAGGCAAAGAAGTACTCCACCTCCTTGTGCTCCAGCGGCTGGAATTCGGCACTGCAATCTCCTGGAGGCAACACCTGATACGCCTGCTGCTGCGGCTGGCCATGCGGCCGATGTGCTTTGGCATACAGGATGGGTATGTGATCTGTGGCCAGCTTGGTCTTGGCCTTGATCCCCACCAGCAAAGGGGAGCCGCGTCGCGAGGCCACGCACTCGCCTGGGAAGTGACGCGACTTGAAGGCAATGGCAAAGGCGCCTTCGAGCTGCTGGATGGCCTGCTCCACCAGCTCGCCAAAGGTGTAGCCGGGATGCTTCTGCCACAGATGCTGCACCAGCTTGGCAATCACCTCCGTGTCCGTGTCGGACTCAAAGACGTGTCCCCTCTTCTCCAGCAGCGTCTTTACATCCTTGTAGTTGGTAATGATCCCGTTGTGCACCACCACGAAGCTGTTCTCTGAATCAGATCTCTGGGGATGCGAATTGACCTCCGAGGGCACGCCGTGGGTGGCCCAGCGGGTGTGCGCAATGCCAATGTGCGTGTCAATGGGTCGCGTGTAGTCCTCGCCGCGACACACCTCCGCTATGGCATCCTCCAGGACCTTCACCTTGCCCGTTCGCTTGACGAGGACAATGGCGTTGCCTTCAGTAGGATTGGGATCGTCGATAGCAATTCCTGTGGAGTCGTAGCCGCGATACTCCAGACGCTTGAGTCCCTGCAGCAGCAGATCGAGCACCTCCTGACGCGACTTCGGAGTCAGGTAGTTGAGGTAAGCAAAAATTCCGCACATTTTTTGGAGTGTGTTTTTCTTTTCTTTTCTGGTGATTTTCCACGTCGCCTGAAGTTAGCTTTCCGGTCAGCTGAGGCCGAGATTGCGCTGCTGCTGCTGTCGCTGCTGCTGCACTGCGATTGTCGGGCTTTTATCGCGACAGTCGACGCTTCGCTGGAATTTCGTCGTTTAGGTTTGTTTTTCTCTGATAAACTATTTGCTTTTACTATTTGTTGCTCTCCCGAAAAAATAAAGAACACGTCTTGCCAGGGTTGGTGATTTGGCTATTTTATAGCTAGGCCTATTTCTTTAAGAAAAAGCGGAGGAATTTATTGAAAATTGTAAAATATTAAATATTAAATTAATTTAAGGTAAAAAATTCGACTTATTCTTTTATTTTGGTTTAAAAAGATAATTCTTAAAGTTGATTTTTCGAATTAATTGTTAGCATTTGCAGCGAAATACATGTGTACAGACTAGAAAAATAGATTATTTTAATTAATTCTTTCAAATTTACAATTTTGACTTCAACGATTTATAATTTATGAAAAATATTAATATAATTCTTCTACGTGTGGTTTTTTTTTATAAGAAATTATCTAATATAAATTAAAAAATTCAGGAATTAAAACATCAAATTAAAAAATAATATAAATACAAAATACAATAACGGTGTTTTTAGTAATTATTTATAATTTTATTTCCTTCTTAAAATAAGAAAGAAAATTTCTTATTCTACAAATTTATATTCTGCAATCAGATCTTCACTAATCCTAATCCAATTAATGATTTTTCATTTCATAAAATTTTAAATAAACATAAATCCTTAAGTTTTCATTAAAAGCTTAACTATTTGCCTGCACAAAATGAAAGTTTTAAGAATTTTAATGTTTTAAATAATCAGAAACTTCACTAGTTTTCGTCTTGAATTGTTATCGTTAAATTGACTTTTTGGCAGTTAATAACTCGGTCACGACCAATTTAATAATATTTTATTAGTTTTTAATCCGTTTATAAATATATATTTTTTTTAATAGCTTTACTTCTGCAAACATAAAATTAAATATTAATATTAATAATTATTTAAAACTACCCCAAAATTATTTCCTGAACTTTTTTTATTTCAGGAATTCACCGAATCGGCACCAAAACCGTGTAACCTGTTAAAAAAAAAACATAATTAAAATTAAACATTAAAAAATATATTTTTATATAGCTATAAAAAAATTAACCAATTATTTGGGCCACTATATAAATAAATAATTACAATTATTCCTGTTGCTATTTCTTAAATTTTTAATCAACCGTTGAATATTTTTTATTTTGTGAATTGTTGAAATTTATAGTTAATTTTAATTTAATTTAAATTAATTTTTATTGGTAAACAGGAAGTCTGGCATCGCTGGTCGCTCGTAACCAAAAAGTCTGGCATCCCTCGATGCGAAATAAATATCGAGTTGGCATCGCCGACATTGTGCAACGCGAAAACGGGCTGAAAAAAATAACATCAAGAATTTAATTTGCATTTAGGCGCGAATAGCGGTAAAAATAATGACTGTGAACAAGCGCGACGCGAGCGCAACGCGATCGCGATGCTTCTTCGACATATCGCTGGGCGGCCTGGCCGTGGGCCGCATAGTTTTCGAGCTCTACAGCGATGTGGCGCCGAAGACGGCCGAGAATTTCCGGGCGCTGTGCACGGGCGAAAAGGGCCTCGGCCTGGTTACCGGCAAGAAGCTCCACTACAAGGGCGTCATTTTCCACCGAGTGGTCAAGGATTTCATGGTGCAGGCGGGCGATTTTAGTGCTGGCAACGGGACGGGCGGCGAGTCCATCTATGGCGGCACTTTCGAGGGTGAGTGTGATTGTATGTGTGTGTGAGAGAGGATGTGTTTGTGTGTGTTTGTGGGTGCCAGCGTGTGTGTGTGTGTTTTTGTGGGTTTCAGCGTGTGTGTATGCGTGGGGCCTGCGGCTTGCAAATAAAATCAATACAGTGAAAGACCGATAAAAGCGACAAAAAGGGGAAGTTCCCTTAAAAAATTACCCATAAATTTCATACTAGAAGAAAAAGTATTTTCTTAAGATCGACAAATAGAAACGGGGAAGTTCCCTTAAGAATTTCCCTTTTAATTTAAATTCCCTTTTATTACTAGAAGGAAATGTATTTTCCCTTTTAATTTCTTACTTGAAGAAAATGTACTTTCTTTGAAATATTAATATAAAAATATCATCATTTTCAGATGAAAGCTTTGACAAGAAGCACGATCGCCCCTTCCTGCTGTCTATGGCCAACAGGGGCAAGAACACGAATGGCTCGCAGTTTTTTATGTAAGTTTGCTTAATCCTGAAGCCTCAAAAGGCAACCTTAATCCCTTTTCATAAATTTAGTTTCAGTTCTGTTTGCAGGCAACCAAAAATAATTAACTCTGCGCCTTCTATATATATTTTATCTATTTAAACGTCTGTTGTTGTTCCATTAATCTATTGCCATTTAGCCATGTAGCCCGTGGGCAGCAAACCGAGCTTGCGTTCCACAACAGATCCCCGAGAACCGACCGGCAGAACCACCTGAAAGTCTAGGGAAAGACTTGGCTTGGTTCTCTCTCAATCTCTCTCTTTGTGTGTGTCTCTGCTCCCTGCCTGGTCTTTGGTCCTTGGTCTCTGTCTCTCTCTCTGTCGGCGGCTCTCCAATGGATCTGAGTCTGTGGAGATGGATCCTCTCCAGCTGTCCAGATGCCCAAAATGTGACGGTGATCCCATCTCTGTGGTGTTGGTGGATTGCCTTACACCTCTTTGGTCCTTTTATACATTGTCTCCACCAACTACCGCCTCTACTACTACTACTACAACCACCAATCACCAACCACCACCATCACCACAGCGAAACATCAGCTGTACCAATTCAACAACAACAGCGATTACAACCACAACAACAACGATTACAACAACAACAACAACAACGAACCTGAATAATTGCAAACCAACCTAAAAGTTAGCAAAAGTGTAAAGAATATTTTTCTCTTCTTCTGTTTCTCATTGTAGTACAACACAGCCTGCGCCACATTTGGACAAGTAAGTAAAAAGCTACCAAAAAACAAGAAAAGAAGCTAAGCTTCGGCACGCCGAAGTTTGTATACCCTTGCAGATTATAATATTCCCAATATAAAATAATATATATAATTCCCAATATAATATAATATGAATTACTTTCATATTTATCGAATTTTTACAAAGTTACATTTTTACATATAAAGTAAAATGTAATTCATATTCATTTAAATTTAACAATTTTACATTTTGTTTACATTTTTACATGTAAAGTAAAATTTAATTTTCTTCCACATTTACCGATCGTTTGTATGGCAGCTATATGATATAGTCGTCCGATTCTTTTGAAATTTACAACAAAATTCTGAAAAAATATAAAATACTTGTATCCCAAAGTAGAACAAATTATGTTGAAAACTTACAAAGTTATAAGTCTTTTTTCTACAAATTTCAAAGTTTCATTTAGTTAGCTTTAAAACTAAAGGACTAGTTTGCGTAGAAACGGACGGACATGATGCTGATTAAGAATATATATACTTTATAGGGTCGGAGATAACTCCTTCACTGACTGAAATTATAATACTCTGCAAGGTTATAAAAATCCAGAATAGAAACGTTGATATCGAAGCTATAACTGATATCTACGTTCTTTGTTTTCTGTAATTTCTTTATGTAAATATTTGAATAATGTTCTGTTATCTTCTCTTTCCAGTATCCATGTTGTATTCGGCCAAGTTATATCCGGTCAGGAGTTGGTGCGACAATTGGAGGAGCTGCCCATCGATCGGAATTCGCGACCGCTGCAGGATGCGGCCATAGCCAACTGTGGCGAGTTGGTTAAGCAGACAAAGGGTAAGCGGAGACTATATACTTTCTATACTCTTATTTATAAATCTTTTAAATTTAGTAAAAAAAGAGAAAAAGCGCAAACGTCGCTCGGCAGCCACCGATGAGTCCAACAGCGAGGAGAGCGGAGCTGAGGTCAAGTCTGAGCGCAAGGACAAAAAGAAGAAGCGCAACCGCAAGGATACCAAGTCGAGCGATAGCGAAGAGTGGGTTTTACTTTTAACAAATATATATTTAATATATTTTATAGATACTTTTATATATATCCTTTATATATTTATATATATTTAATATCATTTCATTTAGCAATGTTGCAAAAGGACGTGGCAATGGCCGGGAGAACCAGTTACCGCCAGATGACGATGACGAGGAGCGAGAGGAGGGCGAGCTTCATCCTTTGGTCACAATTACAAAGATAAATCCAGACGAGATACCAGAGGTAAGCTTTAATTTCATTAAATAACTTATTTCTGGCTCTAAATTACCATTTTCTCTAATAACTTCTTAAAATTTTCCAAGGTATCAAACCGATTTCTAATGCGCGATGAAAGATCTCGATCCCGTGATCGTGAGGATCGCGGGGGACGAGGACTAGACCGCGATCGAGGCAGGGAAAGGGATAGGGACAGGGAGAGGGATCGTGATCGTGATCGTGATCGCAATCGCAACAACTTTGGCTGGTCAAAGAGACAGGCGCAGCCCACATCGCGCAGCGGTCGCATTGTCAAAGGACGCGGGGTATTCGTAAGTTTACTCCAAATCTCTTTCAACCTCAAAAGGACCTCATTTTAAACTCCATTTCCAGCGCTTCCGCACACCCTCGCGCAGTCGTTCAAAGAGCACAACGCCGCCGCACTGGAAGCATGCCCAGAAGCGCACCATCAAGCTGTCGGATCTGGAGCGTCTCGAGGAGGAGAGCAAGATGCGCGAGGAGGAGGTGAAGCGGCGCGAGAATGAGCGCAAGCGTCGCCACGAGGAGGCCACCAAGAACCTGAAAAATGTGGCATTCTTTGAGACCTCCAATGCCAGCTCCTATGGCGGTCAAGTCACGCCCGAGAAATCCAAGTCAAAGGACACAACAGAGCGCAGCCGTGCGCCGAAGGATAAAGAAAGAGACATTACCAGCGAGAAGGAGAAGCCAAAGGACGGCAGTCCCGTCAAGCGACGCAAGTCGATGGACATGAATGCCTTGGACTACGAGCAGCAGACGGACAGTGAATCGGAATCGGAGCGAGAGCAGGAGAAGGTAAAGTCGCCCAGCAAGCCGCAGAGCAAGGTGGAGGCCTCGACCAGCAGGGATCGGAACTCAAAGCGCGACGACAAGTCCCGGGCCAAGCACAGTCGCTCCATTTCCCCGGCACGTCGTCACTCGCCCGCACGTCGCCAGCAGCGTTCGCCCGCCCGGCGTCCTGGCCAGAATCCGAGTCAGAATCAGAACCAATTAAATCGCAATCGCCGCAATCCGTTTGCGGATCGGGATCGTCGCCGCCGCTCGCGTTCTCAGGACAATGAGTATCGCAATCGCTTTCCCTTGTCGCCAGTTCGAGGAAGGGGCTCGCCCAGCGGCGACCGACGGCGTACGCAGCGTTCCCGCAGTCGTGGTCGCAGGCAGGATTCGCCGGCGGGCAGAAAGCGTCAGGATTCGCCGGGAAAGAAACGCGGAGAATCTAATGACAGGAAGAGGGAAGAGTCTTCAAACAAAAAGCGAGGCGATTCACAGGGAAATCATCGGGATGAATCGAAGCGCAAGAACTCTCCAGCTAAAAAGCGAGAGGATTCACCAAGGGGAAGGCGCGAGGACTCCCATGGCAAGAAGAGACAACGTTCGCTTAGCCAAAACCGAGACGATTCTCCAAACAGAAACAAACGTCGCAACTCGCCCAGGGGAAGGCGACAGGATTCACCTGGCAAAAGACAAGATTCTCCCGGCGGCAGACGTCAGGATTCCGTAGGTAAAAAGCGGCAGGACTCCCCAGACAGAAGGCGCAAGGATTCGCCGGCTAGGCGACGCCAGGACTCATCCGGCAGACGACGACAGAATTCTTCGGGCGGCCGAAGGCGTCACGAGTCACGCAGCCGCAGTCGCGGTCGCCGCCACAGCTCATCGCGCAGTCGCAGTCCCTCAACGAGTCGCTCCCGCCGCCGCCCCCGCTCACGCTCACGCAGCCCGGAGCCGAAGCTCACCTCGGCCCTGCCGTTGGACGAGGATCGGGACAAAGCGGCCCGCGAGAAGATGCAGAAGCGGGCCGAGGCTGCGCTGCTGCTCAAGGAACACATGCGCAAGGAGATCGAGCGGGAGGAGGAGCGCCGCAAGGAGATGGCCCAGGAGGAGGAGCAGCGTCGGGCTGAGAAGCAGCGCGACGATGAGCTGGAGAAGGAGCGCACCACGCGGGAGCTCAACGAACTGGAGCGCCTGAAGGCCGAGACTCTCAAGAAGCTCCAGGACGAGGAGCGGGTGGCAGATGGCGGAACCGGAGCCGAAGAAGCAGCCGGAAATGAGACCAAGGCGGAGCCCAGCACTCGGAGCAAGCGCGAATCAAGTCCGGAGGACCGGCATCGCGACAAGAAGCGCAAACATAAAAAATCCAAAAAGACATCGGCGCGCTCCGACACGGATTAGGGTCGGAAATATCCTAAACAGTAGCCAGTAGTTGAGCCAGTTTCGGGGCTCCAGTCACCTTTTTTCACGAAAAAATGCAAATTGTAAAAACCACGCCACCTAATTCTATGTAAAAGCGAGCGTTAAATAAAGACAGACTTTAATGTATTCTTTCACTTTTAATTATAAAAGAAAATTACCTTTGAGGCTCTCAGCTGACAAAAAACTGCCTGCTATGCCACCCGCACAAGTCTAATTTGCTATTTCTTTAAAAATATTCCAAAATTTTACTTAATATCCATTTAAAAATGTGTTTAATTCGTCTCGTTAATTTGTATCTTTTGCGTTTTCCATCTGTTTCCTCTTTTACTTTCCTTTATTCTTTTTTGGTATTTGTTTTTGCGCCTTCGCTTTCAACTCATTCATAAGCCCGAGGAGAGCTTTTGCCGCTGCTGCCGTCGACGCCGCGGCTGCCATTGAAATTTCGGCTCTGCGCTTCGCAAACAAAAACAAAAGTTGCCGTCGCCGGCAAAATGGAAGCTCGCCACTGCTGGCTGCGCAGCCTCTGCCTCTGCCGGCGTCGCGGTTACAAAGCTTTGGTGAGAAAGAATGTTCATAATTCTCTCGCCCGCTCTTTTAACCGGTTATGTAAAGCTCTCCCACTGTTAACTTGAAATGTGTTTCTGAAATTGTAATTTGTTTGGAAATTTTGTCTTTAATACTATTATTAATAAATAAATCAAAAACGAATTTACCTTATATTTTTTAGCCGAATTTTCTATTTGCTAAACTTAAATTCGACGTCAAAAATTTATTATACACGCTTCTAAAAATATTTTTACTTAAAAGTAAAAAAAATCTTGTTTTTGATAGTAACTTGTGATTCTTTTGGTATAAAACTCAATTTAATGTAAAACTACATCAAAATGTAATTATTTTTTGGCATATCGATATTTTTTGTCATTAACTGGAGAAAGTATTTAATTGTGGCTTAGTAAAGCACGAAGATATTTTTAAAAACGAAAATAACGTCCAAGCTGCTTAGAAAAAAAGCTTTTGAAAGCCGCCATTCAGCGGGCAAAAAGCTAAACTGGCAACGCTGGGACATTGAGCGGTTAACAGACCCGAAGCTCGGCGGGTAAATCTCGTTTTTTGAATGGTTTTTTTTTTATTTGTCGACGTTCGCATTCATTCGCATTCTCAAGTTTGGACGCGTCGGGCAAACTGTTTGGACGTGTTTGCTCCGCTTTGCGTGTTTGCGGCGCGTTTCTCGAGTAATTTTCGCCCTCGCCGGCGCTTGCGAATTTGCGATATTCTGTGTGGTTGTGTGTGCAACAAACAAAAATTAAACAAGCTGAACAACAACAATAATTGCAGCAGCTCCAATATTGAATTGTGCGCGTAATTTACGTACGAGTGCGTGTGTGCGAGTGGCTGTGTGCGTGAGTGCGAGAGAAACACAAACGTAAAACGGAAATGCAAAAAAGACAACAAAGGCAGTAAAGGCGGTGAAGGTGGAGGGGCGGTGGAGGCAACAGGAGCCGGAGCCGGTGCAGCCGGAAAGAGAGAAGTAACGGTGGACAGAAGGAGAGAGCGAGCGAGAAGGAAGCTAATGAAAACGAAATGTGATTCATTGGCTTTATCAATTGTGCAAATTCCGGCATTGTTTAGTCCTGTGTGAAAATAAATTATGACATAATACAACAAAGAGAGAATAACAAGACGGCAGCGAAGGAGAAGCAGCCGAAAAAGAGACTAAAAGTGCGTGGAGTGCGTGCGTGTGTGTGTGTGTGTGTGGGCTTGCGAGAGGCTTGCTTTGTGTGCTCGTGTGGGGGTGGCAAAAAATACTTAAAAACTGCCGAATTCCAAACAAACAAAGCCAGCCAGAAAGGATGAAGGAATAGAAAACAAAACAAAAGAAAAGACAACAAGTAAAAGTACAGTAGTTAATGCATGAGCCCAAAAAGAAAAGGCAAAAAGCAAAAACCACAGCAAGAGCGTAGCAAAAACAAGGAGCAAGCGGCAGCAGCAGCAGAGACGCCGGCAGCAAAAGCTTAGTAAGCTGCGCTGCTGTTGCTTCTTCTTCTGTGTTTTTTCCTCGTTTTTTTGCGTTTATTTTTCGCAAACAAAATGTATATGATGCTGTGGAAGAAGCAACGAGGCAAGCAAGAAGCAGAGGAAGACGAAGGAGCAGAGCGAGCATAATAGAAGGTAGAAATTTCGAGGAAATCGAAATTTGCGTCGTTGAAATTCGTTTGTTCTCCTTGCTTCCTCTGGCTTCGCCTCCTCCAACTCCCACCCCCTCTCCGCTTCGCTCACTGTTATCCATGCTGAGCGCCTGATTCCTTGCCGGTGTGCGTGTCTGTGTGTCTGTGTGCGGCCGCTGTGTCGTCTTGTGCAAAAATTCGCATACAATTTGTTTTATATAACAACAACTACCCCAATATGATTTCCGCTCAGCAGCTCCTCGCCGCTTTTTTGCTTATCTCCCAATTTTCGTTCGGTTTTATTTTACCAAAACTTTTTCAGCCACAGCTGAACATTTATATATGTCGGTATTTTTTATTTTCACAAAAAAAAGTAAAATACAAAAAGTTGTAAACAAAGCGGCCAACTCGCTGGGCTGTAAACAAATAAACGCAACTGTATACAAAACATTCGCCGGCAGCAAAAAAGCGAAGCTTAAAATTCGCCAAGCACTTTTTGCATTTTTCTTTTGATTTATTGAATCTCTTTTTTTTCTGTTTTGTTTCTGCTCTCGCAAAGCCAACAAAAAAAAAAAAAAAAAAAAAAAAGCAATTGTCATACGTGCACACAGCGAAAAATAAATATATATATATATATTCTATATTATTATAGAAATTTAAGTTGAGATACTGTATCTTTTTTGTACTTCATTGAATTTAATTCAAAAATTTTTTGATTCTAAAAACAAATTGTATTGTTAACCAAAAATATTACTTTAACGTTACATGCAAAATATAGAAATTAACAAAAATAAATTCGATTTAATGACGAAATGATTCGAATTGTCTATTAATTTATTTTTTTAAATAATAATTATTCAAAATTAACGTATATATAAAAAATTTATTGCTACTTTGTTTATTTTATTATATTCAAATTAATATATTAAAGATAAAATATTTTAATTGTAATTATTTTTGAATTAAGCTCCTCAGTATCGAAAATTCCGCTTGTGTTGCACTAAAATTCCCAACTCTAAATTCCGCAAATAGGGCAGCGTTGGTCAATGAAGAGGTGAAGAGGAAAGAGGTAACTTCCTTCTAGATTCTAGAATCTAAAACACCTTTTCATCTCTCCTCTTTCTCACAAAAACCTTGTTTTCATACCTAAGATAGATACATTTTTTAAATCAAATTAAAAGTTATTCCAAGACTTAAATTCTACAATTTTCCATCTTAAAAATGCTTCTGTCTCAGTGTATAAAAACTTCGTCTGTGCTACGACATTCCGAGCTTTACTTTACTTTACTTTACTTTGCATTACTTTTTTTGCACTCTTTTTTTTGCCAAAGCCTTTGATAGTTGAAAAAGCAATAGCAATAGGAACAACAACAACAACAACAACATATATAATAGTAATGGCGACGCCGCCGAAATATATTTTAGCATTCATTTATGCGAGTTTTTTTTTTTTGTTCTTTTCTTGCGAGCTTTGGTTTGCCGCGCGAATTCGCGCACTCGAGATAGAAATGTATCTTGGAGATACACGCGCCTTTTGTGGAATTGAAATGTGCCCCGTCGCCTTTTATGCGGCATCATCACCGTCATCAGCATCTCAGCATCAGCATCATTATTATTATTATTACTACTATTATTATTATGGTGATGCGTGCGTAATGGAAAATGCGAGAAAGCAAAGAATCTGAGCAGAAGAATCTGCAAATTTATGGCAGCTTAAATCTGAAGACACACACACTCAAAAAGCCTGTACAAATTTAATGCCGATTAAAGGATGAGAGAGGATGTTAAATTAGCGGTGAATGGGAGCTGAGATAGAAACATGTTGAAAGGCTTCTCAGAAAAAGTTATTACTGGACTAGAAATTACATATTTGATAGAATAAAGAATCTTTTATGGTTTCATAACTAGATAGAATTTTTGAACCTTATTAAAAAGGAGAGCTAGAAATACATTTTATTCGTAAATATTTAGAAAGTGTAAATGGTAAATTTAATGTAATTATTAAAATTCTTAAAGTTAAACTTGTTATTAAAGGTTTATGGTTTCTAAAATCTATAAAACATACTGAAATGGCTTTTATAAATTAGATATAAAGTACGTAAAGTTCCTTGCTATATTATATAGAATATTTGAAACAATTATCAAGTTCAAACTTCATGCAAACTACCTTCAATAGATGCTTAGAAACAACATAACTTTAATTTGGAAAACAGCCCAGACCGAGGGAGCCAACTTTGGTTGGCTTTTCGGAAAAACTTTCCACAACTTTATAGCTTCTAAAGTGTAATCAAGTAAATCATGGAATATTAAAAACAACTTTAGACCTAAACTTTCCCTTGTAAAACTTTATTTCCATTGATTGGAAGTTCGCACATACTAGCGAATAATATTTTATATAATTTTTAGATGGGAAATACATGATTTTTCAATTTTATAGTCTTATTTGTATGTAATTTTATGGGCATTCATGGCATTTTATGGGCATTCGAATGTTTTTGAATGCTCATTTCTTTTGTAAAATTGGTTTTTAAACAATTTTATCCCCCAAATGGCAGGCTTGACTGTGCCGAGTTCCGCCGTGAAAACGCTTCCATACTTCCATCAATTTCCCCGATTTGAGCGCTGACAACAAATGACATTGGCGCCGGGACATCGTGTTTGGCGGCATGTTTGTGCGGACTATTAAACAAATTACGTATACGCACTGTTGCTCGCGTAAAATATTTATGCGTGTGCCCCGAAATATATTAGCATACTTTTTGGGTGTGTGCGGGTGTGTGTGTGTGGGTGCGTGCGTGGGTGTGTGCATTAGATTAGTAAATAAAATTCGGTGATTTGATTTCTCCCCCATTTCCGTCCATTTCCGAAAGCCAAACATCGCCGCAATGGGAAAATGCTCCTGGTAATAGAATTGACAGCCAGCGTGAAGAGTTCGTTAACGTTCCAATAATCGCGACCGGAAAATAAGAGATATATACCACACATATATAAAAATATATATTTAATTACAATCGCGGTTGGGCCAAGGGAAAGGAGCCCCGGCCCCGATATCGGTGGACAAACCAACGTTGGATTGCAATGTTTTTGCTTTACAATCGACGCCTCTTTGTGATTCAACTGATTGAGATCCTGCTGCTGCTGCTGCTAACCGACCACAATGGACTGACACTGACCAAGGAGCCGACAACAGGTGAGTTGTGTTCTCTTTTTACCCAACACATTCCCAGCAGTGTTGATTTTTTGGTCACAATATACAAGGATTTAAATTAAAAGCTTATTTAGGTTTATATTTATAAAATAATTTATTAAAAGATTCCCTTTTTGGGATAGTAATATAAATTTGTTCTATTTTAGGAATAGGAATATTTTATTTTTCATTTGAAAAAGTTTTTCAAAAGCACATTCCCGTTTTTAAGCATTTTTCTATTGACTGGGGCCACTTTTTGGCAACACTGATGCCAAGTGCGAGCTAAAACTCCACTGGGGGAACCCGCAAAACTTTAGGCAATAATCATAAACTAATGGCGTAACATGGCAGGCGTGTCCGCATTCCACTCCAAAAGGTCTTTCAAGACTCTCAACGGGAAGTACGGCACACGAAATGAAAAAAAACTTGTTGAGTTTCAAGGGGTTGAGATTGGGTGTCCCGAGTCTCTCGTGTTCAGGTTCGGGTGTTTGTCCCCGGGATTTCCACGGCCAAATCCCATAAAGAAAATCAGCAACATGAAATATTAAAGTTGGTAAAACACGCGAGAAAAGTTTTTCGGTCTTCCGCGGCACGATTCCTGTGAGGATTGTGGCGTCAGGCAGCCAGGATAACTACCCCTTGCCCTGGCTTTTCTGAATGTTTTATTTTCGGCAAAATGCTCTACGCCTTTTGGGGGTTGCTGTCGCCCTCGGATTCCTGAATTGTCCTCTTGCATGTAGCCTGGCTATTGCGAGGTTATTGCGTCGTTGATTTGGCCTAAGCGTGGTTATAATTCTAATTTATTGTAAGTGAACAAGTCAAAGGCATGACTTGTGATAGGCGACGGCGCGGGTGCCTATCTCATGATGAAAGATTTTTGGCTTTGAGCCGGCAAATTAGACGACAAATTCAGGACTCACCTGGCGGTATTTGTTTTGTTCCTAGAAGTATACCACCCTCATCATCATCATCCGACGGCCACCTGCCGTGTTCCCACGTTTTTAATATAGCCATTTCAGGAGCTCCCTCCTCCGACAAATTCAAATAAAAAATGTAAAGTTTTTCGTTTGATGTTGGACAAAAAAAATACCATATGTGTGTTGGCCATCACAAATTTTAACAGTTGTTGCTCGTAAAGGAAAGCTTTTACTTATTTGCATTTTAAAGCATTAGAATATTGATTTTTCATGCTATTGATGCCTTAATTCGTAAAAAAAGAGTCATAAACATCAGAGCCAGCATGGAAAATTGTAAAAAAATCAACTATTTTGTTTGGATTTTGTATAAAGAACTTAATATTTCATAATAAAATATTTGAAAATCTTTACAGAATGCATTTTCTAATTTGATTATTTGTTGTAAATATGGAAAATAAATACAGAAGCTCTTAAATAAATTATAAACTACCTTAAATAGTAAATAAAATTCCTATGCTCTTAAATAAATTATAAAGTACCTAAAATAGTTGGGTTACAAAAAATGTAAATTGAATTAATAAAAGGGCCTGGAGCTGTGTAAAATCTATCTTCCAAATTCTACAAAAGTAAATTGGATGAAAAGGAACTCAATATTTTACCTAAATTTTACTTTAATAAATAAAAATATCAGGGAGCATTCATACAAAATTAAAACAATCAAATAAAACAACTAACTAACACTACTCCTCAAAGTTTATTTTAACAGTTAGAAGCTTTGATATCTACCTATTCCTGATAGAATCCCTCAGAATGTCCTTTTCTAATTCAATTTTATATTGAGAAAAATTGTCCAGCGGTTAGCGGAATGCACTGTAGTTTCGCCAATATCCTGAAATCAAATACTTGCAAATGGCCAGCGATTACTGTGAGTCTGAGAGAGAGCAGACATCCGCAGAAAACGATTCCCTGCAACATATTGGATTGCAAGGGACAATCAATCAATCCGAGACACATTCAGCAGCGGTCATCCCTCATTCGTCAGGAACCTCCTCCTCGCCATATCCTCCTCCGGCGTGCCCATGCCAACCCAACTCCCACCACGACCACATACAATCATCAACTATTTATCCCCAATTGCTTGGAAGAATCGCTCCGAGTGCAGGGCATGGGCAAGTTCATGAGGCCCGGCGCCGGAGCAAACCGAATGCGAAAACTTTGCACACATGACGGAGCAGGGGGTGGTGTGCAGGAAATGGTGAAATTGTGGGCGGGGTCGAGGGGATGGATGGGGATGGGGTGCGCCAGAGGCAAAGGCAAAAGTCCAAGTCAAACGACTAAGCGGCATGTCGTCAATAAATTTTCCATTAAATTCAAAGTAACCCAAAACAAGCAAAAACGGAGCAAAATAAAAAAATGTAGAAGGAAAACCCAAACGGAGGAAGGTATCCGAAGGAACATGGCGCAGAACACTACATAACTTTTGCCGTTTACTGTGTGTGTGTGTGTGCTTATGTGTTGCCCCGTTTATGTTGCGAATTTCACGATGTCTTGATTTTGCAAAAACCCAGAATAAGTTGGCTAAAGAAGTATATTAAGGGTTATATAACTCTACAAGTCCCTAAAATCATATCATGTAATAAAACTTTTAAGAACGATAATTGATCTTATTGATATTTTACATTAATTTGTGAAAAAGCAGTCCAAAGATGCATTCTAAAGCCACTTGAAGTTAGGTATTTAAGAAAAATATTGCTTATTCTATAACTCTCTACACAATTGTGATTTTTTGAAAGGTTTTATTAATCTTTAAGAAATAAGTCGAAGATCACAAATCACATCAGTAAGGATTTCAAAAGAATGCGAAGGTTTTTTTTTTTGAGATCAGTCTAGGATCGTATCGGAAACCGATTTAAAGCTAAAGTTAACCTCTTAACAGAATATTGCAAAACGTTGGTGTATTTTATACGATATGAGTTTTACAAGCTAAAGATAACCTTTTAACAGGACATTCCAAAACGTTGGTGTATTTTATACAATACGAGAATAATATGAGTTCACCATAAGTTCTACCCATAAACCCAATGCTGGTGTAGGTGTACATTTTCCGGACCTGAAGTGTGTGTGTGTGTTTGTTATTGGTATAGCTTCCTGCTTTCCGCTTGCCTGCCTACTTCGGCAATTGCCTTCAACTCGAGCCTCTTATTCAATTTTCGCTGGCGTGTGGCGCCATCTAGCGCCCACTTCCAGCATAAACCCCAACAACTTCAACAACAACTACAACAACAATCGTACCAACAATAGCAACAGCAACAAATGGCAGCAAGCAGCAAGCATTGAACGATATTGTTGCCGCCGGCAATACACTGCAGGCTCACCATAAGCTATGGGGCAACCCACAACATCCACGAGACATCAACAACAACAAAAGCATGAGAATGGGAGAGATGAGGTCTTAACCGTGGAAAATCGAAGAATTATATACTCTTTGGATTACGCTCAATGGTTTGAACTCTTTTTGAAACGTTTTCGTTTATTGAATTACCTTTGACCCAAGCGAAATACAAAAGACTGCAGTTTTGAGAGATTCAGCTTTAGGATTTAAAGTTAAGATTAAAAAATGTGATTCGGTAATAATTTAATATATATTTTTTCAGATATTTAAGGTATTGAAAAAGGGAATTTATCTATATAAATATTGAATGTATGTGCCAAAATCTTAATTTAAGAGGAAATAGTTAATTCACTTTACTTTTTTTTTAGCCGAACCTTTTTATTTAGGGATACTTTTACGCTTTTAAAATTAAAAATAAATTATAAATTAATTTTTTCTTTAGAAAGAACTAGATTTCTCAGTTCTTTTTTCTAATCCTTTACCTGCCTTACCCAAATTCTTGGCAAAATACCAATAACTAATATCTGCAGATATCATAGTTCTTAAAATCATAGCATATTGCCAATTTATAGGGTTTATTTCAGTTAGGTCAGCTTGTTGTTGTTGTTTCGTAAAATATTCATTTTCTAAAGATGACAAAAACACCCTTTTTCGCCGGCATATTTATTACGGAAAACCTTTTCATTCCTTGGAGGAGAAAATCCCAATTTTTTGGTGAGGGTATAACAACAGCATCAGCAATAAGTTTTCTTTTGCGGATCTTTGTTGTTGTTGTTGTTCTGGGTTGCTGGTTTATTCATATCTCGCCGATGTTGTTGTTGTTGTTGTTGTTGTTGTAAACTGCTGCTGTTGGTGGAAGCAACAACCCAAAAAGCTGCCTCCGAAAAGTGCTCCATATTCATATGCAAATAGCAAAAGGCGAGGACCGAGGACCTTTGTTCCTCAGCTGCTGCTTGTTGGGTGTTGTTGTTGTTGTTATTCTAGGTAGTAGTTGTTGTTGTTGTTGTTGTTATCGTTATGGCGGGTGTTGTTGTTGTTCCAGGCTGCTGGCACTATTGTTGTTATTGTTCTGTCGCGTTTTGCGTTGGCGTCGACGTTAACGTCGACTGCTGCATAGCTGGCGCCCGTAATGCTTGGATTTCAATTTTCAAGTGCTTCCTGCTGCGGTTTGTTGCTGTTGCTCTGCTACGCTCTGCTATTTGACATCTCAAGCAGCGTTACAACAACAACGAATGGCAATAACAGCACACACACACACACCCCCAACACAGAGCTTCTGCAAAAACAGTTGAAATAACAACTTGAGGAGTCAACGTTTTGCTAGCCGCAATAGAAAACAGAAAATCGGCTCATCCAGACCACAAATGCAAGCCGTTTTCCCCGCCTCTTGACTGGATGAGTGCCCCTACTATGGCCCCATGATGATGACGATGGTGGCCACGGGCTGGAGGAGGATGAGTGTATGAGAGGATGACGATGAGCCTAAAATGCTCCAGGCGCCGGCTTACATTGGAAAGTGCGAAAGGGAACGAACCGCGTAGCGCTGAGAGACAGAGATAGAGACGGGCTGAAGCGTTATAGCGTGTGTGCTAGAGATTCGAGGATTCGTAGATTCGAGGATTGTAACTAGCGGACTTGTCCTGGATTCGTGTGGCTCCTTCAGCTTTGAGATTAAAGCCAAAAATTGCAACCAAAAGGAAGCTACTAAGCTTGAACACAAGTATAAAATTAGGGATTTTATCTGGAAACCCAAAAAAATATAATTATATTCTAGAGGCATTTCGAATGTCTTTCCCTCAACATATTATTGTTATTCTTATAAACACATTTTTAAGGCTTCCCAAGAAGCAATTTATTATTTGGTAAGCTGTTGAATATATATATATTCATACGATATGCATAATTTTAATAATGACTTGCCAAACTTTATTTTTTATTTACATAAATGTACATATGTTTTTTAAGCGCATTTCCCCCTGATTAAAGTAAACCCAGATGCACAGGGAGACACTGGCTTTGGCCATGACTATGACTATAACCATGACGATGACGATGACGCTGTTTCTGCCCAGAGGATCCTGTGCAGCCGTTTCCGGTTTATAGCCTCATTGAAAATCCTCGCTGCCCTGACAGCTTTAAACTGATTGCTCGCACATACAGCCACAGCCCACAGCCACACCGACACCAACACCAACACCTACACCTGTGCTCCAACACCGTCACCCACACCCATGCAACTGTGTTTGTGTGAAAATTTCTGGGAAATCAGTTAAGTACATCGCCGACCTTTCCCCCCGACGGCACTTCTTCGCACTTGGCAGGAAAGCAAGAGATTTTTCTACTTTCTCGGTGGCGAGAAAAATCTTTGGGAAAATATTTTATAAATTTCATAATCTTCTAATGGCAACGCCACAAGGGTCGTCGCGAGGGCCGGGAAAACATATTTCCTTTTTGCCCCTGACAATTATACGGAAATCATCCCCCTCCGCATCCGCTCTGACTCTTATCTGACGCGTGTGGCCGGGAATGAAAAAAGTATATATATGTATATAATGAATTCTATTAGTTCAATTAGACAGTTGGTGTGGACGGGAGCATCCATTTTCCAGGAATACTAATGAGGGAAACCAAGAACTTGAAGAGGTGTGAAAATGCGCAGTTTGAAATGTCTAAAAAAGGACCAAAAACCTTTAAGTAATTTACATAAATTGAAGAAAATGTTGCTTGTAAATGTTAAGAACGAATTTAGGGAGAAACTTTTTTATAACCAAAAAAGTCATCTTTTAAAAGGTTAAATTAGCTAGTTAAGTAAATTATTAGTTAATATTTATAAGAAAAGATCTTGTACTTAAAGTTTATGTAATTTTAATCGGCTTAAACTATTATCTAAGCTTCCGTTGGCAGTTCACATACATTCCGGTACTAGTTTCCTTCTCTCTTTAGCTTGTTTATATTTATTTCATTTTCCCATCATCATAGATTACGCTTCCACCCTTTTAACTCAACCCAAAAATGACAAGCTACGAAATATGGCCAAGTCAAGTCAAAAGTGTTTCTTTATAAAATCGTCTAGAGTCTAGACAGCGATGACAAAACTTTTTGTTTACTACTTCATCATGGAAATTAAGTTGTTTAGAAAACGTTTTCTGGGACACCTGGCCAAAAGCAGACTAATAAAAGGTGTCTGATAGCTATATAAAAAAAAGAGAGTAAAAAACATGAAATTTCATTCATTACAGGTGAGAGATGTCATGGAGTAAACTTGACTCTAAAAATGGGCACTAAATAGGCCATGTGAATGGGCACGACGCATGTGATGTGTGATTTTTGCCCATGGTACTTTTCCATATTAAGGCCTCATAGAAAGAAAATACGAAATATACATAAAATGGGAGTAAAATGGAAAAATTGTAGAAAAAAAAATATCCCCCTTAGTCAGCATGATATTTCAAATTTTATTTCTCCCCCTGCAACATGTGCCTTGCGTCAATTTCTTTCGAAATATTTATATAAAATGGAAAGAGAGTGGAAAAAAAAATATTAAAAAATATAAAATGGAAAGGAAAGCGGCCCACTCCTGCCTGGTCCCGGCCCACTCCGCCGTAATGGCCAAAGTGCTGCCGTTTGGCAATTAAAATTATTATTAGAAGTTAGTTGGCATGAATTTGCGTAGCCGTGGCGCCGCATTAGAAAACTTTTTCCCATTCGGCCGGCCGTGCCTTGAAGTTTATGCCAAAGTGGAGCGGGTGTGTGTGTCTGTGTGTGTGTGTGTGTGGGCCCGGCTATAAATGAGATGCTTTAATAGCGCGCCAAACGCGCCTTTAAATTAAACTGGGTCTGAAGTTGGAACTTTGTCAAACGTGGCCTAGATGACGCCGCGCTTTTATTTTCTTAATGCCATTATTATTTCTTTGGCAATTAGATATGTTTGGAGTTTATTAACGAGTGGCTTCAATGATTATGACCAGATGTTGGAATAGTTGTTAAAATAAATAAGTTCTGGCAAATAAGAGACTTGGTTTAAATGATAGTGCTATGGGTTGTTATTTACACTTTAGAAAGAGGGATTTATTCTTTTAAAAACATCATTGTTTTAGATTAAATGTTGAATCTTCAATCCTTTAATGATCTTTTAAAAAAGCTTATGAAAGACTTAGTTGAAACAGAATTAAAACTTAATAAAGGATAACTTTATTCATACTAAATTTATATTCACAGAAGCTTTGCAATATTTATTTATTATTTTTTTCAGAACTTCTATACTGTATTGCTCCCAACTTCACTTTTAAAAACAAAGAGACAATAATTATTATTAAAAATTGCGAACTTGGGTTAATATTAACATTTTAGATAAAGTATTGTAAAGAGAGATTTATTCTTTTAAAAATGAGAATTTGTTTTGGATTAAATTTTGAATTTTCAATCCTTCAATGATCCTTTAAAAATGCATATGAAAGACTTAATGGAAACAGAATTAAAACTTAAAAAAGAATAACTTTGTTCATAAAAAATATATATTAACAGAAGCACTGCAAAATCTATTTAATATTTTTTACAGAACACTGCAATATTTATTTATTATTTTTTACAGAACTACCAAACTTTATTGCTTCCAACTTTACTTCTTAAAAGGTACAAAGACAATAGTTATTATTAAAAATTGCGGTTTCATAAGAGTTCAAATGGTTCTACCTCCATTTTTGGGCCCATCACTCATTCAATTCATGATTCCAGTGACTCGATTTATAAGCCCTCTTGCTGGCTTCACACATGCCCAATTGTTTGGCCATTCTCCCAATACAAATCCAACCAATTTGAGTGGTTCTTTCCTATGTCGGAATTCGTCCCTCCACTTCATCCAACTCCTGGCCCAAACAATATTGTTTGTCATTGTTCGTTTGACTGCTTTACGCACAGTCCGTCCGTCCAGCACAACACTTTGCGAACAACAATGAAAATAGCACTTACAACTTGAACCTGGCCCTGCAACTCCCCTCTGCCTGCCTGCCTGCCCCTCTGTGGGGTCCGGTCGACGGTGGCAAGTACAAATAAAATCCATTAAAAGTAGTACCACGTGTAAGCCGAGTTTTTTCCCCTCTGTCCCTCTCTCCCTGTGTGTTATTTATTTATTTTTTTGTATTAGAATGACGCATATTATTGACAAACAACTGGCGAAAAAAATATATAGAGACAAGTGGCGGGTGGCGGTGGGGCATGGGACAGGTGGACAGACGGACAGACAGAGGCGGTAATTGACGCTTTGGTCGTGTTGCAGGCAACTCCAACAACAAACAAAGCAAAGCAGCAGCAGCAACAACAAAAAAGCATAAAAGAAGTAAACAAAAAATCGCCAATGGCAAAGAACTTTGTGTCCGATCATGTCGATAGGCAAGTGCCCCCCGAAATCCCCTCCCCCCCCAAATACACTTACCTGTGTCGCTATTTCGAGCTAACGAAATATGTTCAGTCAGTTCGAGCATAAAAGCAGATTTCATAGTTGACGCGGCAGGTGAGGTGGTGAGGCTGTGAGGGAGGGGGCTCTGTAAGTTCTTTATTTTCTTCTTTTTGTAAACTTTTTTTTTGCCTAGTCACTGTGTGGCCAAGAAAACAAAACAATTTGTGGGAGCTATTGTGTGTGTGTTCTATGTGTGTGTTTTTGGTCCTATTAAAAATAAACGCGACTTTCAAGTAGTTTGTTATTGTTGTTAGGTGAACTCAACGCGTGTAGAGGCGAAAACATATCATAAAGGTATGAATGCACAGGAAATAAAATAAATATAATGGTATATCGGAATATACAATTTTTATTATCGATATTATTATCGATATATTCTAAATAACTAGAACCCAAGAGTTTGTGAATATGAATTAGTATCATTAATCTTGGCATCTTTAAAAATCAGAGATTTAAATTAAATAAATTTATCGCTACTTTATCGATATTTCAAGCAGAAGTCGATTAATAAATCGATAAATATTTTTAATGTTGCAAAACTTGATTTTCTGTTTAATATATATATTGTTCTTTATATCAAGCTGAAAATCGTGTACAATTGCAATAAAAGACAAATAATTGTAATATTTTTCGATATGGCGATATTTATCGATAGGTAAATCTTTAATTAATTTAAAAATTGGTTACTTTTGTGTACGTCTTAATTCGAGATTACAATATATAAAACATGGGAATGGCAAAACTTTATTTTAGCATTACTATTTAGAGCTCAAACAGAAGTAGTGACAATAAATCGATAATAAAAGGAATAGTAATATTTTTCGATTAGGTGATATTTATCGATAGTTAAAATTTTGATAAACAACAATTTCTTAATTTTGTGTATGTCTTAGTTATAGATTTGAGTATATTAAACACAGGAACCGCAAACTATGTATATCCTTCTATAACTATTTAGAGCTCAAACAAAAGTAGTGATAATAAATCGATATTAATAACAAATGTAAAATTTTTCGATAAGGTGATATTTATCGATAATTAAAATTTTGACAAATACAAGAATTTCTCATCTTTGTAAATGTCACAGTTCTAGATTAGAATATCTTAAACACAGGAGCCGCAAACTATATCCTGATATACCTATTTAACTTAAACAGAACTAGTGACAATAAATCGATAACATTACCATATTATCGTATTAGAAACACCCACAGAATGAAGAAAGGCACTCTAATTTGTACATGAATTTCCTCTAAGTGTGCAAACCTAAGCACAGAGTGGTCAGGAATAGTAAAGACGAACTGGACGAGGGTACTGGATAGCTGGCTAGCCGATGTCATTTATCTACTCTTGTTCAACTGTGAGTGACAACGCTCCTCCTCTAGTTCTTTTTTTCCTATTTTTTTTTTTGCTTTCTTGTTCCGCCCGTGTCTGTGCTGTCATTTGAAAACAACATTATTACTACTATTATTATTAGTATTGCGAGTATTATCAGCCAGTTTCGAGTTCATTGAATTTGACTAGAGAGACCGAACGGCAGGGCAGGGCAGGGGTGGTGGCGAAAAGTACACACGAGTTCCGCCGGGAACCGGAGGAGAAGGAGCAGGAGGAGGAGCCTTGGCTTGGCGAAGTGGGTCAGCGTAATCAACACAATCAGTGCCCAGGAATGCCATCACCTCGCAAGCTTTCCTCCTGGTCAGCAGCTCGGTTCCCCCCTCCCCCCCTCAAAGAGAAATTTCTCCGTCTAAGTTTCGTGTTTGCGTTGGCTTTTTCTCACCATGACAACAACAACAGGAACAACAAGCATGATGATTGCAATAAATGAAATTAATGCGTATTTGAAAGAGCCAGACAGGCGAATCAATTGACAAAAATGGAGTGGCCCATTTTGGGTGATAGCGGTGGAGGAAAAAAAAATATAAAAATAATACTACACACACACACCCCCGAAGAGAATGAAAAGTAAAAATATTTTGGCATTCAATTTCATGTCTGCGGAATGCTTTGCCTTCATAACAGTTTTTTTTTCATCTCCCTTCGTTTTTTTTCTTTATTTCTTTACCAAATCCGTAAAGTTTTTAGTGTGGGCAGCTCGCAAAAATTTATACCATAAATTGTGATAATGGCGAGAAATGGCAAAAATAAATGTTTGGCTATACAAACTTGATTATTCACATTAAATGGCAATTTTTTGTGTGTAGTGACAAGTCTTGTTTTTGGTCGGCGGTGTGTGTCAAAAGATGTTTTTCATCCGAGTGCTTCACATCAAATTGAATTTGAACACATGTAGAGGATACATGAAAAAAAAAACAAATGTCAAAATGAAATATGCAGAACATGTTCCGTGGTTGAAATCAATGTTACCATTTAATAAATTTAATTATATGCATAATAAACAAAGCTTCAATGAACTGGAAAATGGAATTTTTCACATTAGTCGATTAAGGCATTTATCATAATTGAATGTTTTGCGCGGCGCAAAGCTAGCATATTTTCCTAAATTTGATTTTAAACTTCACGCCAGACTCATAAATGTTTTTTAATTGCTAAAATGTGATTTAGAACTTTAGCCGCAATTATTATTAATGTGTTAATTAGAGGCAAAACATAATTACTGTAGCTGGTTTTTGGAGCGTTTGATTTGATTTAATTGCAAACCAAATAAATTGTAATTCCTGAGAACACTTTGGCCAAATATCTTGGGACTTTCGAGGCATAAATTAAACACAAAAATTGGCGAGAAAAGGCCAAGTACATAAAGCAAAAATAAAGAGCCTGGCGTATAATTTATTAATTTGTATTCCACGCTTAACCAATCAACACCACAGGTTCAGGCCGAAGCCAGGCCAATCCCAGTCTGTCCGCCACCTTGGCGGATTCATCGTCCCAATCCCAGTGCCATTCTTAGTCCCACTTCCACTCCCATTCCCGGAACCCATTCCCGAAACCAAATCCCTATCCCCCTCCAAAACCCAAATCCCATGAATGAAGCGGCTTCGGGGATTGAAGTGGCCGACAGCAAATGTTTCGGCGGTGGTGCGGTTAACTAAATAATAAAATGCATTTAGCATAATTTGCTTAATTTCATAAATATGTAATTATATTTAGCCATGGCCATTACGAAGCTCCATTGTCCATCTGCGGGCGTTGCATGTGTCTCAGGCATTTTTTAGGAACCTAGCCAAGCGTGCCACAGCAACGAAAATTGTGCTGAACAAAAAACAAAAAATATTAAGATAAAAAAGAATTCAACCAAAAAAAGCAAGTATTCACCGAAAAGGAGACAAGAAGCCCGGCTTGAGAAGAGGTGTGTGCTTGTGTGTGCCAAGGGTGTGCCCGCTTGCAATTAAATTGCGCCGAATAACAAAAAGAAAAAAAAAAAGATCAACTGCACAAAAAGGCGAGAGCCAAACTCAACTAAAAAAGCATTAAATAAATGGAGAGCACGGAAAAGAAATAAATAAAAAAGAAGTCAGCTTGCAAATTGACACGAGATATGAACACGGACACGGACAGGCCAAGCAAAAACTTGGCTCGGGTTTAACACTTCTTGGCTAAAACTGGCGATTTTTTTCTTCCCCCGTTGCCTCCTTTTTTATTCTTGTCTTTTTTGGTTCATTCTTATATTTTCGTATTTTTTTCCCTGCTGTATTTTTGGCTTTTTCTGCGCTTTTTTGGTTTTCAATTTTTCGCTTTTTTTTTTTGCTCCTTTTCGGTGTGCTTTTTGGCAAAAACCCCATTTACCTGCTGCTCTGGGTCTGGGGATCAAATGTTCGTGCAAGCTCGTTAAAAAGAATTTGGTTCACTTGTTGTTGTTGGCATTGCTAGTAGGACACACTGTAAAAACACCTGAAAAAAATGTGTAATCAATTAGGATTGGTTTTTGGGGGAAATGCTAATAAAATAACTGGGGATTATTGAAGGGAAAATGGAAATTCTAAGCTTAGTTGAAGTTCGAGCTAAGTTTTAGGTGAATTTTTACAGATGCTAAATTGTAAATAAGATGTTTTCTCTATATTATCTTTAATTTGAGATGTTATATTCTTTAAGAAACCCAAAAAACCCATCAAGTTAATTATTCACATCTCAACCTAATAGATTTCTTATGGCCCAAAAATATGAAGTTGGTAAATTTATGTTTTACTCTCTGTGTTGGATGTGGTGCTACCGCTGCGTTGCTGTGGTTGCTTTTATTGGTGGCCGTTTTTGTTTGTTTTCCTCTTGTGTTTTTTCGGTGTATATAGTGTGCTCTGCTCTGGAGATCGAGAAGTCCACAGGCTGTACGCTAAACTGGTTTTCGGACTGCATTCTTTTGGGCCACGTTTATTGGGCGCTGCTGCCTGGGCTTACAGAGCTGGCAGGCTCAACTCCGCTCGACTCGGGTCAAGTTGCCTGGCTGAAAGGCGAAATTGAATCATATGCGGTGCAATTTCTATGAATTTCAGACAAGCTTCAACTTGGAGGAGCCACTATGCTACAGTTTCTTCTTCTCACAACTAAATTTAGTTTGATGTTCTTTTTCGAATTTTGTGCACGTTTCGCGCTTTGCATGATTAATTGTTTATGCAAATTGCTGCCTGGCTTATAAGGCATCCCATCCAGCAGATACACACACTCAAAGATCCATCTGTGTGTATATAGTATTCCTTTGTGCCAGTGAATAGTTTCTCGAAAGGGGAATTGTTGTGCCAGCAGCAGCCAGTTGGCATAATTGATTTAATTCCCATGTGCCTTACTGGATATTGATTCTTGACAAAGCATAATAATCCCACTCACTACACATGTACTCGGAGGCTTAGGCTTAGGCACTCACTCTCGGCAGCTATTTAATTAATACTCAATTAGCTCGCTCGCAGCTCATTTGCATAAATATGCGATATGCACGAGTATTTAGAATTCATTGCGGCTTATATTGGATATCAATGCGAGGAACGTGATTAACTTTGTTTGCAAATTAGTTTCGCAAAGAGTCTAGTGGGAGGCAGTGGGGTAAAGTCGCTGAGATAAAGTTTTAATTAACATTACAGCTAAGCTGGATCTTGTCTAATAATCTGGCACAGTGAGCTTAATTGCCCAAGAACTTGGCCCAGTACAAAGTCCACAGTCTATGGAAATATTTTTTAATGCCTAGTGTGCGTCTGCTTTTTCATGTTTTATTTCGTATGCCCTTTGGCCAGCACGTTTAATGGCCAAAAAAAATAGAGAGAAGTTTCTTTTGGGGGGTTCCTCCATCTCTTCGAAACGATATATATTTAATGAGGCCGTTTATCTTTGCGGTAATAGGGCTTCCCCCCAGCTTCGGGTAGAACAAGTTAGTTTAAGTTTTTCGGTGGTTCCCATTTCGACTTAGCCAAAAACTTGGGCCCACTGTGCCGACCATTTGACATTTCGAGCCACGACAAACTATCGCACGAATTAACATAGTTTGAGCCAAGTGCACGTCTTGACGCAGCAAAAGTTCATTTACGCGCATTTTCAAGTGCACTCGGACCCGCTGACAGGTAATTGTAATAAATATCTCAACTAATTACTGTCGAGCACCGTGCAACTTGTCTTAATTATGCCAAAAGTACCGGCAGTGCTTAAAGTCAAAATGAACGGTAGAGTGGATTTGAGAGAGCTAATAAAATGAGGCTTCAACAGACCAAGAGCCCGGCTGCTATCATTAAAAATAAATTTTGTAAAGAAATGGGGGGAAAAAATTGATGAATTAGTTGACAGGATTCGTGCTGCTGCTGCTGTCGTTGTGGCAACGTGCAGGCGGTGCCGGCACGTGGTTGCCAGCACGTACCAAACGGGGCGTATACGTATTTTCTAATTAAATGGTTGTGCTCTGCTCCCTCTGAAAAATCAACTAAATGTATCGCTCTTTCTCATCCTCCAAAAAATCCTGGCGTGCTTTTTTACTCCGTGTCGCTGTTGCCATTGAGTGTCCTCTGGTGCCATCAAAATGGCTGCCATGCGGCCATGTTGTGCGGTGTGTGTGTGCGCCCCATATCCTTCGTGTTCCGTGTTCCGTGCTCTGTGAGCTGTGCTCTGTGTAGGTGCAGACTCCATCTCTGCTCCTCTGCGTATTTGGCTGTCATTTGTAGGTATTTCTGTTGTTGCTTTGGTAACTAATTGTCATATTGCCCTCGGGAAGGACCGGCAACAACACAGCCGAGCCTTGGGGCCTTGTAAAGCGCTCAGATGCAGAGCAGGCCTGGCTGCACAGAGGGAAATATAACCGAAATTGGTCATTAATTTGGTCATTTTTCATCCACAAATAGATTACATTGGTGACATAGTGTTTTTCATGTAACAATTAGCAATTACTGGAAGTATCAGGGGATTCTTTTGTTGTGGAGAAATGTTGTTTCTTAAAAAATTTGTAGTTACCTTTTTGAAAATTGAAATTGAAGCATTTTTATATATTTATTTATAATTATACCAACAATAATTTGTAATATTTTAATGCTAAACGCTTTCAATTTAAATAAAGCATGTTTTTTTCCTCAGTGTAATGAAGCAAAGGATGTGGCTTGGGGATTGTATTGTGTTGAGCCGCCGAGTGCGTATATGATTCAATTTTATTTTTGAACTTTTCCGATTTTTTTTTTTTTTTTGTTCTGTTTTTGCTGCTTTTAAATGGAAATGCCAACATCAATTGAATTATGCGAGAAATGAAAACATTCCATATTTGTTTCATATACATACATGTATATCGATGGCAGCCAGCGATATGGCAGCAGCGATATCAAAGGGATGAGAAAGTGAAATGCTTTCGGATGCAGGACTCGAGTCCTTTGTAGCAGTTTTTCCAATAATTAATCACCGCCAGGGTCCCAAGGCTGCGTCCGCTGCCAGGCAAGTGATTTATGCAAGTAGTTTAATGCTCGCTTACATAATAAGTGGAGTCTGGGAACTGAAGGCGAAGCCAATGGGAAGCACAGAAAGAAAAGCTTTTTAATTATAAATAACAGTTTAAAATGTATAAAAAATATATCTGTGTAATAAATACTCGAATTTAAGGGCTTATTCTTAAAAGAAATAAAGTCATGAGTATATATTTTATAAAACCTAAGCGTCTTTGTTTTAATATCAGAAATATAGCTTTTGCTTTTATTAATTAAATTGTTTTATTCTACCAAAACTATAATTTCTTCCCCTGCACCATCACACAGTGCGTATACGTAACGTAAATTACCCAGACAGCCATTATGCAATGATTCTTTTTGGGCACTGCGCCTTCCGTGGCCTGTGCCTCCCCTCAATTCATTGTGTTTACATTGTATTTGGCCTTAATTAATTGGTTTTTATTTTGCGCCGGCATTAACCAGAGCCGGACATTGGCAGCGTACATACAACAATAGCAACAAATGAATATTTCATTTCATTCAAGACGACGAAAGTCAAAATCACAGCTCACCCACAACACCAACACCCACCACACTATACACACAGAACACACACACCACTTGTTGATTTGCGAGCCTAATTAATTTCGCCTCGGGCCAACTAATAGAATTTGTGGTCGTCTAATAACGAAACCCACTTAGCAACGTTTCATTTGCGACACATTGCGTATACGCAACGTTGTTTTCCGCTTTCCGCTGTCCGCAACAGCACGTGTCATCGCTGGCCAGATTAGATCGCAGCCCACTCAATTTGGCTGTTATAGAAACTAGACAACACTTGATAGAGGACACCAGTTCCTTCATTCAATATGTGTCCTAGCAACATGGCCGGCAAATAAATGACAAGGCTATTTGTTCAAAAGACACAGGTGAGGCAGCGAGACTGGAGGCTCTCCAGGGCAGGATTTCGTAGCGGAAAATTTATATTTTCCGTTGAAGAGAGAGCACTCCAGATGAGTTATGGGGCAAACAGGTTGAGTGTGCCCGTGTCCCTCCCTCTAGAATTCCATCTTCAGTTCTGGTTGTTGTTGAGTGTGGAAACAACTAAAAGACAGATTTGATTTTGTGTTTGCATAACCGGCAGACGCACAAAATATAAGAAGATTACCATCACTTGTTTCCATTTCTATTTTCCCCTCGAAATGCATTTGAGGGGGGAATTAATTTTTGGGCTTTTAAAGTCGTTGGCATGCCATAAATCACACGAACGATACGTTAAGTCCAAGTGTGGAAATAATTGGTTTTGTTCTTGAGCTAAACTGGCTCTTTGGAAATTCACCAGCTGTGCATATTTTAATGTTTATTAACTGCTATAAAGGCTCGTGGAATTCCCATCCCCCTTTCATTATACATAATTATAGATCATTATATTGATCTTTTTTGGACACTGAAAAAGCGTAGCCCCGGGGCGCGGGCTTACTGTGAAATTTTTGGCAAGACAAAAACAAACAAGCAAATAGGCGATCAAAGCAAACATGGTAAAGATGGTAAAAATGGTAAAAATGGTAAAATTGGTAAAAAAATCGAAAAGCAATTTTTACCCTAAAGAAATCACTTTGGTAGCGCAAAGATTAGACGCGTGTGGTGGAGCTTAACTGTCGCTGTCGATGATGTTGGGCAATTAATCAATGGCATGATTTGTAACCACCACTTCGTGCTGCCAAATCGTCCGCAATAAATGCGAGGCATATGGAATCAAGACATTTCATTGCCTAATGAACCATTCGATTTGCATTTGCCGCTAGAGATTCAATTTGTTAATTAAATTCGGTTACAGGTGGCACCAACTGCGAAACTTTTTCATACTCATATGTGTGTGCGGATGTGGTGGATATATGGATGTGGAGCAACTCGCTCACTGGCGGCTCCATTCCGGGCCGTGATTTATTGTTGTTTGTCGAACGTGAGCGCCGGTGTTCCGAACTTTTCTAAAGTAATTTGCGACAAATCATAAAGGCATTTGTTCCTTTTTTTTTTCTCTCTCTTCTTTTCCTCAACCGACATACGGCGCAAAATTTATGCGCTCACATGTGCGCCAGGTAGGAGCTATATCCCACCACCGACTCTATAGATTGAGATGAAAGAGGAGCGTCTGCTTCTGGCAGAAAAAAGTTACTGCACAAATGGCCGGCGGCTCCTGGGCTTGGTCCTAGTAGTTCCTTAAACATAATTAACACTTTGAATATACTTTTTTACAGTTTAACAAAGTCGCAAAGTTCGGGGCGCCGGGGCAAATCCATCCATTAACATAATTACGTAAAAACATAAAATTATCATGTAAAGGCTGCATTCCAGCCTTGTCTTCCTGCTTGATTTTAATTTGTTTTGAACCGAAACGAACGGAGCTGAGCAGAGTCGAGCTGAGCAAAGAGCAAAAACCAACACGTCCTGCAGTACATCATCGTCATCATTAGCGCGAGCAGCAGCAGCAGCGCTTCCCTTCCACAGAGGGAGCAGGGGAGATAATGACAGGGGTGGACTTGTTGGTGGAGAGGTACGCCAGCAATAGATATAGGAATGGGTCTGGGGACACAAGGGAAACAACAACACAGCTTCCCCCTCTGGACTGGTTTACCCCGGTTGTCTTTTGCATAAACTGGCTGTCTCTGGCGTTAAGTCTGTCTCTAGCTCTGGCTCTGTGGCTCGGGTCCGCTCGGTTGGCTCCAGCTTATGCTTCCTTATGCCAGTACTCAACGCCACTTCCTTCAGCTCATTCATCTCGCAGCACGAGCACACTCGGGGAAAAGATATATATACTCCATTTAGAAGGCCTTGCTGCTGCAGGTCTTAATTGGTTCAAAGCGAAAGCTTTAAGACAAGTTGCTGTAAAATGCAAAAAAGAACGTTAATTGTTTTTGAATCTTTTGGGAAATATTGCTGACAACTAGTTCCTTAAATATATTTGTTAATACTGAAGTTATTATCTTATCTAGAATGATTGAATTATACGAATGCAACTTGGAAAATTCTGCATATTTTCTTATATCAAAGCAAAGTTAAATCTTCAGTTATTTACTTATTTAAAGCGCTTAAATCAAAGAGAGAATATAAAGTGTTATTAATTTGTACTTGCTATTTAAATATTACTTTTTGAATAAGCTTTTTCCTCAGTGCACACGCACACACTTGTAGCGATACAGTGTCAGACAGGACCGCACATAATTCAAGTTGAGCTCGTGGCACACGGAACTGGGACTGAGCCTGGGCCCGGGATCTGGATCTGGGTCTGGGATCTGGGATCTGGATATGGGGCTCAGCTGTCGCGGCTGGCAGTTTCACTTCACGCCATCACCGCTCGGTCGGTGGTTGTCTCCTGCGCCTGTTGTTGCGAGCCTTAAAGGGTCTGCCACCGCTACCGCTCCTTCTCCCGCTCCTACTCCTTGCTTCTGCTCCTGCTCCTGCTCCTACTCCTTTTCATGCCGCTCTTCCCCTATTTATTCTGCTTGTTTTGTTTTTTTTTCGTGTTGTTTCTCGGTTCACCCTTCAGTTATTATATAGTACAGAGACCCCTGGCTCGCATTCTCGTGTACTGTGCTAAGTATTGCCTAAATTGTAATTATACTTTTGCGTTTTAAGCTATTTTTTGGGTTATTTATACAGTACATGTCCTTGCCTGTCCTGTGTTCGTTGCGGTGTGCAGTGTCAGTGTCAGTGTTTCTGTGTCGCTTCCGCCTTAATTCGAGTCAAATTGAAATTGATATGATAAAGTGCGAGCGCGTGCTGAATGCCAAGTCTCGGGCATGCCCGTAATTTGCCAATTGCATTTTAAGCAGACCACTCAGGCACCTCGCTTCCTCGCTTGCTCCCTGCCTGCCTGCGTGTCACCCTCGATTGTGAAATATTCATCCGATGAGGGGCTGAAATTGCAGCCACCGTTGTTGCAACCGAGGCACACACAGGATCTCGATTTTGCGCACACGTGACGTATGCGTAATGCTTGCAGTCTATCTCAGCAGCTAGCAGCTCACTTGAAACAAAAGCTCAAGCGAAATCTGAAACAGAGACAGATAGACGGATATAGAGAGAGGGTAAAAAAAAACAAATGAGAACTGTATAAATCATTTCAATTACATTTTGCTGCTCGAGCTGTGACAGGAAGATGAACTGAACTGGCTTTGGGCAAGAAAACTTTAGCCATTTGATGGGGGCAAAAACTTGGTGGATATCTTGGCCGGGAAAGTTTTGCCAGTTTTCGCCACTTGACATGTTTTTGGAGAGTGTTGGAGTGTTGATGGTCCTGGCACACACACACATATACAATTGCTGGATTAACAATTGAAATATGCCAAGTTGAACGCATCAACTTGGAACACTGCCACATAATGTGGCAATTAAGTTGAAAAGGTTTCGGGGATGCACTAGAAACAAGGGTTTCTTTAAGAGTAGTTTTTAAATAGAAATTTGTAGAAAAACTTGCGGAGATTGTTTTGAAAATATTTTGTCAACAATTACTTTGTTTTAATAAATAAAATAAGGATACAAATATTAAAATAAGGTCAAATTGCTTACAACAAATTTACATTTTGGGATGTTGAAGGTATTTAGAAGAAATTCCTATAAAAACTGTGTAGTAATATTTGTATATGTTTATTATATTTAAATTTTAATAAACTTTTCTGTTTATTTTGTATCTTTCAGGTAAGCTTTTTAAAAATGCTGTCAAAAGACTGGGAAAAATGGAAACATGTTCTTAAAGAGTCCTGTTTAAAGAATCCTGTAAGCTTAAAGTCTATAGTTATATTATAGAAATATAGAAATATATCATATGTCAAAAAAATGAGAAAAATGGAAACATTTTCCCAAAGAGTACTGTTTGAAGAGTCCTACCAGTTAAAGTCTATAGTTATATTTATAGATATATATGATAGTTTTAGTATATAGACTTTTACAATTCAGTTTAAAATTTAGGACATAATATAATCTTAATTTTAACCATTTGTTTTCCGGCTCCTATTTTTTTCGAGTGCTAGAAATTGCCACATCGTTTCATCAGAAAATCTTTGGCTCGCCTTGTCAAAGTCATTGATATTGCGGACGGACACTCGTGACATCCTCCGATTCAGATTCTGGCTGGCATAAAGCAGAGTTCACATTTCACTGGGCCCGGGGAATGACGGCGGCGGAATCTGTGACAAAGTTGCCCTGCCCAAACTGCGGACCTGGCTAGCTGGCTAACTGTCTCTGTCTCTGGCTCTGGACCTCGGACGTTGGCCAGTGCACCGGCCATTACTTTATCTCCAGTCCATTATGTCTCCGCTAATATGCCAGGCATCTCCTATGGCCGGCCACCTTTTTTTCCGCCCAGCTGGCCCAAGAGCTCAACTTCCATTTCCCCCCCCATTTTTATGTGCTCTACATAATCAGATATGGCATTTTATTTCTCCGGCAACGATAACCAGGCAGCCTGCTCCTGCCCTATGCTCTCTTCTACCCCTACCTTGTCGTGTGTGGCTCAGAGGAAGACAGAATGAGAACAAAAAAAAAAGAGAGTAAAATTAAATGCAGATAAATATCAAATAGAAGGTTCATTGTTTGGCGGGGGTTGCCATTGTTCGCTCGCTCGCTCGTTCGTATCTCTTATGATATATTTCGCAACATTTATCACAAGTTAATTTGATTTTAATGAAATAAATTCAGCACATACGGAGGGACAGACAGACAGACTGAAGGCAGACAAACTGGAAACTCCACAGATCCCGGAGGGTAGATAATGTTAATGAGTTAAGGCGAGAGGAGGGTATGCATTTTCGACAATATTAAGCTATTTCCATTATGGCAAAAAAAATGCCAAGCGGCAATTAAAAGGGCAGCAACGAGGCTCAAATTTGTTTAGCTTTTTGGCGGGCCTGCAGCTGCCACCGCCGGGGCAACGTGACATGCATTTTGGTAGTTATATTATGCTTCTTTTTTTATACACAACATTTTATGGTTACATTTTTATTTGCCGCTTTTCCTTACATCGCCTCTTTTTCGGCTGACTCTCTCTCTCACTCTCGTATGTATGGTGGAAAGGAACAAAAATTAACATAAACGTCAGCGGCGCATATTTTAACTCGGTCAAATTGCCGGCGTCCGGTCCGCAGACTTCTGAGTTCCCAGCTCTCAGCTCCCAGTTCCACTTCCCCCCGCGAGTCGTTTGCATAAACAAATTTGCAGCGCCATTTGCCGGCCGGTTTCAGTTTGCCTTGTATTTTTTTTCTTCTTCTCCTCCTTCTTATTATTTTTATTTCGGTTTTCTTTCTATACATATACACAAATATATATTTTTTTTCTTCGGCTTGTGTTGTGTGCTGTGTGTGTCGCCGGCATGCAGTTTGTTAATGAAAGTTCCCACCATTAGAAACAGGTTCGGTGCGTTTTTTGGCTTGCTTTGGTTTGGCCAGCAACCGGAAGGAGTCGCATTGATGCTGATTACGCAAAAAATATGTTCTCCTTTTTTATTTTCGGGGTCTCGTGTTTTTTTTTCGGTAATTTCGAGCTGTGCTTATGCAAATTAGGAGCTTGGCGCCTGCTGCCTGAGTCATTGAGAGCTCTGTGCTCATTAATACAGGGCACGCTCAATAATGAGAACAGCAAACAATAAAGAAGAGCGTGGTTTTATGATTACTCGGGTTTAAAATTTCGGTTTGCAGATATTTTCACTTATTTCATTAATTTATTTACTTTTTAGTTAATATAATAGGTAAATGCAAAAATGTTTAAATACGATTTATACTTTAATTAAGAGATATTTATGTATATTTTATATTTTTAGGGGAAAGATGAAAAATATTTATATATTTTATAGGGTTTTCCGGTAAAAATTTCTCTTTTAAGATATACTTTTTAAATGAAAAGAAGAAAGTGGTTTTTTGTTTTTGGGCTTACAGATATTTTCAATTACTTGATTAATTTATGCAATGCAATGCAATATAATTTTTCCGTTAAATAACAGACATTTATATGTATATATTTTATATATTTAGGGGAAAGATAAAAAATATTTATACCTTATAAAATGTCTTTCTTTAAAGGTTTCACTGTTTAGAAATAATTTTTTTCAATGAGCGCTATAATGCGACGTAGGAAATAATAATAAAATCAAACAGAAATTGATGCTAAACAAACTGAATTAATGCTGGTGGGTTCAATGCACTCGTTCGCTTTCATTTGCATTTTGCTTGCCCATTTTGTTGTTGAGACGTGCCAAACTTTAAGGGTTGCTTCATTAGACATGAAGCTGAAGTCCCTTCAAAACCCAAACGAAAATCCCCATTCGACCCAATCAAAAAAAAACCAAGCAGCGCTTACAAGCGAAAACAAAACCCACAAAGTTGTACAAGATAATAATCCCTCTGATAATAAAGGAATATTTTTAGCAAATTATATATGAAAAAAAATTAAGAAGACAAAAAACTTTTATTACTTGAAATAATATTTAACAAATCATAAATTAAAGCAGTAACTTCTCTTTATCCTAGACTCTTCTCCACTCCTCAATTCATTTGCTTTAGACCTCACACAGGCCTACCAAAGTTAAGCCTTTTTGTGGACTTTTCCGATATAACCGATTGTGCTTTTCAGTTTGCCTTCTTTTGGGAAAGACATCAGCACAGTTGATGATACTTGAAGTTCGATTCCCTTTTGATTGCTTTTGTCGAGCTCAAGAGGAGCAAGTACATTAGTTTCGCTTACACTAGCGCCCTCCTCATCCACCGTCACTGTCAGCGTCACCGCCACGCCCCCGGGCGCAACTCAATAAAGCCATAAAACTCGATAAGGCAATCAAATAACAGTTTCCCCCCTTGAAAGGAGGTTGCAGCGGCAGCGCCAGCGCCAGCGTCAGCGTCAGCTCCTTCTTCTACTCTTTCTTCTTCTTCTTGGGGACTCGGAAGCCATAATAAAGAACTGCCAAAAAGCAAACGCTCTGTGGAAGACGCTTTGTCAGCGCTCCCTCCCTCGCTCACTCTCTTTCTCTCTCTCTTGCTCCGGTCCTCTCTTGTTGTCCCTCTCCTGTCACTCCATAATGGCGGCTATTGTAAAACGTTGCTCACTCTGTCAATACAAGAACTCCCACACATACACACAGAGAAGAAAAACGCACTTATACTGACGCACGGGAGGCACTCAAAACCCTGTGCAGCGTATATAAGACTATAGCTCTCAACTCTTTATACCCGGCACTCCAAGAGTTGATTATGTTTTGGGATAACCCAATAAAGTGAGAACGTACATTACCTGCATTAAGGTTAAAAGTAAAAAAAAAAAAAAAAAAAAAATATTCTAGGTTTTAACAGATAGTTTGTATTAAGGCAATCTCTTAGATGGAGAAACATTCATAAATTCTGTAGAAAGAGGAAAATAAAAAGCAACTGAATATCAAATGTTAATTAGAATTTAAGAAGCACTTATTAGCTTATTTTTAAGGAATATACTTAAATATTTCTAAAAAAAAACAAATAAATTAATAAATAAAATCATTTAAACCATATAAATTTTGCCGAATATCTTTTCGTTTACTTATGTGTCAGAATACCTTATTAAATTAAATTAAATAAAATTTTGTTAATAGAATTACATACTTGAGAATTTTAAATGCAATACAAGAAACTTTTCAAGCTACATTCCTTATTAAGTCTTCCAATTAAAATTCAGGTAAAATAGCAAAATGACTATAACATAATACTGATTTACTTGTATTCAAAAGCAATATCTAAAACCTAACATAACATATTAAGGGATATCAAAAAGTCGACTAACTTTTAGCTTAACATTTCGCTTTAATTTTTTTTTTGCTGCGTTTCTTGGGTTATTTGTTAAATATTTTTTTCACGAAACTGCTGCGCTGTGGTTGTTGCTACTGCTGTATACAATTTGACGTCATGCTTGAAAGCAACGTAAATCACCAAGAGAAAAGGCTAACGCTGAACAGAGAGAGGGAACGCGACGAGCAGAGAGCGGTAGAGAGTGAGATAATGGAGTTGCAACGGAGACGGGCATTGTGGACTTCGCTGATGATCATTACCGTGCCCAAGACAATGATGATGATGATGATGACGTCGTCGGGCAGCAGACATTAAACTGACACACGACCACCGGCTTACACACTTCTAGATGGATGAATGTGGATGTGTATGTGAATGTGAATGTGTGTGCATCCGCATACGTAGGCAGAGAGAGGCGAAAACTTACTAAAAATCACGTTGTCGTAGGCCATGGCCGAGACATCGTCATATCGTCATCGTCACAACAACATCCTCAGCGTGTCATTCATTTTGGCTTTTGTTTAAAGTCTTTTATGGCACTTGCTGGCCTGCCTTCAGTCCTCGCCTTTCCCTCAGCCTGCTCCCATTGTTGTTGCTCGCTGTGATATATGGATGTGCCCCAGCTACAGAGCCTTCAGCCTTGGCCACTTATGCCAGATAAAAGTTTCCCTCCCGGCGTCGTCCTGCTCCCGACACCCGGCCAGACACCATGAAATGCAACTGAAATTCTATTTGCATACTGGGGAAAAATAATAAGAACTTAATTTGTTTGCTTATTTTGTTGTTTTTATCAAAATGGGACTCAAGGAGAGGTTATAGTACCTTCTAGGAATGACTATTATATAAATTAATTAACAAAATTTGCTTGACTTCAACCCAAGTATCAATTTCTGTCTTTCATTTTTCTCTCTCTGCATTTGTAACGTAATATTTTCTTAAAGTTTCTCCCCAACATTCCTCCCAGCGTATTTGCTTTCAATGTCTGTCTGTCTGTCTCTCTGTCTCTCTGGCTGTCTATGGGTCTCTCTCGCCTTTCATGAATATTCCCTCCCTTGACTGCAATTTACCACTGTCTGCAAGATTTTGCGTGCGCTTCAGTTGACAGCATTATAATAATGAAGTTTGATTGGATTACATTGCAGCGGACATGAATGCAAAAACATTAACACAGTTCCATTGCATCCTCAAAAGAAATTGGAAGCGAAACTTTTCATAATTTCCAAGCAGTTAGTGGAAGTTTCCTTCTCTTTTTGTTTTTGTGTGACACCAAGACAGGCAGGCAGGTCCCCGGAAAAGCAGAGCGAGAGAGCGGAAAATGCGGTCCAGACGTCGGGCATCAACGGAGTTTGACGCCGGAAAAAGGAAGTTACCATGGCCAAAAACTTTTTGCCTGTATCAAGCTCTATGAGGCGCTTAAAAATTTTATATACATTGACTTCCTTGGCTTTTGTGCGAGATGCTTCCGCCTTCAGTTGCAGTTGTTGCAGTTTCTATGGAAGTCGAAGCTGAAACTGAAGCTGAAGTTCAAGTTAGTTGAAGGGGAAGGACATCAAATGTCAATACTTTGCAAGGGAGTTGAAAGTTGAGCAAAATAAATGACACTTGAGGGATGCAGCACAAGCTTGTCGTCCTGTTATGAAAATATTTACAGAGTAAACACATATTGGCCACTCGGTTGGTCAATAGAATGGAAGACAACAATGCCTGGCTGATATATTGAATGTTTAAATTCATTTTGACGCGAGCTTTTGTCTGACAAATAAAATGCCAAGCTATTGTGAATTGCTTTTCAAAATATGATTGACATTTGTCATTGATAGCGCCTCCCCGCGGCGTGCCTCTGCCTCAACCCCTAAGTGAAACTTCCCGTTTTCTTCCTCCGCCGGCAGCTTTTTTGATAGCTTGCTCTTAGTTTGCTCCTGTTGCTCCTGCTCCTGTATTTATTTTTTACTCCGCTCCCGGTATCGTTTACCCATCATGTCACTGCCAACTTCTCATCTTGTTGCTATTTTTATTTGCATATTTACTTAAAAGCTGCAACAGCAACAGCGGCAGCAGCAGCAGCAACCACAATCTTTGCCTTTGCCCGTTCTGCTCATTTCGCTCGCTTCTTTCCATTTTCATTTTCATTTTATCAAAAACGATTTTCGCCATGCTATTTTAGCTACGGTCGGGTTTTTGTGGTTCCATCAGCTGCCACCAGCGACAGCTTTGTTTCTGTTGTGGTTTTTTTTTTCTGCTGTTGCTGCTTCTGATGCTGTTGCTTTTGCCTTTGCCCTGCTCTTGTTGCTTTTCTGTTGCTGTTTGCCGTTTTGCCAGCAATGTTGTTGCAGTTGTCGAAGTTGAAGTGCAATTTTAATGCAAACAATTGAAGCTGAAGCGTGCAGAGCGCACGCAAGTGGAAGTGGAAGCCCTGGCTTTAGCCCCAGCCTCCGTTTACGTCTACGTCTCAGACCATGGTTTCGTTGTCGTCTCAGAAACCCAACCTCTTACCAGGGCCCTTCTCAAAATGCTTGCCTACACTTGGCAAATATATCTTGGAATAATATATATCTTCGGTATTAGCCAAGAATTGATGTTGTTTTCAGGTTTGCAAATAGAAGTTTGGTAGTTTGAGGTAAATATTTAGATAAATTTTAACTTTAAAATGCTTACTTCTTGTACAGGAGGTTATAGATATTGTCACTAGAATGCTGCTAGGATATTTCCAAGTGTAAGTACCTGCCACACCCATACATTCTGATTCGGGGCCGTTCATGCTGTTGCTGCTGCTGCTGTTGCTGCTGCTGCTGCTGCTGCTGCTGCTGTTGCTGCTGCTGCTGTTGTTTGCGGTTGGCGGTTTTTACCGATGACGGCACCGTCTCTGGCCGCTGATGTTGGCTTATTAAAATGCATTTGTTCAATATGTTGTTCGACATGTTGCGCCCTGACTCTGACTCTGGTATATATAGCTAATGTCGTTGTTGTTGCTATTGTTGATGTGGATGTTGTTGCTCTTGGTGCAAGTTAGCTGAAGTTGCCGCAGTTGCGGCCACAGAAGCAGACGCAGAAGTGGAGTAGCAGTCGTGGCAAATATTGACAATGGCGATGTGAGTGCAGTGCGGGCATTGTGGGTGTAAGTTTGTAGCACTATTAGCTATTGTTTGCCCTGAAATGGAGATGGAAGTGGATGCGAATGTGACTGTGGCAGGGGAAATGGAAGTGCGCCTCTACGTTACGTATACGCCCCGCGGACGGCCCTGGGGTAACTCTAAAGTGACGTTAATGCGTCAAAAGTGGTTCGGTTTGCCTCGACTTGGTTTTGGTTTCGACTCGGTTTGACTTGTCGATGTCGTCTGGCTGCAGTCAATGCATTTGTATTTGCATTTTGTATTATTTACAAGTTGAATGCAAATAGTCAGGTAGGAAAACAAATGCCGGAGGTTGTGGAGGACGAACAACAATTGGCAACATTATCGTCCTCGGCAGGAGCAACTCCACTCTGATATGTGTAGGCAGGACAAAATAAAACAGGGAAAAAATCAATATCAACTGACAGTATCTATGACAGATGGTTCGGCTTTAGATCGCTGCCATATATACATACATATATATGTGTGAGTTCCGGGACTGTGCTGGTTGTGTTTATTAAGTTAAACAACGCAGCGGGCACGAAAAGTATCTGTGTGTGTGTGTGCGTGAGTATGTTTGTGTGTATGCAAAAGGATTCATAAGGATTCCAGAGGTACGCACCAATACCCCCGTTACAAACACACGTGCGTACAAACATAACACTGAGGGAAATGAAGAGAGTGTTGGGAAAGTAATGAAAGTAGTGAGAAAATTATATTTAAAATAAGGAAAGTCCTGAAAAATATATTAAAAAAATAACATAAAAATAGAGACCTTATTCCATATTGATCTTAGTAAGTTATGAAAGAAATGCAAAAAAAGAAATATTTTTAATTTAAATTTAAAATAAGGGATTGATTTCCAAGTTTCCTGCGAGTCTTAGGCCTTTTATTACCTTGAAATATTTCCCTTTAAATAAGCCTGCCTTTAAGGACCTTACTTTTTTTTGCTGTGCTGAGCTTATGTACAGCCGTTGCTTGTTATATAATACATAAGGACCATTGTTATTTGCCCGCTGACGCAGCGCCCGCCGCCGGATCTCTGGCGAATGCAGTGGGAATTTTGCAACCCTCCGATTTCGCAGGACCAAGGAGCCAGGACGCCGGCTGAGGTCGTGGCAGCAGCAGCAGCGACAGTGGCAGCGACAGCAGACCTCAGACATTGAGTGTTGAAGCTCAAATGTCGCAATGCAATAAACTTTGGCTGACATCTGAATCTGTGTGTGTGTGCGTGAGTGTGTGCTTGCGGGGTGTGTGCGCCGCCTGTGCATATGTCATTATTATGCCTGTCAGGATGTGGCTATGAATGTGAATGTGCATGCGAGAGGGCAGGCCAGAGACCCGGCGGGAGTCAGGTAACATCATGAAAACGCATCAAGCTCAAACATATTAGGATAGGTTTCGGTTAACGCTTGCATTTTGATGTCCTGTGTGCGTGTGTGCGAGTGTGTCTGCGAGGCTATTGAACTTTTGTTGCCATGTGTGTGCGCCAAAATTAAGGATACGAGAGGGAGATAGCTGGGTCGCGGTGAGCAAGCACACTGCCGCATAACAAATTCGAAAAAGGGTTACGATTCTGTTGAAAAAGTAACCCCTGAACCCCGTGAACCCCGTGAACCCCCGAAACCGAAACCGGACTGCAGTTCAATTCAATTTTTAGTGCACACAACAAACAGCTGAAACGGCTTGGTTTGGCTTGGCACACATGCAGCAGCATTATTTGCCTTCGGCAAAGTTCTCATCAAGAAGGGGTTATCGAGGAGGAGGGGTTATCGAGCACCTGCACCACTCACAGAGTTGCCAGAAATCATCATCAAACAGTAAATTTACCCCGCAAAAAGGGGGGGCGAAGGTAATTCAAATACAGTGAGTAAAAATTCCCAAACTATCGTATTTTGCAACACTGAAACAGAATTTAGTAAAAGTATTTATAAGAAGAGTAAATAGAATCTATAAAGAAAGGATGTAATGTTAAACAAGAGCTCCCTTATCTTGTGTTTTTAGCACAGAATATTTAGTATTTAGTAATTTATTAAAATACTTTTATTTGATTTTATATACCTCCACAGAACAGTTTATAAATCGTTTGCTCTCGCAGTATATTCTGTTTTGTCACAACACTGAAACAGAATTTAGTAATAGTATTTATAAGAAGACTAAATAGAATCTATAAAGAAAGGATGTAATGTTAAACGAGAGCTCCCTTTTCTTGTGTTTTTAGCACAAATATAATTTTTAGTATTTAGTAATTTATAAAATTACTTGCATTAAACTTTATAAACCTCTATAGAACAGTTTTTCAAGCGTTTGCTGTTGCAATGAACTATATTTTGTCACAAGATGTTACCCTTATAATAATATAAAATCTTACTGTAATGTCTTTAGATATATATCTGCTTTTTCTGCAAGTGTTTATAGCCCAATCCCCCTTATTTTCGGACCATGTTATGCCACCTGCCAAAGCCAAAGGATCATGGCCCCGGAGCCGAGAGCCAATTAGAGCATACGTATTTGGCAGGACCATGAGAGATGCTAAACTAAAACTAAGACTGGGCAAGCCAGCCGGCAAGTGCTTGTTATGCAGATTGCGGACTTACCCCATCTGGACTCCTAATTAAGATGCTGTCGAGATGCTGTTGATGATGGCCATGGCTGGAGAGAGATATGGCCAGCACCTAATATGCATGCAAACGCATTTATACGGACGGGTACTTACACTACTGATTCAGAGTCAATGGGTTCCGTGCACTCGTACTCGTACTCGGCTCTCGAAGGGATTTGTGCACACAAGGCCCAGGTTTGGTTTGACTCTGCAGTTTCGATAAATTAATCCGATACGGAATGAGTGCTCCTAGGTGCAGGGGTTTATTATCCGCATTTAAAGGCAGTGAAAATCAACTTTTGCCCGACATCGGTCTTAACCTTACTCTCTCTTTTTAGATCCTGTACTAAGCAGCTTAGAAATTATGCAGATGAGTTGGAATTGTTTGGGGGCCAAAGTAGGTCTGAGCCGAGGCGATGTAATAATCATAAATATGATAATGTTCCATCCACAATGTGTCTGATTTAAATGGGTTTCCTTTTGCTCGTCGTTGCTAGTCGTTTGCAGGCCAAAAAGTATCTAATTTACTTCTCAGTCTGAGAAGCATAAATCCAACTCGGAGTTTCAGTTACAGTTTCGGAGAGCCAGCATCCTTTCCCTGCTTATCAGTGCCTCTGCACTCGACATAACCAACAAAATTTTTAATAATGAAATTGTTCACAGAGAAGAAAAAAAAAAGCAGAAGAAGAAAAACGGAAGGAAGGGGAAATTCTTGCAGAATGTTTGCCAGGCCAGGCACCAACCTAAGTCCTGCTCCAGTCCCCATTCCCTTCTTGTGCCATCAAAATGTTCCTCTTTTTGGAACGGAGCGGAGTGAACGCATATTTTAGCATAATGCTTCAAATTATGTGCGTTCTACGCTATGCAAAAATTTAATGCCAGCAAAATGAGCAAAGGCACAAAATTGCCCGAAACCCTTTTTGTTGTACCCTGCCGTTGTCCTTGTCCTTGTCTCCTTTTGGTTGTTGTTGTTGTTGTTGTTATCCTTGCAGTGTTAGAAGAGTAAGCTTGGAAATTATTTAAGCTCCACCGGTATTTTTCAGACATTCTCTTCTCTGTGGTGTAAGGGTGGTTAGCTTGCTTGCTCAATTTATGCAAATTAAATTGCAATACTTTATGTTTTTTTATGTCACCAAACGACCCACGCTGTCATGTCTCTCTCTTTCTCTGTTTCCATCTCTTTAAAATTATTAACGTAACTTTGATAAATTATGCTCATAAAAAATGCCTAAACGGCAATTTAAGCACGCCCATAGTTAGTTTTTCTTCGGTGTGACTGGATTTATTGGCCACAGACCCATTTGGCCAAATACTCATTTGGCGAACATGAGCCGCCGCAGCTACCAAAATACGCGCACCGCCCAATGGAGCGTCGTCTATAAGGCCACAGTCATGCTCATAACCATAGTGCCAGTCGCTCTTCCAACTGTGAATAATGTGGGCGACGGCAGCTCTGCCTCTCTCTTGTGTTAGATTAATAACAGCAACTTGTGACTGCAACTGATGAAGAAGCTGAACTGAGAAAAAATATTATCTTCATTAAAATTAATAAATATAAATAATTATTATTTTCATTAAAAGAGATCCAATAAATAGTGTTTAATTAATACTGTTTTTTGCTTAGGCTAAAGGTAATAGATTTAGTTTTCTAGGGAATTATTTGAATTATATTTTAAACCCCCAAAAGTATGCTGTACTTTTGTACAAACTCAGTACCGTGTCTTTTATAGTATTTTCTTTTTTAATATATAAGGTATTTCTATACATTAAAATAGGATAAATACAATAGAATTAATTTTCTAGGAAATTATTTGAATTATTTTTTAAATCCCCAAAAGTATTCTGTATTTTTGTACGAACTCAGTACCGTGTATTTAATAGTAATTTCTTTTTTAATATATTAGGTATTTATCTACATCAAATCAGACCTAAAAATATTAATTTTATTTTATAAATATTGGAAAATATTCTATAGTATGAAAATTTGTTCCTAGCATCTTTTATTGCTTCTCAAAATAGTCTAGAATTTTTCTCAGTGCCTTTGCTGCTACCGAACGCGTTGGCTGGGCCCCCAAACTGTGCCGGTGAACGACTCCCAGCCGTGAGAGTCGCACGTATGTTTGCCTGGGATGTCCTGTGTGGGTGTCGCCTCTGCTGTTGCTGGTGGGGCTGCCTTTGGTTAGCACCTTGGCAACTGGCAAGCTGGGAACTGGTAACTGGTAACTGGAAACTGGCAACTGGCGCTGACGGAGTCTGGCTCGGCGATGACGAATGTGAATGACTTGCCTCGAGACTTGCAGTCAACTTGACGCGCATTTGTCTGGCAATGCGTCTAACCATATATGTATGCAGTTGCAGATGCAGACCCTCCGATGCAGATGATGCTGCCTGCCAGCCTGTGTGGTGTGCCACATCGTCTCGACTGTTTGTTGTTATGTTTTGCATGTTGCATGTGGTTGTGCAAGATGGCGTCATTTTGCAAAACAGGAACAAAAATAGAAGCAAGACCCAGACCCTAGTTGGGGGTGCTAACAAGCTGTTGAGATAGCAATGACGTTGCCATAATTTGTTTTATTTTATGAAGTTTGCGGTGCTAAAAGTTTTACATCAAGCTAACTTTTGCTGCGGCTTCTGTTTTAATATGTTGGTGCTTTTAGTTGTTGGCTTGCGTTTTTGCATTGAGTTAAAGTTTCTTAAATTAATCAGAAATTGAGTTAAGGGGCGGCGGCAAGCACAATATAATTATTAAAATTGTGCAAAAAAAAAGAGAAGGAACTTTTTACAGGAGCTGAGCAACACGTAAAGTTTGCTCGAGCACAATCCTTTCGAGAGAACTTCAACTTAACTCGTTTGCATTTAAATCTCTCTACAACCAAAAAAATAAACAAAACAAAAATCATATAAAAAGAACGGGGTCTCCACATTAACCCATTGTGCCCAGGATTTTTCTACGAAGAACAACAGACTTGAAGTGCATATTCAACTGCCATGATCCGATTCAAATTTACATTTACAACTTTTAAATCTTATAAAACTTTACAATCCGTGCAGTTTATGCTGGGATTTCATTAAACAAAAGGGGGAAGCAAACAAAATATGAAAACTCTCAAACAGAAAACGGACTCCTTTCTCTCTCGCTCCATGTCCTGTCCCTCTGTCTGCGCTGAACAAAAGTTTTTTGTTTTTGCTGCACTTTCTCGCTCCGGCTCTCGCTCGCCCATCGCTTAATTCAATTAATTTTTATTTAGTTTTTCGTATAATATTTGCTCGCTCTGCACATTTTTAAGCAAATACCCCGCCGCCAACTAAATGAAATGTTATTTGCATAAAATTTTCCATTTCGCCTTTCTTTCTGTTTTCCATATTTCGTGCTTTTCCCTTTGTTAGAGCCAGTCAGCCGCCCGTCCTTTCTATCTCCTCATGGCCATTAACACGCAGTTTACTCTTGCCGATGGAAACCCCCAGCAATTTTTACAATTTTTTTGTATTCTTTTACCGCGAAGACTAAGCGTATTTTACACATTTAACAAGCAATGCTATCGCATTGTTTTCGGCTCCTTGTACAATTTTAGTTTTTGGGCCACCGCGAAAAATGAAAGGCGAGACAAAAGGGAAAATGCCGAGCACAATTGGTGTAGGTGGAGCCTGAGCCGCGAAAGAAATTACTTTATTTTAATAGGACTTCATTTAATCCGAGCGCATTATGAAAGACAGGCTCGCAAAAAAAAACAAGAAAGGAAGCTAACTTCGGCACGCCGAAGTTTGTATACCCTTGCAGATTCCAATTGTATCAATTCTAATCTATCCCAATATAATATAATATGTATTACATTCATATTCATACAATTTTACAGTTTTACATTTTTTACAGTTTTACATATTTTACAGTTTCACATTTTTTGCCATACCGAGTATGGCAGCTATTTGATATAGTCGTCCGATTCCTATGAAATTTACAACAAAATTCTGAAAAAATATGAAATACTAGTATCTAAAAGTTGAAGAAATTATGTTGAAAACTGACAAAGTTATAATTTTTTTTATAAAAATTTCCCGATCGTTCCTATGGCAGCTATATGATATAGTCATCCGATTTTTATGAAATTTAATCTTAAAATCTGAAACAATATACAAAGCTTATATCCGAGAGTTGATCAAGATATGTCAAAAAACAGTGAAGTTATAATTTTTTTTCAACAAATTTACGAATCGTTTGTATGGCAGCTATATGATACAGTTGACCGATCCGGCTCGTTCCGACTTATATAGTAGTGAGAGTATACAGAAGAATATCTGCAAAGTTTCATTAAGATAGCTTTAAAACTGAGGGACTAGTTCGCGTATAATCGGACAGACGGACAGACGGACAGACGGACAGACGGACAGACGGACAGACGGACATGGCTAGATCGACTCGGCTGTTGATGCTGATCAAGAATATATATACTT